>CM062294.1:365994243-366527821 GCA_031216915.1 Pictodentalium vernedei
AGACCAGGAGTGAGAGGGGAGGGAGGGAGGGAGGGAGGGAGACAGGACAGACAGACAGACAGACAGACAGACAGACAGACAGACAGACAGACAGACAGACAGACAGACAGACAGACAGACAGACAGACAGACAGACAGACAGACAGACAGACAGACAGACAGACAGACAGACAGACAGACAGACAGACAGACAGACAGACAGACAGACAGACAGACAGACAGACAGACAGACAGACAGACAGACAGACAGACAGACAGACAGACAGACAGACAGACAGACAGACAGACAGACAGACAGACAGACAGACAGACAGACAGACAGACAGACAGACAGACAGACAGACAGACAGACAGACAGACAGACAGACAGACAGACAGACAGACAGACAGACAGACAGACAGACAGACAGACAGACAGACAGACAGACAGACAGACAGACAGACAGACAGACAGACAGACAGACAGACAGACAGACAGACAGACAGACAGACAGACAGACAGACAGACAGACAGACAGACAGACAGACAGACAGACAGACAGACAGACAGACAGACAGACAGACAGACAGACAGACAGACAGACAGACAGACAGACAGACAGACAGACAGACAGACAGACAGACAGACAGACAGGACAGACAGACAGACAGACAGACAGACAGACAGACAGACAGACAGACAGACAGACAGACAGACAGACAGACAGACCCTGGTACGTCCAAGGTACCATGGTAAAGTTTGTTATACTATGGTACTGTGAAATAATCTGTATGGTGGTCAACCATTTAGAATCAAACTCAAAACGCTCGTTCTCGTCGCACGGTCATAACAAGAGTACATGAGAACTTTCGTAAAAATCGACCCTTAAAGACGACCTGCAGCCTGGGACGTGTTAACGTGCAGACGGACAAACGGACCGTCAACAGGCCATGGCAAAATTCTGCCATGGCCTGCGCCTGCGCGATATAGTACCATACAATATCATGGTTTAGTATTCTTGCGCGATGTAGTACCATACAATATCATCGTTTAGTATTCTTGGGCGCAGGGGGGTCCCTAATCCAGTGTTTTATTCTCGAAGACATGGCGAGAACAAAGAAAAACCTCCACACACACAAGTTTCAGGATTTGTTCTCTCTCTCTCTCTCTCTCTCTCTCTCTCTCTCTCTCTCTCTCTCTCTCGCTCGCTCGCTCGCTCTCCTTGTCTGAAGAAACTCAAAAGCGTTGTTTCGAAACAGTTTCAATATTGGTGGTGGTAATCGGAATTTAATTTGCTGTTATGTGTTTTTTGTAACTCTTTACACGCTATGAACGCAGTATATATGTTGTTTTTCTGTGGTATTATATGTCCGATAGTATGAACACAACACAATTCGCGCGTATCTCTTACGTGATATGGGTGGATGGGCGTAATTGCTTTAATAAATCATTACAATATGTACGGCAAGTAGGTATAAGAACAGGCCAGCACGAGTTCCAGTATTTGGCTTAAAAACCTTAAATACATACATATACATTCTGGGTGACAAGTCTCCGGTGGGTACTCTCAGGGTGGGTATTCGCTCGGGCAGGGGGGGGGGGGGTATTTCGGTTTGAAATTTCCAGTGGAATTTTCGGTGGATAATATACTTGGGGATATTCTCCCGAGGGAAGAGTACTGTGCGGAGAACTCTCTCGGATAAATGTGTGTGTGTGTGGGGGGGGGGGGGGGGGGGAATACTATCAGGAGGTTGTGCTTTGGAGGTGGGGTGGGGGTGATGGCACGACTTTGTATACATATATATGGCACCATTGCACTACACGATTTACCACCATACAGATCATGTTATAGTACCATGGTGTAACAAACTTTACCATGGTATATCTGGAACGTACACTGACATATTACGATACGCCATGATACCGTTGATTACCGTGGCACATCGAATTTTCGGTGGATAATACACTTGGGGGTATTCTCTCGAGGGAAAAGTACTGTGCGGAGAACTCTCTCGGATAAAGGGGGGGGGGGGGTACTATCAGGGGGTTGTGCTTTGGAGGTGGGGTGGGGGTGAGGGCACGACTTTGTATACATATATATGGCGCCATTGCACTATACGATTTACCACCATACATATCATGTTATAGTACCATGGTGTAACAAACTTTACCATGGTATATCTGGAACGTATACTGACATATTACGATACGCCATGATGCCGTTGATTACCGCGGCACACCGTCGTATACTATCACGCAATAACATGATTTAGTACTATGGTACACCATAGTTTAGTATAATAAAACTTCGGTTCATCATGCTTTTACTTTGAGTACCATGATGTTTAATGTATAGCCGTTGTATATTACGGTATAACACCACTGCTTGAAATTCGCTGACTTACTACAAGATCTGTGTCTGGAATATTTTTTTGCCAAATAACGCAATAACTTTGCGAAATAACGCAAAAGTTTTGCGAAATAACGCAATAGTTTTGCGAAATAACGCAAAAGTTATTGCGAAATAACGCAATAGTTTTGCGAAATAACGCAATAGTTTTGCGAAATAACGCAAAAGTTTTGCGAAATAACGCAATAGTTTTGCGAAATAACGCAATAGTTTTGCGAAATAACGCAATAGTTTTGCGAAATAACGCAATAACCTTTGCGAAATAACGCAATACTTTTGCGAAATAACGCAATACTTTTGCGAAATAACGCAATACTTTTGCGAAATAATGCAATACTTTTGCGAAATAATGCAATACTTTTGCGAAATAACGCAAACATTATTACGTTATTTCGCAAAAGTATTGCGTTATTTCGCAATAACTTTGCATTATTTCGCAAAAGTATTGCGTTATTTCGCAAAAGTTATTGCGTTATTTCGCCAAAGTATTGCGTTATTTCGCAAAAGTATTGCGTTATTTCGCAAAAGTTATTGCGTTATTTCGCAAAGTTATTGCGTTATTTCGCAAAATTATTGCGTTATTTCACAAAAAGTATTGCGTTATTTCGCAATAACTTTGCGTTATTTCGCAAAAATATTGCGTTATTTCGCAAAAGTTATTGCGTTATTTCGCAAAGTTATTGCGTTATTTCGCAAAAGTTATTCCGTTATTTCGCAAAGTTATTGCGTTATTTCGCCAAAAAAAATATTCCAGACCCCATCTTGTACCGATTTTGTAGTCAGTCAGTGAATTTCAACCAGTGGTGTTATACCTTAAAATACAACGGCTGTACATTAAACACCATGGTATCCAAAGTAAAAGCATGATGAAGCGAATTGTATCATACTAAACTATGGTGTACCTAATAGTACTAAATCATGCTATTGCATGGTACTTTACGACGGTGTGCCACGGTAATCCATGGTGCCATGGCGTATCGTAATACGCCACTGTATGTTCCAGGTATACCATGGTAAAGTTTGTTTACTCTAACATGATCTGTATGGTGGTAAATCATGTAGCGCAGTGGTGCTGTACATATGTATACAAGATGGTGCCCCCACCCCACCCCACCTCCAAAGTATAACCCCCAGATAGCGGCTCTCTTCCTCCGAGAGAGTCCCCCCGCGCAGTACCCGCCCCCAAGAGAATACCCCCTAGTGTATTGTCCTTCGGGAATTCCACTGGAAATTTCAAACCGAAATATACCCC
The DNA here is from genome assembly GCA_031216915.1 of Pictodentalium vernedei. Lineage (NCBI taxonomy): Eukaryota > Metazoa > Mollusca > Scaphopoda > Dentaliida > Dentaliidae > Pictodentalium > Pictodentalium vernedei. Next base: position 365,997,886 of record CM062294.1, read on the forward strand.
CACCCCCCACCCCCGCGAGCAAATTGCCGTACATATTGTAATGATTTATAAAAGCAATTACGCCCATCCACCCAGGCACCCACATCACGTAAGTAATAGATACGCGCGAATTATGTTGTGTCCATGGTATTGGAAATGTAATATCACGAAAAAACAACATATATACTGTGTCCATAGCGTGTAAAAGGTTACAAAAACACTTAACGGCAAATAAAATTCCAATTGGGGGCGCGGTGGCTCAGTTGTTAGAGGTGCAAGCTGCAAGCCGAGTGGTCCTCGGTTCGAATCCCACCTGCGGCAACCGCGTTGTGTCCATGGGCAAGACACTTCACCCCGATTGCCTACATGGGGGCACGATGACGCTGTGTACTGAGGCGTACTGCACGTCGATGGTGCGCATGTCTTCAACCAATCTAACCCTGCCTGTGCTGCGGTGCAGAGTTCAGAGTTGCGATGTTGGAGAGCTGACAGCTCCTCGGTGGTTCTCGTCGGGTACTCCGGCTTCCTCCACCCATAAAACTGTCACCGACATTGAAGCTGTCTCGAAACAAGGCGATTCGATTTCTTCAGACAGAGAGAGAGAGACGAAACAGTCGTGATAACGTGGTCGCTTTGGTTTCCCAACAACCAAGGAACTGAGTTGGTGGTCATCAAATCATCACGATGGAACTGTTGCGGATTCCGCACTCGCCGCTTAAAAGCGAAAGTGTCGGTCCGACAGTTTCAATATACAGCGCCAAGACATTGTGAAACACGAAGTAAGCGGTGGTATAAACGAACCTCAACCAAGTCCTGTCGAACAACCAGACTATGAATTTGGTTCAACAACGATTGCGTGTTCTCTCGCGAATTTATAGGTTCACAGCAACTGACTCGTCAGCGTTGTGCAGACCAGGAGTGTGAGGGAGAGAAAGATAGGGGAGAGAGAGAGAGAGAGAGAGAGAGAGAGAGAGAGAGAGAGAGAGAGAGAGAGAGAGAGAGAGAGAGAGAGAGAGAGACAGACAGACAGACAGACAGACAGACAGACAGACAGACAGACAGACAGACAGACAGACAGACAGACAGACAGACAGACAGACAGACAGACAGACAGACAGACAGACAGACAGACAGACAGACAGACAGACAGACAGACAGACAGACAGACAGACAGACAGACAGACAGACAGACAGACAGACAGACAGACAGACAGACAGACAGACAGACAGACAGACAGACAGACAGACAGACAGACAGACAGACAGACAGACAGACAGACAGACAGACAGACAGACAGACAGACAGACAGACAGACAGACAGACAGACAGACAGACAGACATAAATAAATAAATAAATAAATAAATAAATAAATAAATAAATAAATAATTTATGATATCATACCCTGGTACGTCCAAGGTACCATGGTAAAGTTTGTTATACTATGGTACTGTGAAATAATCTGTATGGTGGTCAACCATTTAGAATCAAACTCAAAACACTCGTTCTCGTCGCACGGTCATAACAAGAGTACATGAGAACTTTCGTAAAAAATCGACCCTTAAAGACGACCTGCAGCCTGGGACGTGTTAACGTGCAGACGAACAAACGGACCGTCAACGGGCCATGGCAAAATTCTGCCATGGCCTGCGCGATATAGTACCATACAATATCATCGTTTAGTATTCTTGGGCGTGGGGTGGGGGGTCCCTAATCCAGTGTTTTATTCTCGAAGACACGGCGAGAACAAAAAAAAACCTCCACACACACAAGTTTCAGGATTTGGTCTCTCTCTCTCTCTCTCTCTCTCTCTCTCTCTCTCTCTCTCTCCTTGTCTGAAGAAACTCAACCGCGTTGTTTCGAAACAGTTTCAATATTGGTGGTGATAATCGGAATTTAATTTGGTGTTATGTGTTTTTGGTAACCTTTTACACGCTATGAACGCAGTATATATGTTGTTTTTCTGTGGTATTATATGTCCGATAGTATGGACACAACATAATTCGCGCGTATCTCTTACGCGATATGGGTGGATGGGCGTAATTGCTTTAATAAATCATTACAATATGTACGGCAAGTAGGTATAAAAACAGGCCCGCACGAGTTCCAGTATTTGGCTTAAAAACCTTAAATACATACATATACATTCCGGGTGACAAGTCTCCGGGTAGGTACTCTCAGGGTGGGTATTCTCTCGGGCGGGGGGGTATTTCGGTTTGAAATTTCCAGTGGAATTTTCGGTGGATAATATACTTGGGGGTATTCTCTCGAGGGAAGAGTACTGTCAGGAGAACTCTCTCGGATAAATGGGGGGAGGGATACTATCAGGGGGCTGTGCTTTGGAGGTGGGGTGGAGTTGAGGGCACGACTTTGTATACATATATATGGCACCATTGCACTACACGATTTACCACCATACAGATCATGTTATAGTACCATGGTGAAACAAACTTTACCGTGGTATATCTGGAACGTACACTGACATGTTACGATACGCCATGATACCGTTGATTACCGTGGCACATCGAATTTTCGGTGGATAATATACTTGGGGGTATTCTCTCGAGGGAAGAGTACTGTGCGGAGAACTCTCTCGGATAAATGTGGGGGGGGGGGGATACTATCAGGAGGTTGTGCTTTAGAGGTGGGGTGGGGGTGATGGCACGACTTTGTATACATATATATGGCACCATTGCACTACACGATTTACCACCATACAGATCATGTTATAGTACCATGGTGTAACAAACTTTACCATGGTATATCTGGAACGTACACTGACATATTACGATACGCCATGATACCGTTGATTACCGTGGCACATCGAATTTTCGGTGGATAATATACTTGGGGGTATTCTCTCGAGGGAAAAGTACTGTGCGGAGAACTCTCTCGGATAAAGGGGGGGGGGGGTACTATCAGGGGGTTGTGCTTTGGAGGTGGGGTGGGGGTGAGGGCACGACTTTGTATACATATATATGACGCCATTGCACTACACGATTTACCACCATACAGATCATGTTATAGTACCATGGTGTAACAAACTTTACCATGGTATATCTGGAACGTATACTGAAATATTACGATACGCCATGATGCCGTTGATTACCGCGGCACACCGTCGTATACTATCACGCAATAACATGATTTAGTACTATGGTACACCATAGTTTAGTATAATAAAACTTCGGTTCATCATGCTTTTACTTTGAGTACCATGATGTTTAATGTATAGCCGTTGTATATTACGGTGTAACACCACTGCTTGAAATTCGCATACTTACTACAAGATCTGTGTCTGGAATACTTTTTTGCGAAATAACGCAAAGTTATTTGCAAAATAACGCAAAAGTTTTGCGAAATAACGCAATAGTTTTGCGAAATAACGCAAAAGTTATTGCGAAATAACGCAATAGTTTTGCGAAATAACGCAATAGTTTTGCGAAATAACGCAAAAGTTTTGCGAAATAACGCAATAGTTTTGCGAAATAACGCAAAAGTTTTGCGAAATAACGCAATAGTTTTGCGAAATAACGCAAATGTTTTGCGAAATAACGCAATAGTTTTGCGAAATAACGCAATAGTTTTGCGAAATAACGCAATAGTTTTGCGAAATAACGCAAAAATTATTGCGAAATAACGCAATACTAACGCAATACTTTTGCGAAATAACGCAATACTTTTGCGAAATAACGCAAAGGTTATTGCGAAATAACGCAATACTTTTGCGAAATAACGCAAAGGTTATTGCGAAATAACGCAATACATTTGCGAAATAACGCAATACTTTTGCGAAATAACGCAATACTTTGCGAAATAACGCAATACTTTTGCGAAATAACGCAATACTTTTGCGGAATAACGCAAAAATTATTGCGAAATAACGCAAAAGTTATTGCGAAATAACGCAATACTTTTGCGAAATAACGCAATACTTTTGCGTAATAACGCAATACTTTTGCGAAATAACGCAATACTTTTGCGAAATAACGCAAAGATTTGCGAAATTACGCAAAAGTTTTGCGAAATAACGCAAACATACCCCGTTTACAAAAAAGTTACTTTTCGCATTTGACCGTAATGGGCTTCCGTACAATGTTGTTTGTTAGTTGGGTTAAAAATTTCAGCTACCAAGCGAGTGTTGACAAACATTTCGTGTACACTCCAAACGAAAAAATTATCCAAAAATCGACTGAGTGTGTTACGTGTTATTACATAATGTCAGACGTCCACTCACTAATCAGTGTTGATTGGACTGTATTGGGAAAAGATTCGCCAATTAACATATTAATTTCTGTTCACTAAATCTTTTTTTTGTACCTGATACATTTTTGGGGGGAATTTTGTATATCAAATAAAATCTTTAAAGGTGAAAATTGGTTCGGTAATTCCCATTATTTTGTGTGATAAATTTGACTCCAAAAATGAGAATTTCGCCGATCACGTGCAACATTGTGGCTCTGCCGTCAATTGGATGTGCATTGCATGAAATATTCTGAAGTCATTGGAGACCGACGAACAAACTCAGTATTCAGTCTGTTTTTCAACAGACCCAGAAAGTAAAAGATTGCTTATACATTTTATTTTTGAACATCAAGGGACTTTACCTGCTTTTGTCAGGGGAATAACATCACAACCCACCCAAATGTCAAATTATAACACGATTTTTGTGACATTTCTGGCAGCGGTTTTCATGCTTTTTCCCGCATGTTGGACGATTAATTTTTTTAATGAATAATGCATTCTCATTTTTGTTCATCTAATTCTTCTCCATTTCTGCAACAAATATTTTCTGGTTGGTCATTCGCTGACTATCGAAAACCTCAAACCTCTAATCAGAGACCACCTGTCTTGAGAGGCCACTTTTACTTGGCAAAAGGGGTGGTCTCTCAAGACAGGTTCTACTGTATTCAATTAAGAGTCTTAACATTTGATGAATATTTTTGAAAATGGCCAGTTCTGAGTATCAATGAAAACTATGAGATATTTGTAGGTGGAATTTTATTGGACACTCAGTATAATCCTTTATGCCGTGATTGTTGTGTGTATTCAACGTTACCCAATACAATACATTGAGAAATGTGCTGGATACAACACCCATGGAATCCAGTCTACATTTAAGAACATCATGTAAGAATGCATCTGATTGTCCATTTTTATGCATGTGATTGATGTTATGAGATAAATGTAATGCTTTGACACAAAATTGTGTCAAGCCAGAAAGTAAACGGACTGCCAAAGGTAATATTTTTTTTTTAAAATATCGACTCCATTCACTTAATTTGGGAAACACTGGAGAAACTCACAACTCAGGTCATTGATTCCTGCCTCCCGTCCTCCACCGAGTTGTGTTCTGTTTTTTAGCTCACCTGACTGAAAGTCAGGGTAAGCTATTCTGTTCACTTTTCGTCCGTCGTCCGCCGTGAAGGTGGTGTTTGGGCCTTTTTCTCCCAAACCACTGGCCACATATTAAAGAAATTTCATGTGAGTAAGGGTTATATAAGGGCATTTTGATTTTTTGTCAAATTAGGTTTCGGCTCATATTGAGCAGAGGGATGGGGCAAAAATGCTCCAATTCTTAAAAAATCTTCTTCTCAAGAACCAGCAATAGCAGAGACTTGATATTTGGTATGCAGCTTCCTTTTGAGGTGTAGACTCAAGTTTGTTCAAGAGAAGTTCGAGGGGCTATATTTGACGATGTTAAAGGAGGGGCAAAAATTTTGGCCCCGCCCCCAATTTCTATTTTCCAAACCGCGAGGCCGATTTGAACCAAATTTTACGTGAGTGCTTATTGGGTCATAAGTACCTAATTTATGCAGATTTTTTTCCCATAGCCCCATGGGAACCACAGGAGCTAAAAATAGAAAAAAAATAAAACGCCCATATCTCCAAAACTGCACGGCAGTGAGTATTTTTATTTGGTGTGAAGCTTCCTTGGAACCAACAGAAAGGATTGGTAAAAAAAATTGCCATCGGTTTTATCATAGGGTACAGTTTCGTAACTTTGAAAAAGTGCTGAGTCAGCACTTTTTAACACTGTAGGCAATGGGAAAAACATTAAAAAATCTTCTCCAGATCCAGCAGGCAGAATCTTTTGATATTTGGTATGCAACATTGTAGGTGGATCTGATTCAAGTTTGTTCAAATTGGCCCCCTGGGTTCATATTTGGGCTCAGTATAGGAGCCCGATTTCGAACATATTTGGGCTCATTGTGGGAGCCTGAATTATAACTTAGTTCAAAATGAGGAATTTTCTTTAAAAATCTTCTTCAGATCCAGCAGTCGGAATGTTTTCATATTTGGTATGCAGCATCCTTAGGGGGGGGGGGGGGGGGTCAGGGTTGTTCAAGCCATGTCCCTAGGTCCATATTTGAGCTCACTTGGGGAGCCTGAATGGTAACTTAGTTCAAAATGAGAAATTTTCTTTAAAAATCTTCTTCTTCAGATCCAGCAGTCGGAATGTTTTGATATTTGGTATGCAGCATCCTTAGGGGGGTGAGATTCAAGTTTGTTCAAGCCATGTCCCTAGGTCCATATTTGTGCTCACTGTGGGAGCTTGAATTGTAACTTAGTTCGAAATGAGGAATTTTCTTAAAAAATCTTCTTCTTCAGATCCAGCAGTCGGAATGTTTTGATATATGGTGTGTAGCATCCTTGGGGGGGGGGGGGGGGGGGGGATTCAAGTTTGTTAAAGCCAAGTCCCTGGGTCCATATTTGGGTCCCTGTGGGAGCCCGAATTATAACTTAGTCAATATAAGGAATTTTTCTTTAAAAATCTTCTTCTTCAGATTCAGCAGTCGGAATGTTTTGATATTTGGCATGCTGCAACCTTAGGGGGCTGAGATTCAAGATTGTTCAAGCCAAGTGCCTTGGTTCACATTTGGGTTCACTATGGGAGCCCGGATGACAACTTAGTTCAAAATGAGGAATTTTCTTTAAAAATCTTCTTCAGATCCAGTAGATGAATGCTTTTGATATTTTTTATGCAGCATCCTTAGGGGGTGAGATTCAAGTTTGTTAAAGCCAAGTCCCTGGATTCATATATGGGCTCCCTGTGAGAGCCTGAATTATAACTTAGTTCAATATGAGGAATATTCTTTAAAAATCTTTTTTTAGATCACCTGACTGAAAGTCAGGGTGAGCTTTTCTTATCACTCTTCGTCCGTCGTCCAGCGTGAAGGTGGTGTTTGAGTCTCTTTCTCCTGAACCATTGGCCACATTTTAATTAAATTTCATGTAAGTAGTGGTTATATAGGGGCATTTTGATTTTTTATCCAAAATAGGTTTCGGCTCATATTGAACAGAGGTGTGGGGAAAAAATGGCCAAATTTTTTGGAAATCTTCTTCTAATGAACCACCAGTAGCAGAGACTTGATATGTGGTATACAGAGTCCTTTTGAGGTGTAGAATCAATTTGTTCAAGAGAAGTTTGTCGGGCATTATTTGCCTTCGTTATGGGAGGGGCAAAAATTTTGGCCACGCCTAAAATTTCTATTTTCAGAACCGTGAGGTCGATTTGAGCCAAATTTGATATGAGATGATAATGGGTCATAAGTAGTTGATTGATGCAAAAAATTTTTTTCTCATTGCACCGTGGGAACCTCGGGAGCTGAAAATAGGAAAAACCTTAAAACTGCCATATCTCCAAAACTACTTGGCACAGAGAATTCTTATTTTGCATAAAGCTTACTTTTATCCAGTAGAATAGAATGGTTGAAAAAAATCCCTATCGATTTGATCACAAGGTACTTTTTCAGGACTTTGAAAAAGTGCTGAGTCAGCACTTTTTAACACTGTAGGCAATGGGAAAAAGATTAAAAAATCTTCTTTTCCAGATCCAGCAGGCTGAATCTTTTGATATTTGGTATGCAACATTGTAGGGTGGATCTGATTCAAGTTTGTTCAAATCGGCCCCCTGGATTCATATTTGGGCTCAGTATAGGAGTCCGATTTCGAACTTAGAGCATTTCAGGCAAATTTCTTAAAAAAATATTCTTCTCCACATCCAGCAGGCAGAATCTTTTGATATTTGGTACGTAACATTGTGGGGTGGATCTGATTGAAGTTTGTTCAAATCGGCTCCCTGGATTCATATTTGGGCTCACTATAGAAGCCCGAATTCGAACTTAGTGCATTTCAGGCAAATTTCTTCAAAAATATTCTTCTCCACATCCAGCAGTCAGAATCTTTTCATATTTGGTAAGCAACATTGTGGGGTGGATCTGATTCAAGTTTGTTCAAATCGGCCCCCGGGGTTTATATTTGGGCTCAGTATAGGAGCCCAAATTTGAACTTAGTGCATTTCAGGCAAATTTCTTTGAAAATCTTCTTCTCAAGATCCAGCAGGCAGAATCTTTTGATATTGGGTATGCACCATGCTTAGGGGGATGAGATTCAAGTTTGTCCCTGGCCAAGTCCCTGGGTTCATATTTGGGCTAACTGTGGTAGCCCGAATTACAACTTAGTTCAAAATGAGGAATTTTCTTTGAAAATCTTCTTCAGATCCAGCAGTCGGAATATTTTGCTATTTGGTATGCAGCATCCTTAGGGGGTGAGATTCAAGTTAGTTCAAGCCATGTCCCTAGGTCCATATTTGGACTCACTGTGGGAGCTCGAATTGTAACTTAGTTCAAATTTAAGAATTTTCTTTAAAAATCTTCTTCTTTAGATTCAACAGTCGGAATGTTTTGATATTTGGTGTGCAGCATCCTTGGGGGGGGGGGGGGGGGGGGGGGTGAGATTCAAGTTTGGTAAAGCCAAGTCCCTGGGTTCATATATGGGCTCACTGTGGTAGCATGCACCATGCTTAGGGGGATGAGATTCAAGTTTGTCGCTGGCCAAGTCCCTGGGTTCATATTTGGGCTCACTGTGGTAGCCCGAAAAATCTTCTTCAGATCCAGCAGTCGAAATGTTTTGATATTTGGTATGCAACCTTGTAGGGTGGATCTGATTCAAGTTTGTTCAAATCGGCCCCCTGGGTTCAGATTTGGGCTCAGTATAGGAGCCCGATTTCGAACTTAGTGTATTTCAGGCAAATTTCTTAAAAAATCTTCTCCAGATCCAGCAGGCAGGATCTTTTGATATTTGGTACGTGACATTGTGGGGTGGATCTGATTAAAGTTTGTTCAAATCGGTTCCCTGGATTCATATTTGGGCTCACTATAGAAGCCCGATTTCGAACTTAGTGCATTTCAGGCAAATTTCTTCAAAAATATTCTTCTCCAGATCGCGCAGGCAGAATCTTTTCATATTTGGTAAGCAACATTGTGTGGTGGATCTGATTTAAGTTTGTTCAAATCGGCCCCCTGGGTTTATATTTGGGCTCAGTATTGGAGCCCAAATTTGAACTTAGTGCATTTCAGGCAAATTTCTTCAAAAATCTTCTCCAGATCCAGCAGGCAGAATCTTTTGATATTTGGTATGCAACATTGTGGGGTGGATCTGATTCAAGTTTGTTCAAATCGGCTCCCTAGATTCATATTTGGGCTCACTATAGAAGCTCGAATTCGAACTTAGTGCATTTCAGGCAAATTTCTTCAAAAATCTTCTTCTCCAGATCCATCGGACAGAAACTTTTCATATTTGGTGTGTAACATTGTGGGGTGGATCTGATTCAAGTTTGTTCAAATCAGCCCCCTGGATTCATATTTGGGCTCACTATAGAAGCCCAAATTAGAAATTAGTGCATTTCAGGCAAATTTGAACTTAGTGCATTTCAGGCAAATTTATGCAGCATCCTTTGGGGGTGAGATTCAAGTTTGTTCAAGCCATGTCCCTAGGTCCATATTTGGACTCACTATGGGAGCTCGAATTGTAACTTAGTTCAAAATTAAGAATTTTCTTTAAAAATCTTCTTCTTCAGATTCAGCAGTCGGAATGTTTTGATATTTGGTGTGCAGCATCCTTAGGGGGGTGAGATTCAAGTTTGGTAAAGCCAAGTCCCTGGGTTTATATATGGGCTCCCAGTGGGAGCCTGAATTATAACTTAGTTCAATATGAGGAATATTCTCTAAAAATCCCTTTTTTAGATCCACTGGTCAGAATCTTTGGATATTTGGTATAAGCTTTTCTTAGGAGGAGCAGATGCAACTTGTTGAAATCAATTCTCTGGGTTGATATTTAGGCTACCTTGTCAGGTGAACGCCCTCAGGCCTCTTGGGGCCTCTTGTTTTAAATCCACTGGTCAGAATCTTTGGATATTTGGTAGGAGGCTTTTCTTAGGAGGAGCAGATGCAACTTGTTGAAATCAATTCTCTGGGTTGATATTTAGGCTACCATGTCAGGTGAGCGCCCTCAGGCCCCCTGGGGCCTCTTGTTTACCAAATGCAAACAATATGCAAATTTGTTATTTTAATTTTAATTTTTTTCAAATTCACAAAATGTCAGTAGAAACAATACCGTGTGACCCCATCATTGGAATAAACTCATTGAGCTCATTCCAATGAGGGATCACATGCAGTTGTTTTGTTTACATTTTTAAATCCCAAAAAAATTTTTTCAACTGGTCAATTTGTACATTTAATTATGCAAGCAGATGCAATCAATTAGAGGTAAAGGGATAATACATAATATACAGATCTTTGTTTAGTGTGCATTGGTAGAATTTACACCCTCAACTTTGTCTTGAACAGAAATTTATTTTTTGAGAATGATAATATGCACGATTTAAAGTTCAGTATGTTTATTTTATAAACCTGTAGCTTTAAGACCCTATAAACTAAATATTGAGTCTTCCAACACATGTTATAACATAGTTGTGGTGGGTATACTGGAATCAGCTTGTCGGTCTGCCTGGCCATCCATCCATTCATCCATCCAGCATTGGACAGCATCGTGTCTGGAACTTCTCCCAGTCATTTGTTAGTCAGTATTTTTTTAAACTTGGCATAATAGTTATACATCATGGGAACCTGTGCACCTGAGATTTGGAGGTTGATCAGACATGTCATTGCTGAGTTATTGACCTTTTTTGTACTTGGAAGTTGCTGTCCATGAACAAAACTTTGTTTGATCTTGTGTTTCTTCGTTTTCCGGACAGTTTATTTAAAACTTGGCACAAATTTTAACCAGTATCAGAAAACTGTGCAACTGTGATTTGGAGATCAGTTGTTGGACTCATATTGGCATAGTTATTACTCTTTTATGCATTTTTTTTTTGCAACTTCATCATTTTGTCTGTGCTGGTTTGGGTCATTTTTTTTTTAAATTGGAAGAGAGATAAACCAACATCGGAACCTGTGCACCTGACGATTGTATTATTGGTCAGACTCATTTTGGTAGAGTTATTTTCCTTTTTTTTTAAATTGCATGATGTGGAATAGGGTGGGGGTATTTCAAGTTCCATTAAGACACACACCTTTAATTAAATACATGATTACACATTTAAACACCACCATGAGTAAATAAACCCACATGGAATGTGATTTAATGTAGAATTAAGTAATATTAACGGAAAATGAGTGAAACATGGAGTGTGATTTAATGTAGAATTATGTTATATCAATGGAAAATGAGTAGAACATGTGTTGTGATTTAATGTAGAATTATGTTATATCATTGGAAAATGAGTAGAACATAGAGTGTGATTTAATGTAAAATTATGTAATATCAATGGAAAATGAGTAGAGCATGGAGTGTGATTTAATGTAAAATTATGTAATATCAGTGGAAAATGAGTAGAGCATGGAGTGTGATTTAATGTAAAATTATGTAATATCAGTGGAAAATGAGTAGAGCATGGAGTGTGATTTAATGTAGAATTATGTAATATCAGTGGAAAATGAGTAGAGCATGGAGTGTGATTTAATGTAGAATTATGTAATGTAATATCAATGGAAAATAAGTAGAACATGGAATGTGATTTAATATAGAATTATGTAATATCAATGGAAAAGGAGTAGAACATGGAGAATGATTTAATATAGAATTATGTAATAATGGAAAAAGAGTAGAACATGGAATGTGATTTAATGTAGAATTATGTAATATCAATGGAAAATGAGTAGAGCATGGAGTGTGATTTAATGTAGAATTATGTAATGTGATATCAATGGAAAATAAGTAGAACATGTAATGTGACTTAATGTAGAATTATGTAATATCAATGGAAAATGAGTAGAACGTGGAGTATGATTTAATATAGCATTATGTAATAATGGAAAAAGAGTAGAACGTGGAGTGTGATTTAATGTAGAATTATGTAATATCAATGGAAAATGAGTAGAACATGGAGTATGATTTAATATAAAATTATGTAATAATGCAAAAGAGTAGAACGTGGAGTGTGATTTAATGTACAATTGTGTAATATCAACAGAAAATGAGTAGAACACAAATGACACTTAAATATAATTAGAAATTATATCGTCAGCAATTTTTCATTCACCGGTGAGCTACGGGTTTTGGTATTTGCAAACTTACTTCTTTGAAGTACTTTTGAGCAATTCAATACTTAAGCAATGGGCCACATACATGCCGAAGATTCAAGGCCCCGAGAGCAAATCAGGGATTTTTGACTTCAAGTTCAAAACTTGAATATATAAGCCTAGGGCATGCAGCAAGTGCCATGTGGCTTGTAAGTGAAGCTAGGCGCACATGTTTGCAGCTGCGGCAACGAATCCTAGGGTCTTAGGGTCCAATGCTTTATTTCCACCGGATGCATTTGTCAGAGAAAATTAGTATAGGAACGCATTGACATCGGCACATGTATGCGGTTGCATACAAAATTGAATCTGCTGCTGCAAATCCCATCGGCATCGGACTGAAAATGTCCATATTGGCATTTGAACGATGAAACCTGTAGACCCATATAAAAATGGTCCCATATCTCGTTGTCTTCTTTCTTTTTTCTTTTCGTATTTCTTTTCGAATTTCTTCTTCTTTTTCTTCTTTCCTCAATTACTTAACCATTTCGCCTCCTTTTTGGGGGCCCCTGGCCTTGGACCCACTCCAGACTGCTCCCAATGGGTGGGCCGCCTCTGGAGCAATTTGTTGTCTTTTTGACATCTGCTCTTTTTAGCTGCCAAATTTTTCTTTCTGAAAATATTTATGTTTACTGGATTAGAGAGTTGTCATTCAATTTTGACATTACTCAAAATTTTTAAATTTGATTTCCAAAATATGCAGTAGCCATGTCATAGTCAGAGAAAATATGCAGGAGCAATGTAGTAGTAGTAGTAGTAGAGCTTTATTTGCAGCACATGTATTTACATAAGACTAAGTTCTACACAAATGTACTAATCATTTTATGAGATATTTATACATTATAAGAAGATATTCAGCATACATGTTCTGCAGGGAATGGCCTAGCCAGATTGGCTGTCTTCCTGTCATTCCCTGTGGTGTGTTTGTGGATTGCATGAATGGATACAAGTAAATATAAGAAATTAGTATTGATGAACGACTTATATGCACTTTGATGATGAGGGCGTGGCGAGGTAGAATGGACGTTTCACACTTGTGTTATCGATAATGGATGAAAAGATAGTATATAAATATATCGTCCTTCCACCCAGCATCGGCCACAAAAGTGTATATGAAAACATACATAGACACACATATACATATATTTTTGCATATATACGAGTGTGCACAAGTGGGCAAGTATATATATGTAATGCAATGTTATACAAAAATATGCAGGAGCCATGTCATACTGGGATAAAATATGCAGGAGCCATGTTATACTGGGAGAAAATATGCAGGGGCTATGTTACACTGGGAGAAAATATGTAGGTGCCATGTTGTACTGAGAGAAAATATGGAGGAGCCATGTTATACTGGGAGAAAATATTCCAAAGAACTTAATAAGCCACAACTGATAATATGACACTGGTATTTATCAGGGATTGTGAATAGTGAAAAGTCCCTGTGGGAGCCCTAGAAAGTGAAGTTGTGTTTTCCCCCACCACAACCAAAGTTTGGCTTGGGATACAGAAATGGGTCCTTCATATGCGAGTCTAACTATCCATCCATACATCTGACTGCATATTTTGTGAACACGATAACTTTAAGAAATGTAATCAGATTTTTACAAAACTTGTTGTCGGCATACCCTGTGACAAAATCTCTGTTAGGTTTGATATTCACCAAATTTTCTCGGCTTTTGTAAATATGCCAATTGTTGTTGGAGATTTGGTGTTTGTGTGATAATGACATAGTGAACGCAACAACTTGAATAAATGTAATCAGATTTTCATGAAACTTGTTACATGTGTAAGCATACATTGTGAGAACATCTTGGTCACGTTCAATATTCACCAAATTTCATCAGTTTTTTGTAGGAGTTCCCCTTTTCTTGGAAATTTGGTGTTTGACTTATAATGACTTTGTGAATGCTACAACTTGAACAAACATAATCGAATTTTCTTGAAGCTTGCTGTATGTGTACATTTTGAAAAGACCTTGTTCAAGCTTGATGTTCAGAAAATTTTGGTAGCTTTTTTCATGCCCCGACCTCTCGGAAGCATTATGTTTTCTCCATGTCTGTCTGTCCATCTGTCTGTCCATCTGTTAACTTTTGGTTTCTGTCCAGTAACTAAAGAACCGCTTATTTCATCAAATCATAATTTTATGTGTTAATTGTGGATGACTAGACAATGCTTCCTTTCGATTTTGTTCCAGCTAGCCAATTCAATATGGCCACCATGGCATTATGACACTGTCTGGGGCATATACCACGCTTTGCGTTGCTCTTGTCTGACAGTGATATTGTGAATGTGATAACTTTAAAAAAATGGAATCAGATTTTTACAAAAATTTTCTACAGGCATACATTGTGAGAAGATCTTGGTCGAGTTCAGTATTCCCCAAATTCTCTTGGCTTTTGTAGGAGTTATGTCCCTTTTTGTTTGAAATTTGGTACAGTAAAACCTGTTTCGAGAGACCGCTGTGACCTTAAACATACGTAGCCCACATACTAAAAAATAATGACACTCAGTACGATACTCTATGCAAGAAAATATACTACTCAAAGTTTGCTAAGCACCAAGTATATCCAACTACATATTTTACGTTTTAGTTGAAATATTGTAAATGAAAAGTGCACATATTTTTTATTTAATTATATCTTTAATGATTTAAGTACAGAAATTAAGATTTTATTTGTATTTGACATTATTTTTTAGCTTTTGAATACGATAACCATGGAAAATTGATATTATTGGTAAAAGAGGAAATTTTTCAATTTGCCAAAAAGTTGACGGAGCGAACTGGTATGGGTTCAATATCGAGTATGAGACCCATTATTGTTAATTACAGCTTGGCAACGCCTTCTCATGCTCCCAATCAGGTTCCACTGTGGTCCTTTGTGGGATGTTGTCCCATTCTTGGACCAGCATGGCACCAAGCTCCTGGACACTTCTTGGCTGGACTGGTCGGGCTGAAATTGCAGGCTACAACTCATTCCAGACATGTTCGATTGGATTGAGGTCAGAGAATCTTGCTGGCCAGTCCATACGCTCAATCTCCTCCCTCTGTCGCTACTTTCCGACAGCATAGGCAACATGAGGACGAGCATTATCGTCCATCAGGATGAACTTCTATCACCCACTACACCTGCATACAATCTGACGTGGACATCCAGGATCTCATCAATACACCGCTGTGCAGTCAATGTACCACGTTCAAGGACACATAGCTCTGTACGTCCATTCCTTCCTGCTGATGCCGTCCCAGACCATGATTGACCCTCCACTATAGCGGTCATCCTCACCAATGTTGGCTGCATGGAATCGCTCACCTGGTCTTCTCCATGCCCTAGAACGCCTATCTGTGTGGTCTAGGCAGTACCTTGACTCATCTGTAAAAAGGACAGGTCGCCAATCTTCTCTGGTTCATCCAATGTAGTCCATGGCCCATTCATATCGTGCCTGGCGGTGGTTCTGGGATAGCGGAATGCGAATACATGGTCTTCTCAATTGGAGACCACCTTTATGCAACCTTGCCCGGACAGTCTGCGTGGAAGCATTTACCTGAAGGTCACTGCGAAGCTAGGTTGCTGTGGTAAAGCGGTTCCTACGGGCCTGAATGATCAAAAACCAGTCTTCAGCTGCAGATGTTACCCTGTCTCTGCCACCACCGTGCCGTCTTACTGGTGTGCCATACTGCTGAAATCTTGCCCAGGCTCTGGTGATCACCGTATGGTGCACACCAATGGCTTCGCCAACCTGACTATGGGTAGCCCCTTGCTCCACCATCCCTACAGCCCGCCACATTTCTGCTTCAGACAAATGTCTTCTTACATTTGCATTTGCCATGTTCAATCATTAAATCACAAGGGTTTGTGTTGAAATGAAAATTGAATACCCTATACATGTCATATACATGTAGACAGTACACGAAAACTTCATGAAAATCAAGGGGTACATGCTTTCCATGACTGTCATCAAAAGTCTGCCTGTCAAGAGAGCTAATGTAAACACCGGGGACCATCTCAATACATTCCTCAATCATATCCACCAAAAATATCGCAAATATGTTACAAGCAAATTTCACAATGATGTGCCAAATATTTGGTGCTCAGCAAACTTTGAGTAGTATATTAGGGTACGGCGGAGAAAAATATCGAGGCCTACATAACCCCCCCCCCCCCAACCACCACCACCACCTTCCTCCACCACACCGCCCCATCTGAGCGTCCTGGCCCGAAAAACTCAACCTTCTCGAAACTTTCTTATTTCGATTGTAAATAGCCAATATTCTGCAATAGTGATCTGACGAACAGACATATTATGTTTGCAGAGTGACAGAAGATATTTTGAATTGGATATCCCTAGCCCCTCCCACTCAATGCACCTCAGCATCACTGTCAGAAAAGCCTTTTCTCCAAAACATTCTTATTAAGATCGTACATAGTCCACACATTGCATGTTGATGACGTTCGGAGAGGAATTATGTTGAGAAGAAATATTGAAGATGTTGGAAATATGGCATATATTCTCCTCGCCTAGGCACCTGAGTCATGAAAATTTCAGCCCAAAAGGTATCGCGGAACTAAATATTGAAATTAGAGTGGACCGCCTTAAAGTTGGATTCTAATGCAGAAATGATTCTTTTATCTCATGGAAGTGGTGAAATGTCTCTTTGGTGGGGTTGGGGATGATTATAGGTATCGCGGAACTAAATATTGCAATTAGAGTGAACCGCCTTAAAATGTTGCACTCGGAAAAGGCGCAATCTCTAAAAATAAACAGCCTTGGGAAAATCCATTGTTTCAATAAAAGTTTGAAACATTCTATTGACATCTTGCATTATTGTTGAATATTCCTGATAAAAAAGAGGGTGATTTGATGACTTTTGGACCTAAAAAATACAATTTACTTTTTGTGTGTTTTTGTAGGGAATTCCCTGAAAAATATGAGCACGTGACCGGTACTTCCCTTTGTGTCCGTTTTTCTCTCTTATTTGTTGCATGACCCCCTGTTTTCAGATCAGAAAAAGTTGTCTGAAGGGCTATACTTGACAGAGATATTTGAATGCCAAAATTAAAGTGATGCGATCATATTTTGTTTCACCTGAACGTTATAATGGTC
Organism: Pictodentalium vernedei; assembly: GCA_031216915.1. Lineage (NCBI taxonomy): Eukaryota > Metazoa > Mollusca > Scaphopoda > Dentaliida > Dentaliidae > Pictodentalium > Pictodentalium vernedei. The sequence goes on from CM062294.1 coordinate 366,015,395, forward strand.
GCCTATGGGAAAATATTTAGTTCTGTGATACCAAAACAATCTCATTGAGAGTGCTATAAAAGTGTGCATAGCCTAAACTTTGCATATTGATTACACTGAAGGAAAAGTTCTGGTGAGATTTTTTTTAGCACAGGGGCTAGGGGATAGGAATGTCACGATATCAAAGCTACCTGGCCCCGCCCCCACCACCCCTTTCAACATTTTCTCTAAATATCACCTTTATTCCTCATTGTTTAATGCTGGGAATGCTACATTTACGTTCACGTACAACAACACGATAAGATATAACCACTCACGATGAACTGGCGGCAAACACGCAAAGGTACAATCCTAATTCGACATAACGAGTACTGGATATTATGAAATATATATGGCATCCTAATGTAACATTAAGGCGACCTGATATTATATATTAAATATGTATATGTCTTCTTAATGTAACTTTATGGGGACTTCGTATGAAATATTGCTGAAGTTATCCAGACCACTTTCCGTACACCTTAAGATTGTGCCCGTAACAGCTTCCATCTCAGTGAAATAAAAACTAGACGGATGAGATCACGCCATTAGTTTCGGTTGTGGTGTTGACTCGCCGCCACATACCCATTGCATGCTGTCTACAAGCCTGTTTTTAAGAGCTTAAGCAAGCATTAATAACCAACCTTATCGGAGATTTAGCTGTACATGTTTGTGTCGCTCTGTCTTGTCAACCTTTTTTCTTAGTTGTTTATTACAATACATAATCAAGGTGCGACTTTGACCCCAAAAGAATTGAGATGGGAGAAAATATTATATCTTGCATATGTTTCTGCAACATGGGAAGCGAAGGTATGGAGCAGGAAAATATCATGGCTTGCATACACCCATACCACGTACTCCCGCCCCACCCCCACTAACCCGGCAATAGCAGGATTAGCTGAGGTAGATGTAACGTTCAGAATCGAAGTACAGTATGCCTTAGTACACAACGACATCGGGCCTCCGCGTGGGCAATCGGAATTAAGTGTCTTCTGCGTAGACTCAACACAGATGGTGCCGGTCATGATCGAACGGTTGTCCTTTTGGTTTCTTGTTCGATGCTCTGGCCAATGAACTACCGCACACCCCAGTGCTAAACATATGTAGCCCACATAATGAAAAGTAATGACACTCAGTGAGATACTATATTCAGGAGAATATTAGGGTATGGTGGAGAAAAATATCGAGGCCTGCATACACACACCCCAACCTCCACCACCTCCACCCCCCCCCCCTATCTGAGCGTCCTGGCCCGAAAAATTATGTCTTCTCGAAACTTTCTTATTTCGATTGTAAATACCCAATATTCTGCATAGTGATCTGACTAACTGACATATTATGTTTGCTGAGAGTGACAGAAGATATCTTGAATTGGATATCCCTAGCCCCTCCCACTCAATGCACCTCGGCATCACTGTCTGAAAAGTCTTATCTCCAAACCATTCTTATTAAGATTGTACATAGTCCATACACTGCTTGTTGTTAACGTTCGGGGAGGAATTATGTTGAGAAGAAATATTGATGATGGTGGAAATATGGTCGCCTGCATATATTCTCCTCGCCTAGGCACCTGAGTCATGAAAATTTCAGCCCAAAACAATCTCATTGAGAGTGGTATAAAATTGTGCATAGCCTAAACATTGCATATTGATTACACTCAAGAAAAAGTTCTGGTGAGATTTTTTAGCACGGGGGCTGGGGGGATAGGAAGGTCATGATATCAGATATCCTACCTGGCCCCCGTCCCCACCACCCCTTTCAACGATTTCCTTGAATATCACCTTTATCCTTCATTGTTCAACGCTGAGAATGCTACAATTGTGTTCACGCACAACAACACGATAAGATATATAAATACTCACGACGAACTGGCGGCACACACTCAAAGGTACAATCCTAATGCGACATAAAGAGGACTGGATATTATGAAATATATATGGCATCCTAATGTAACATTAAGACTACCTGATAAGTAGTATGTCTCGTACGTTTCACCCCCCATTGGCAGGACCCCGGAAGTGACGTCATGTCACGTGACCTAGTGGCGCCATGTTGTGTTGTCATGGTAACCCGCGTGAGCGGCCACCTTGTGACGTCATCTCCATAGTGATACGTGGTGTGAGTGCGCATGCGCAGCGCGTGTTGTTAGGGTGACACGTGTTTCCGTCGTCCATTTTGTATACTGGAGGCCGCCATCTTGGTTTCTATGGTAGCACGTGATTGCTATGTTGCCCAATGTTTCTGCAATAAGGCGGGGTATGTTCGCAGGGTGTGTTCGATTGTAGAAGAGTAAATCTAATTACCACAAACAACCTGACAATCCTTCCAAATCACCAAAATCTATCCCAACTTTTACTTTTTCGAATTCTTTCAGAATTTTCTGCTTCTATCTATATATGTAATCGTTTATGTCTACCTAGCCATGTTCCTTTGTTCTGGAGTATACTCCAGTAGCGTAGAAGAGCCTATTAGTTGGAACAGTTTATCTTATTATTTCTTTATTTAGCAATTTCTGGTCTATTCTTGTCAGTTCTGACCCTATTCCAAGTACTCTTATTGCTTCATATATCCAGATCATTTATAACCAATCAGATTGCTTAATTTCTCATAGTCTGTATGCAGAGTTATCTCCCTTCTGCATAATAAAAGCCTATATCCAATGGCAATATCCCCAGGCACCCCAATTTTATCACCCCTTTTTTGAAAACACCTGTGGCTATGGAATCCCTTTTTTGTCATATGTGCTTATGTGAAAAAGCACAATGTGACACAATGTGCCCTAGCACAAAGGCACATGCTTTATGTGCCGATATGTGCTTATGTGAAAAAGCACAATGTGACACAATATGCCCTATCACATAGGCACATACGGGTATTTGAGGATACCTATGGCCTGGTATTGTATTATTTGAGGATACCTATCGAGGATACCTACTAGAGAATCCCTTTTTGTCATATGTGCTTATGTGAAAAGGCCCAATGTGACACAATATGCCCTATCGCATAGGCACATGCTTTAAGTGCCGATATGTGCTTATGTGAAAAGGCACAATGTGACACAATATGCCCTATCACATAGGCACATACGGGTATTTGAGGATACCTATGGCCTGGTATTGTATTATTTGAGGATACCTATCGAGGATACCTAATGGAGAATTCCTTTTTGTCGTATGTGCTTATGTGAAAAGGCACAATGTGACACAATATGCCCTATCACATAGGCACATACGGGTATTTGAGGATACCTATGGCCTGGTATTGTATTATTTGAGGATACCTATCGAGGATACCTTTTGGAGAATCCCTTTTTTGTCGCATTAGGCTATGTAAAAGCCCTCAATGGGTCTAATGTAGTCTCACCAACCGCTTCCATCTTGTCTCCAAAGCTCCAAGGCCATTACAGATCTATGGCCTATCTGTCCTATCATTAGCTTCTATCACAGTCTTGTTCCATTGCGGCCTTGTACCAGTACTATTGTCTTCTGTTATTCTAACCCATACCTCATCCATTACTTCCTAGCTATACCTATCTCAGTCTCGACTATAACATTGATCAAGGTTGAATCAGATTTCTCCTGTATACACATAAGGCATTCCGTTATTGAGATTTCCTAGCCGAGTCCGTAAAATTTGGATTCCGTGTTTTAACATCGTCCACTCGAGGGTATGGAAAGGGATTGATAACAACCAATTCAACAATGACTACAAGACTCTGAACAGATACAACCAGTCTCTACAAAACAACGAAGTAAACTTAAAACACAGCCGCGTTATCCGCCTCAGTGCATTATAACTCCGAATCGCCAAGGTGAACAAAGGGATCGACGCAAGTGTGTTTTCGGAGAACAATGACTGTGGATTCGTAAAATAATCCACAGTTATTGTTCTCAGAAAACACACTTGCGACAAGCCTTTTGTTTCCCGTTGGCGAAAGTCACGGTGTACAGGCACATATTTGGGGGGGGGGGGGGGGGGAAGCAAATGGACCTAGTGGGGGGAAGAAAATCGATCATTTTGAGGAGGGGGGGGGGGGGTGATCGAGGAAAAGCTATGTTTTGGCAATGATTAAAATCGATTGTTTATAAAAGGTATTTGCGAGGGAACCCGGCAATAAATGGGCTACATTTCTGCCTCAACAGCTTGGTTCTCTATGCTTTAGTTTCTTTAAACACTTCGACACAGTTTGAAAAGTTGGAGGTGATAGAGGATTGTTGAGTAATTGAGTATTTTTCTGTATCGCCTTGAACCAGTTCAATTGTGCATTTAGAGTAAAAATAACTGATATAAATAGTCGGTATCACCCTCAAACGTGTTTTCCCCCACTTTCATGCAATAATTTACATTTTTCGTTTCTGTCCACAGGGGGGGGGGGGGGGGGTTTATGTGCTTGCGGGGGGGGGGGGGGGGGAGTAGTCAATTTTGAATCGACTTCCGTCGACCAGGTTTCTTTTAGCAGAGCAACTTTTTTTCTCTCAAAATATCTTTGCCGAAGACTGATTCTGCATTATGAGACTTGAAAAAATAAAGGGGATACATCCTGACACAAACAAACTAAGGATCCTGGCTTATAACGTGCGTACTAGAAAGTGGACGACGCTCTGCTTCATGAATAGTGTGGATCAGAAGGGTGATGTATCCGAATCCGATCGTCAGTCACAGAAATGCTACAGAGTAACATACTATTAAAACGCGAAAATTGAGAACAAACATTTAACTCGGCTATTATAACTACACATGTCTTTTAACAGAATGTTGTGTTTTAAGTCGGATAATAAACTCGTGGTAAATCATTCGGAGTTAGAAAACACTCGACCCTTCGGGTCTCGTGTTTTCTAACACCGAATGATTCACCACTCGTTCATTATCCCTTACATAACAAATTGAAAGAATGTCAAGCAAGTCAGATTGATCGAACTAGTTGGACAGACTGAACAGAACAAAGTGAAGAAAGATCCAACACAACCAAGATCGAAGTGAACAGAACTGATTTATGAACAGATACAAGACAACTGTTCGAATGAAGTGAACGAATATCCAACAGAACCAAGATCGAAGTGAATTGACCATAACAAAGTTTTCACCTGAATGAACTATAATCCCTAAATATAACCCAATGTTAATCCCCTTGTATTGAACAAACATGAATGAACCCTTTGAACAGAACACAGTTTTCAACTGAATGAACTTTATGTAATTAAAACCCCTTTGAACTGAATGAACGAACTATAACCCTAAAGAATGTATATATAGTTAACCCCTTTGAACTGAATGAACTATATATAATATAAATAAATATTTTGAACTGATTGAATTTTTAAACTTAATGAAAATATAACGAAAGGTGATCTGAATTTTTGAACTATAATCCCAATGAAGGTATTATCACCCAGTGAACTGAATTCTTCTAATAGGGAAGGGAAATACCCTCGAGTGGACGATGTTAAAACACGGAATACACATATATTCATACTGCGGGAATTCTATCCATTTGGTCTTTTTTCGGGGGTGGGGGAAGGGCACCCTACCCTTACCTCCACGAATGGGGGGCCTGTAATAGAATATACATTAGCACTGGCTAAAAAAAGTATTTATTTATTTATTTATTTACTGGGGCTTAACGACACTTTCAACAGCCAGGGTCACTACGCGTCGGGCAGTTTTATGGGTGGTGGAAGCTGGAGTACACCGAGAGAACCTCCGAGCAATGGTGAGCAACTGTCAAGCTCCTCAACTCCACACAAGCAGGGTTAACATTGGTTGAAGACAAGTGCACCATCGACGTGCAGTACGCATTAGTACACAATGCCATCATGCCCCCGCGAATAAAAAAAAATTATCTCTTTTTTATGAAACGAATGATGGCCATAACCTGAGGTGTGCCACTGCTAAAGTTCAGTGACACTTTTTGGTTTAAACCAAGTTATTTCATTTAGAGCAAGCTTACTTGATGTTAAAACAATGAACACACACTTAGTTTCAAATATTAATCTTTATTTTGCACATAATTAAATATATAAGATGCTGTTAAAAACAGGAAAATACATAATACAAAACAAAAAAGGTTATGCAAACATAAAAAGGTTCTGAAAAAGATTAGCATTATCATTTTTCAGGTTAGGCAAATTTTCAATTTTATCACCCCCGAAAAAAGGAAATTCACCATGGGCCTCATTGCTTAGTTTTATGAAAAAAGAAGAAAATCTCCATTTGCGCTTTATGACTTTTTGACCCCGGTTAAGGTGAAAATCTTTTCGAATGACGTTTTTCTGCTTTAAATTAAGCTCTGAAGGATTTCGAGTGATTTACATTCAACTTTGTGTTAACACTTGAACCGGAACAACACCGGTATGCACACCTATAGATATGTTCAGAGCTATGGAACTGAAATTTGGTGCTTAGGGGTATATTTTATTAGGACTAACATAACGGTGGAATTTTAGGTTCATAGTTGTTTTTACCATTCATTCATCAACCCTTGTACAACTCCAGGCTGCACTTCTACGTCTACAGATATCAAGCTGCAAATTTGTCGCCTGAGGTAATTTTACCAGAAAAAGGACATTGGTCCCGATTGCATGTGTTGTTGCCTTAATGGTAAAACCTTCAACCACAGCAACTCTTGGAGCCTAGAGAGATAGTGGAATAATTCTGAACACCACGGGGACGTCGGCAAGTTGTAAAAATGTGTGAGTTTATCAATAGTTTTGGTTGCATTGTTTGGGGACCTTAACGCCAATTTCTCTAGAAAATCGACTTTTAATTTGTATACAGATGAAATTGGCTTGTAGCCTATTGATAGACAACCTCCATATTGTGAGTTTGTTTTCTCATCCCTTTGCTGCTGTACGGCTATTGCCAAAGAGTCCTCCATCAGAGGTACAAGAGTACACACACCAGCTCTCGGTGGTTTTTCCATACAAACATTCTCCAGCCATTGCCCCATGGTAATTCCAATAATGGCAGCACAGATGCGTGAATACAGACCAGTACTGGCGAATCTTCCTGACTAATAAAGCTACTCGGAGAATTGTCAAAAATACCTCTTTGACAGCGTTTGGATGAAAAGAATAAAAGAAGGGGCCTTTCACCAACCCGTCATACACAAATTAGGTAAATTTCACGCGGAAGAGTTTCCAAGCGGTTGACTAATATTCCTACAATTCTTTCAAGGGGCTGGGTGTTTTGTACGCTAGTGAAAGCCTGTGATTCTTATAGAATCACACCGTCTAGTATTTTTTTCCGTTTTCTTTCTTTCTTTCTTTCTTTCTTTCTTTCTTCCAACACATTACAAGAGTGGAATTCTCGTTAATACTTCGCAAGATTATAGACGGCCATACTTTGTCTTGACAATAAGCTTTCCACTTACGGCGTTAACTTTCTTCTGACAAAACCCGTCCAAAAACGCCCAAATTTCCATTGACCAATTTCTCCTGGTCCGAATGGGCTAATGACCTGAAATTTTCTCAGATTTGTCATAAGCACACTTTTCCAGAAACAACTGGCAACAAAAGTTTACCAGAATTATATTTTCTGCCAAAATTTTCCAAAACATCAAAATTTGGCATGAAAATCGAACATTTTGGCCTACAATCTCGGCACTGTGAATCACAGGCACCCGACGTATTATCGGATTTTATCAATTTTAATAAAATATATATTATATTATCAATACTAAAAAAAGTAAAGGTATGACACTTCCCAGTTCGAAATTTTCAACAATCTCTCAAATAGCGAATACCTCGTCGATCTCGCTCAAATAAACGACAAAATGTCGTGTAATTCGCGGAGCCACTCAGATTTCGAGCCCAAGATTGACGAAATTGGACTTTTATTCGCATTTATTTCACTTTTTATCGACTGAAACGACGGAGACGTCTATCCACCACCGTTCAATTCCGGTACACAAGCAAATTGAAGCAATGAATGCAATGCCGCGCGTTCATTGGTCAATATAAAATTCAACACATTATTTCTCACTCAAAATATAACTCCTAGTCAACAATGAAAACGTGCTCATTTTATACTGAAGTTCATTCGAAGATGTCGCTTTCAGAAATTGCAATTGCTGCTGAAAAAGGCCACAATATTATAATAACCGGACAGGCTGGAATGGGAAAAACATTTTACCTAAATAAGATCAACATTGGACTGACACATATGAACAAAAACGTTTATACACTGGGTACAACAGGTATGGCAAGCACAAATTTGCCTCGCGGTTCAATGACTGTTCACAGATTTTTTGTTTTGGCGGACGACAGATTTTCTGACGCATTTTTAATACAGAAAATCAAGTTTGATGACAATTATCATGATGTAAAAGAGAGGATGTTGTCCACAGATGTGATTATTATCGACGAAGTATCTATGCTTTCCCTGAAAGTATTTCGACAAATAGACACAATTTGCAAGGAGACAAGAGGGAATCACCGAAATGCTTTTTGAAGTATTCAGATGATTTTATGTGGAGATTTCTTCCAGCTGCGACCGGTACCCAATGTGAATTTTAATGACCCAGGAGACTTCATCATATCTGCAAAAGAACTTGGATTTCATGTGTTTAAGCTGACCACTGTGCATCGACAATCTGAAGGAAAGTGAACAATTCAATCTGAAACATCCTGCAAAGGGTTTATTGAATATTATCTAAACCCCGAAGGAGTGGATTTTCTCAAAGAACCTAAGTCTCAACATTTTATGAGTAGAAAGAACAAAACACCTAAATTTCAGCTAATGGGCCCCTCCCCCTGTATCTATCAAGAGGTTTGCAGAGAGCAGAGGCACTCGACGTATTATCAGATTTTATCAATTTTAATTTTATTAAAATTTATAAACTGTGATAATACGTCGAGTGCCTGTGGCAGAGAGCAGACTGAAAATTTGATTCAGTTTGCAATTTTGGACAATAAATGTAAGATGCGCTGTCACTGATAAACAGTCTAATGCACCTACACAATGTGGGATATAAATGTTTTGTATGTATGTGTGTGTGGTGGGGGCGCGGTGGCGCAGTAGGCAGAGGTGCAGACTGCAAGCCGAGCGGTCTTCGTTTCGAATCCCACCTGCGGAAATCGCGTTGTGTCCTTGGGCAAGACACTTCAACCCCATTGCCCACGTGGGGCACGATGACGCTGTGTAGTAAGTGGTACTGCACGTCGATGGTGCACCTTTCTTCAACCAATGCTAACCCTGCTTGGTTCATTCCTACTAGACCAATTCCCAAAAGACTAATTCCCCTTAGATCAACTCATGCGTTCTACTTTTAAAATAATTCTATATCAATAATTTGATATATTTATAAATATTTATAAATGTATTCATTGTTATTGATATTCAATCCTGAAAATAAGCAGTCTGTCAGTTGTAGAATGGGGTCCACAGAGGGGGAATTTGCTGATGCTATTCCATACAGTGGGTCAGTTTATCCTCTGGGTACCTCTTTCTGTTTATGTTTGAGACCTTAATTCAGATTGAGGTTCACAGAGGGTAAATTTAGTGATGCTACCCTGCTGTGCAGGGTAGCATCACCAAATTCACCCTCTGGGAACCTAATTTTTCAGATGATAGTCTGCTTATTTTCTGGCTTGTTGATACATGTATTTTATAAACAAATGTTATAAACCAATATTTTTTGTTATGCATATAAATATTTTTTTAGCAAATAAAGTGCTTATCAGTAAATAAATGTTTTCTTAATTATCCTTAATCAACCCTTAATCAATAACAGTATGTAGTTGGTCTAAGGGGAATTGGCCTAAAGGGAAATGGTCTAGTGGGAAGACACCTCCTGCATGTGCGGAGTTAGTATGTTGGGGAACTGACAGTTGCTCGGTGGTTCTCTCCGGGTACTCCAGCTCCCTCCAACCGTAAAACTGCCGAGGTCATGATTAGCTATTGTGCAGAAATATGTGACCTTAAACACCAATAAATAAATATATGTGTGTGTGGTGGAAATTGGGGGCAGGTGTAGTATTTCCACCCACTAACTAATTATTGCTTTTCAGCTTATTAACCACAAGAACATTTCCATTACATTTTTCCCTTGTTTATAATTCCAATCCTTGACAGCCTTTCCTGGGAAGCTCTTGAAGAGAGCTTCCAAAGAAATGATGTCACGGTTCAAATAATATTTGTAATAAGGAAAAAATGAGATCAAAATTTTTAATGTGGTTATCTATCCAGCATCTTATTTCCAGTTTTTCTGTTTCAAAATGTTCAGTTTACATGCTGTATAACAAAAGAAAAATCAAAAGTTTCATACTCATCCTATAGTTTGTATACGGGAGGGGGATATACCAGCGGAGAGTTTTGCTGCGTGGGGATTGAATCTTTTTAATCTGTAGTCCTAACCTATCCATACCTAAAATCCTTTCTTGGAAAGCTTTACACAAATATTACAAGTTGTTCATATTAATTTGAATGAAAACATGTTTAAAGTGTTCAGTTCATTTTTCCATCTGCTATAATTTGTGATTATATGATTCCATGGACATTTTTTCCAAGACTTGTATGTTCATGAACATTTCCTGGCTACACTTAAAATAATTAATTATAAGCTATTGCGAATGATCTCTCTTTCTCTTAAATACCAGATTATGACACTAAATCTTGGTAAGTAATAAGTAAGAGCTTTCTGAGACTAACTGTCAGGGAATGGTGGTATTAATGAAGAGGAACCATATCAGAAAGATATTTCATACAAGGAATTCCACATGTTTGCATTTGCAACTAGTTTTGTAAGTTGCTGTACATGTAGAGTGGAGTCCTTTGAGTCTGGTGTGGAATGAAATGTCTTTGATGTGGATTAATTGTCATTGGTGTGAATAGATTACATAAGCATTATAATTACTGGTGTCGGCCTATATTTCAAAGATTTCTTCAAAAGTTTGAACAGTTTTGACCAAAATGTGTTTGTTTCTTGGGCCCCTCCCAATCAATGGTGCTTGTAGAATACAGTCAGAAAAACATGAAATAATAAAATTGACTTAAAAATGCAACATGTGCTATTCATCATTCAAACTTTAATATATTTTCAGTTTTTGTTTCATAAAACAGTTCTTATTGTCCCTCTTTAGAAGGAGCTCATCAAGTTCTTTCCAATATTGGTCATAAGCCCTGATTTGAAAGCAAATAATGGAATTCTTCATTTATTCGGGAAAAGTGTGGAAAGAGTTATCCCTCTCTCTCTTGAAAAGGGTAATGGCAGCACTCTATAAACTTTACATTTCTGTCAAAAGTCCACTTGAAAAAAGGGAGGGGGGGGGGGGTGGGGCAATGGAAAAAATGTCTCACAGCACCAAAAATTCTATAAACCAAAAAATCCCCATGACAAATTGACAAAAGATCAATTTATTTATTTGTGTTAGAAGTAAATTGTAGGGTGAAAATATCTCTTGGGTTTTTCTCTCTTTAGTGATAATAATTAATTCCAACCTTCACATCATTTTTGGGGTAACTCTCGGAAAGAGCTTTCCAAGAAATGATGTGAAATGTAGAAATTATCTCATGTTGCAACCAGCTGTTTCCAATTTCCTTTTTATAATTTCTGAAAAAAGTATGTCAGGGTTTTTTGCCTTAAGTTTTTTGTCCACATTGTTGTTGCTTTGGAGACTTTTGGCATGCAAACCTCATTCCTTAAACACTGTAATAGGTATCTGAAAAAATGGCCCATACAACTGCCCACCCCTTTCAAAGATGTCAATCACACTACCAGCAAAAGAAGCCTTAGGTTAGCACGATATTGCTCATAAATAACTGTTTTGTTGCAATTTATTAGAAAGTGACTGTTAGTGCTCTCCAATAAATTGTAACAAAATATTTTCATATTAATAAATTTTTCTTCTGCTGAGACAGAAACAAATTAGTGCAAACATTATAAAGCCACAAAAGAGGCCTTCAGTACTTTTCAGTAGAGCCCTGATAGTGGCTTCTTGCACTCAATCAGTCAACTGGCTGAGTGCTGGAAGCCACTAGATCATGGCCTTACTGAAAAGTGCTGAAAGTCACTATAGTGGCTTTGCAATCCCTGTAAGGTGTCGCTATTTTTCGGAAATAATAGAAAGTGTATTCGAATGAAATATTTTATTTTCCATTATTGGACAGTGCCAATGGACACTCTCCAATAAATGAAAAGAAACTATTTGAAATAATAAATATTTACAGAAAAAACGACATAATTGTTCGAGTGAACTTTTTCAGAGAAAAAAGATGTCATGTCTCAAAACATCATTTGAAATTGAAAAACACAGCACTGGACCAATTAAATAATTTTATCATGTGCAGGGGATAAAAAATTAAATTTAATCAAGTTTCATTATATCAGTCTAAACAAAATTTATCTATCTAAGTTTTTCTCTTGTTTTTTTTTACTTTATTTTCAGAGGCATTTATAAAAACAATACATGAACTTAGGGTCAGATTTGTAAAGAGACTGAAGATTTACTTGTGAAGTTAGAAAGGCCACTGTAACCTGAATACCCCCCCCCCCCTCCCCCCCCCCCCCCATCATTGCTTGTGATTTCAGCATCACCATGAATATCCAGGCACTTTGGAAAGGTGGCCCGTCATAGAATAAGCCTTGGTACCCTAATTTCCCCTCTCTGGGCCCACTTTCATGAGGATCTTAGGGCCTCCCGAGGGGAATTTATTTTCCAATATGTCAAAGAATGCAGTTTGCTTAATTCTTGGGCAAGGGTAAAGTGTCCACCATCAATTGCTATTTGGCACAGATAACCACATGCCATAATTATGTCCCGAGATAATATACCTTTGGAAAAAGATGCCCCCTGCCAACTAGATCCACCACTCTAACATGCACATACAGTATCAGCTGAAATAAGTTGTAGGATAACTACAAGTAACTTTTGAACCCATTCTCCTGTGTTGATAATTCCAGTCCTTGATCTCATTGCAAGAGAATTATGTCAAATAATACAATAATCAACAAAGGAAAAATGTTACTAAAATTCTGTTGTGACTATCCGGCATTATGATCTGCCCACTTTGTTCTGGTTTCTGATAATCTCTCTCCAAGAGTTTTAGAAATATCAGTGCCTGCGTTTGGGGTGGGAAGGGTGAAGGAGGACAGTCCTCGCCCCCTCCCCCCTCACTCCCTCCAAATTTTCACTTCCCATGTAAACTACATTTATTTATGGTGATAGTAACTATGTCAATAGAAACTAAGTGAATTTGTGATTCTGTCTGTCGGATTTGATTGAGGATTTTTTGTAGTTTGCATGTGGATGACACACGACCATGCCCTCCCCTACCCTCCCATCCCCACAACACCCAAATTAAAATATCAAAAGCATGACTAGTAATGTTAATTTTAAATAACTGCATATGTCATGTTACCATGACATCATCATTATGGGTTTTGACATTGTTTTTCGATCGAATAAAATATTTTGATTGACGTTATGTTGTTGTGTCGTCTTGTGTTGTAGTGAGTGAAACAAAAACAGACTTTTGAATTTCCCGCAGTTGTGGCTATAAGTAGACGACCAATGAATGCGCGGCGTTGCATTCATTGCTTCAATTTGCTTGTGTACCGGAATTGAACGGTGGTGGATAGACGTCTCCGTCGTTTCAGTCGATAAAAAGTGAAATAAATGCGAATAAAAGTCCAATTTCGTCAATCTTGGGCTCGAAATCTGAGTGGCTCCGCGAATTACACGACATTTTGTCGTTTATTTGAGCGAGATCGACGCGGTATTCGCTATTTGAGAGATTGTTGAAAATTTCGATCTGGGAAGTGTCATACCTTTACTTTTTTTTAGTATTGATAATATAATATATATTTTATTAAAATTGATAATATCCGATAATACGTCGGGTGCCTGTGCTGTGAAGTTTGTTTGTTTGTTGGTGGTTATGGTCACATATTTATGCACTATGGCTAATCGTGACACAACATGGAGATGAAGTCAAGTTTAGTCAATCGTTGATCAACAGGTTGCCCATTTTAGAGGACTTTCACCCCAAGCATTGGTGACTGGGTCCTATTGTACTAGTAAAACGGAACTGGTTTACCACAGTAAACAAGTGCTGCTTACTTCCCGGGGTTCCCACGGGGACCTGTGCTGTGAATTAGCAGAACTCCAGTAATGGGCTGAATAGTAAGAATGTAATGTATCATTATCATAAATGCAAAATAAATTTCGATTTTATCCACAATTTGTCCAAAATGGCTGCCAAACGTGGAGAAAAAATGCCCAAATTTTCTTTGACCAACACACTAAAAACTAAAGTGTTAAAACTGACACTTTCAAGGTGTTAAACCCATTCTAACTTTTAGGGTTTGATTTTAACACTCAAAGTGCAGTGCTTTAAGCACTTAGACATTACAATCGTCAGACATCTGAAACTTGAATGGATGGCACTTCCCATGTGTCTAGCATTGGTGGTTCTTCCAGAATCGTCCATAATTTGATTTGCGCTTGGTGGTACATAATTAAAAGGACACAACGCAGATGACGCGGATCAGGCTCGAGAGTTCGAGCCTGATCCGCGTCATCTGCGTTGTTTCTTTTTAAGTGTCGCGACATTACACTTGTCAAGTGGTATTATTGTAACACCTGTCAAGTTCTGGGATATCTACACTTGTCCGAATGAACTAATCACCTGAAATTTTCACAGATTCGTCATAAATACACTTTTCCATAATCAACTGGTAACAAAAGTTTACCAAATTATTTTTTCTACCCAAATTTTTCAAAACATCAAAAATAGGCCTGAAAATCGGACATTTTGGCCTACAATCTCGGCACTGTGAATTAGCAGAACACCAGTAATGGTTGAATAATAAGAATGTAATGTATCATTTTCATAAATGCAATAGAAATTTCAATTTTATCCACAATGAGTCCAAAATGGCCACAAGTCCTCCGTGATCTTAATGGAATGACATATATCCAAAGATACTGGGCGAGCAACTGTCAGATTCTCCAACGTACCTACGTACCATCTCCACACAAACAGGGTTAGCATTGGTTGAAGACAGGTGCACGATCGACGTGTAGTACGCCTTAGTACACAGCGCAACCATGCCCCTACGTGGGCAATCGGGATTAAGTGCCAAGCCCAAGGACACAACGCGGTTGCCGCAGGTGAGATTCGCCCCCCTCCCAATGGAAATCTTGCGATGGGGCATGGCCCTGGGGAGGAGCGGAGGAAAGTCAAGATTCAACATTAGAGCTGGAGGAGGGGTCAAGACTCAAAATGACAGCAGAAGCAGTGGCGTGGGAACCAGGGGATAAGATGGTATTTACCCCCTCCCACCCACCCACCCCCAAAAAGAACAACTTTGGTCTCACATTCTGAGGCGGACGATCGTCACCGAGCACTATCGCCCGACGCCCGCTTGGTTTTACGCTCGACGAGCGACCATCGTCCCTAACAACGACACTTCAAGCTTGTGCAAGGGTCATCACGTCATGATTATACAATATACTGCACTAACCAGCGGCGCCGCTGTTTTTTAATAATAATGATATCCCAAACTCAGATTTATGGTAATAAGAAAATAAAGTTTTTTGCTATGCTCTCCGGGGGACGTTTAAGCTGGAACCCATTGCAGCTCTAGGCAGAGCAAAGCATGCACTCCTTCACTTTAGAAAGCTAGCCAACTTTTTCTCTTAATAAGAAAGTTCTTAGCGATCTGTTGAGTGAACGAACGGAATGGTTTCGCGCGCCGGAGGCGCGCAGGGACGGTATGGGGACAAGCCCCTTTCGACCCTCGTTGGCTGTATGGTTTTGGTGATGTCGAGGCGTGGCAGAGGAGGAAAAGGAAGGAGGGAGAAGGTTTATCCCCTTCTGGGCCTTTTCCGGCTCTTTTTCTTAGGTGGAGGTTGGCATGGTGATGGTGATGAGGCTGATGGTGGTATTGG
This sequence comes from Pictodentalium vernedei, assembly GCA_031216915.1. NCBI lineage: Eukaryota > Metazoa > Mollusca > Scaphopoda > Dentaliida > Dentaliidae > Pictodentalium > Pictodentalium vernedei. The sequence continues at coordinate 366,031,303 of CM062294.1, forward strand.
TGTATGTCCTGTTAATTCCCTAGATTCTTTTATAAGTTCTTCAGTTCTGGCGGATGTTGTTTCCATTACTTTGAGTGCTTTTTGGATGATGAGGTCTATAGGATGTGGTGGCTGTTCATCTGCTTCATCCGCTCCGGGGCTTTCCGGTAGTGAAGGAAGAGGGGAGTGAGGGGTGGGAGGCGGTGAAAAAGCAGCTTCCAGTTCCTTCTCAGTCTCCACTGGGTGTTCCTCATCCAACTGTACCGGCTCAGGAGCCGGCAGTTGATTGGGTGTACCAGTGGGACTAGGAGGGGAACTGGCGGCTGCCTCCAGAGCCTCCACCCCCTCACTCAACTCTTTCTTCCTATTCCGGAAAGCCTCCAAGCGCCGGGCGTCCCTGTGCTTGGTCGATGGACTCTTCTTCTTTCTCCTGTTGTTGCTCTTATCAGGGCCTCCGTGCCCCTTCGGGTGAGGAGCAGTGGAAGAGGGGATCCTCTCTCCAAAGGTACTACCTCTCCCCGAAGGGGTTGGTGTTGTGTTCTTTTCAATTTCGAACTCCAGATTCAGGTGGACGCTCAAGCCTTTTTCCCGGATAGTCCAGGAAATAGGGCATGAGGCGCCCTGAGCTGAAATGGCTTTCACAAGTCTGTCTGGTAATTCCATGTCTAGCAAGGTGTTCACGCTCTGAAGTCAGATGTGTGAATGAAGATGAATGATGTACACGGCCAAAAATGGATCTGTTGAGTGTTCTAAAAAAAGCCTTACTGTACCTGATTGAATTTCATACAGCAACGGTGTTCAAAGGTGTGAATTGTCATTTCAGAAGGAATTAAACTAAAGGAATAGTAACGGTAATGCATTGCAAAATTTCATCTTTTTATCAAATGCGGTTTCCTTTGCTGAACTGGAACTTGCCACTTGCTCCACATTCATACTGTCTGATATATTTATTTCCACAGGTAATTTTAAAAGTTTGAACTTCAAAATCTGTTTCAAATTCACAGTAGATGTCCGATGGAAATTTAGGGTTACAAAGAACTAAATGAGCTATTTTTACTGATAACATTTTTAGAGTCGGCATTACTGTTTTTCTGCATTAAAATGAGTTTTGAAGGATTTCAAGCGATTTTATGCATGGGTTGGATGGATTTTTCATTTAACGTTGTGTTAACCCTTAAACCACTTGCTCCACATTTATACTGTCCGATATATTTATTTCTACAGGTAATTTTAAAAGTTTGAACTCCAAAATCTGTTTCAAATTCACAGTTGAAGTACGATGGAAATTTAGGGTTACAATGAACTAAATGAGCGACTTTTACTGATAACATTTTTTAGAGTCGGCATAACTGTTTTTCTGCATTAAAATGAGTTTTGAAGAATTCCAAGCGATTTTGTGCATGGGTTGGATGGATTTTTCATTTAACGTTGTGTTAACCCTTAAACCGGGGCAATATCCGTATGTACACCTACATGTTCAGAGATATGGGGGCTAAAATTTTGTACAGTTTCTTCAAAGGGCTTAATGTTTTTGTACGCCAGGAAAAGCCTGTGATTCAACAGAATCACTCGTCAAGTCAATTTTCATTTTTGCTACCAGAACCAAAAAATGACAACATAGATTATAGCAATGGAACGAGCTTGCCGGGGTCGTCCTTTGAGGGACTTAAGCTATGTGTTTTAGGAGAACATTTTTTTTTATATTTTTTTTCTTGCAAATATCGTCACATTTTCAAGTTTAGCAAAGGATTAATAAAACTGTCCTACTAGTTACAGATTCCTCTTATTACACCCGTACAACCACAGCTACAAATATATAAACAAATAATGGAAAATAAAATGTGGCATGTGTTATACAGCTAAAAGTAAGATTGATTTAAATGGAAAATAAACCACCGATATGAAAAAAATATTGACGCTCATATTTTGCCTGTATGTGAAAAAGCAGGGGCACCGGAAACACTTCAGGGCGGGGGAGGGGAAGGGTAGACCGGGAAAAGGGCATTAACTAGCACTAGCAGCCCCTCCATGACATGCCTGAAGCATGTATGTCTCGAAGACCGAAGGCTCGAGATGCTGGAGATGGAGAGGTGTCCCCATCTCAACTCCCCCTTGACTTTTGAAAGCTCCCAGAACGGATTTGGGTTGTATTTTAGATTCACTTCGAGAATAAATCATTGAAAAGAATTGAGCGACGAAACTGGGAAGGGCACAGAAGTAACGCGAAATTACTTCAATCTGTATTTAAAAAACTTTAACCCTTTACCTAACATGAAAAGCTCGACGAGCTCATTCCAAAGAGGGGTCATAACCTATGTTTTTGAGACAAAAAATGAAAAAAATAATGAAAATTAATTGACGATTTTTGTGAATATCGCTGGCCGCTTTTATCCGTTACTTTGGGTAAAGGGTTAATGCTGACCAAATTTGAGAAAACAGACATTGCGAAGATAAAAACGAAAGTTATCAGATGTAAACAAATCCGGGAAATCCCCGTGCCATCATTTCTGAATACACGCTGAGAAAAGCAACACGCATGATCATGTTCAAAGACAACGGTAATCTGATAGTCCAGGCACATTAGACATAAAAATGAGAAAGTAAGGAAAAAAATCGGAGAAAGCTGATTTTTTTATATGTTTCCGGGACACACATTGCGGATAAAGTGTGAAAAGTCCCCGCGAATCCGAGTTGAGCTTTTTTAGTTATAGCGTTTTTTTGATGAAAAAAAAAAATTTAAAAAAAATTCGACCCAGCTCCATATTTCTCATTCTTATTCGCCTTAGTAGGATGAGAATCATAAATATCGTGCTGAATTATATTGAGAATACATATCCCCAACAGAAAATGCCAACTTTGTACCAATCCTCACACTCAATGGTGAAATATTCACGAAAATGTACAAAATTACGAAAAAAATTTATTGTTTTCATACACACAACGTCCATTAAATCAAATCTACGACTACTTTGGGAGTTAAATTATATATCAAAAATTGCAGAAAAGCAGTGGCTTTATAATGATATATAACAATAGTCATTTATTCCATAATGAACTGGTGAAACGTGTGAAATATTAACCATACCCCCTAAACTCAAATTCAAACGGCATCGACTTTTCTCATTAAAATACCGTATTATAGCATCATTGTTTCAATTTCCATGTTCGATTAAATCACATAATGTGGTGTTCGCCTACACTCAAGATGCATTGGCATGTAATGTGTGCACGCCCTTGATGTGTACTCATAAACAAATTTGTATTGTACAGACAACGCTGTCATATTTAGGGGCAATTGGTTCGATCATGGCTGGTAGCGGCTTGGATGAACTTTGGGGGACTGTTTATGCTGGTGGGTCAATCCATCATTTGATCAGTGGTCATACATATTCAAGAGCAGTTCGTGCCCATTTGCTAACACAAATTGCCATTACAAAACTTGTGTTTGAAGAAAGCCGAACACTAGATAACATAGACTGCACAGAAGTCAATGAAATATTCTGTGGACTTGCCAGAGGTGACTGTACAACAACTGACGCTGTCAATCAAGAAAGTGTCAACCATCTACTGTCAAAATTACACGAGCTGCTTCAGAATGCGTCCGTAGGACGCGCAGGAAAGCTTTGGGTACAATACTACGAGCAAATAGGTCTTCTCCAGTTGTTCTTGAGAGCAGAGCGCACAGGCGACTGGGAACTCCACACATATTGTGTTCGCAATATGATTCCAGTATTTCACGCAGGTGGTCATTTTGCATACGCAAAAAGTTCTCATCTCTATTTGCAGCAGATGAATGAGCTAACAGAAATAATGCAACAGGATGATTTGAAGTTGTTCACTGAGAAAGGTTACTTTACCATAAGGCGCTCAGATAAATTCTGGGACGGGATATATTCTGATCAGACCATAGAGCAGTGTTTAATGAGAATGTTCAAGCTCCCTGGTGGTCTCACACATGGCAGGGGAATAACCGATAGCACTGTTGCGAAATGGGTACATGGACTACCTCTTTGCCTTCCGATATGTAATGCTCTCGAAAATTTTGTTCATGTTCACACTGGTCATGGCGAACAACATCGGGCTCTCCGTCAAAGTTCACAATTGACCGATGCCAATGATATCACCAAATTATTGAACTGGCTCAGAGTGCATTCCCCCTTTCAGAATAGAGATCCACTACAATTAGTCTCTATAGCGACCGGGCTTGTGGCCGACGAAACTGTGAACTGTGACCAAGTTCGCAAAATTGGTGAATGTTGCGTATCGAATGTTGTAAGCAAAACGTTCAACAGCATCAAACTACGACGTGTTGACACTGTGAAGTCTTTCGCATCGATGGCAAATAGCATCAAAGTCCGTGGAAGTAAGGTAGTGATTGACCCCACAATTCTGTTCAACCGCATCACATGTGTTATTCAGTCACAAGCAGAGATGGAAGAGTATCTCAAATATGAACTCGCCCCGAAACCACCAGCATTGTTTGATTCTGCTGGAATGAGGAAGACACAGAAAAGCACGCTCGGTAAGATCCTCAAAACACACGGTTCCGAGCAAACTAAAATCCCAGAACATTCTCTGTTTGTTGTAGATGGTGGATTTTTATTGAGGACAGTTGTATGGCCTAAACAGTCGTCATATAAGGACATATGTACATCATATTCCAATTATCTAGTGAGACATTTTGGGGCGAACGTTGTGGTTGTTTTTGATGGTTATGCTTGTACAATGTCGACAAAGGGCATGGAACAAGCCCGTAGATCTAAAGACAGGTATTCCATTGATATCAATATCTCACCCGAGTTACCAGCCACCACACCCCAATCCGATTTCCTTGCAAATGCCAAGAACAAAACCCAACTGATCGATCTTCTAATGCAGGAGCTATCTGCTATCAATATTCAGTCCAAGCAGGCCGAGGCTGATGCTGATGTACTGATAGCCGAAACTGCACTTGACATCACTCAAGATGACAACAATGTTGTCGTTGTGGGAACAGACACAGACTTGTTAGTCATTCTTACCTCTCGAGTTCAACCGGGATGTAATATTCACATGATGTATTCCATTACCCCAAACTTACTAGTTTCAGTTAGTGAAATAGCAACCAAAATGGGTGACCATAGAAGCAACCTCCTTGTAGCACATTCTATAAGTGGTTGTGACACTACTTCTGCACTCTTTCGAGTTGGTAAGAAGAAAGTATTCAGTACAATTGTCTCCGATGTTACTAGCGACTCACAACAGTATGTCAACACAATTTTGGCGGATGACAGTACACCAAGTGCAGTAGCCGCTGCCGGGGAACAACTTCTCCTGATCTTATACGGGAGTAAAACTGTTTCCTCTCTCGACCAATATAGATATGTCACTTACAAGCGTTATGTAGCAAAATCTAAATTGAATAAACCCATCGACCTAGCCTCACTCCCACCAAGCAGCGATGCTGCACAACAACATGTCTACAGATGTTATCTCCAGGTCCTACAATGGCTGGGCACTTCGCTTCCTCCGACGGATTGGGGGTGGTCGCTAGACAATGGACTTCTTGTACCGACTGCAGCCACAAAGCCATGTGCCCCCGATAACCTACTGAATCTGATCAGTTGTGGTTGCAAGAGTGCTTGTACAAAAAGGTGTGGGTGTAAGAAGGCAGGACTCTCTTGCTCAGGTTTGTGTAATTGCAGTTCGGATTCTTGTAACAACCACAGAAACACTGTCCTGTCGGAAATTTCTGAGTTCGATGAATAATATGTATATAGGTCATGTCATTTCTGTATATAGCGTTGATAATAGTCAATGTAACTTAATCCATGTTGATTGATTTGTACATTCTGTAAATATTATTTATTGATTTTTGTACATTCTGTAAATATTATTTATTGATCTAATACTGCCAGACACAGACGGGTCTGTTCGGTCCCAAGCCCGAAAATAGTTGAGTTCTCATGCTGACGAATTTTATGCCAAAAGGGGAACTCGGCCAGAAGCAGAGGGGGTCTTCCATAATGTCTATTTTGTAAGCAATGATAAAAGTCTTCAAATGGTGGTGGATTTTTTATCGTCTGTCCAACTAACATCCCGTTCTGTACTACGACCCTTTGGGCAAATCCGTTAGGAAAATCGTCATTTTTTGCGTAAATCCGATACTTTTTTGTGAATTTTCAATAATTTTTCGCAGAAATTGTCACAGAATTCACATTTTCCTCTAGGTAAATGTATATTAGACATTATGTAGCTCGAAATACGCGTAAACAAAAAATACAGTTGGATCAATTCGAGGTTACAAAGTTCGTGCGATTTTTTAAAATTTTTTTCAAACGCTTTTTCGAAAAAAGGCTGTAGAAAAAAAAGCTCAACTGGGATTTTAGGGGACTTTTGTCTAATCGTTCAGTGACATGTATTCGACATTCCCTGAAAAAATCAACTTTCTCCGATTTTTTTCCCTAGTGAAACCTAATGTTCTTGGGCTATGAAATAGATTTCATTCAAGTGTTCGCTATAAATAGACAGACCCACATGAACACAAACGTCACATTTCTCCTTCTCAGAAATGTGATTTCGATGAATATGGAAAATGAAATGCCTCGGAATTTTCCATGAGTGATCGAATAACCAGGTCAGACTGAAAAATGAAAAAACTATGGCGGCGTTTTTCAAATATCCGATAATCTGTCGTCATTTTATTTAATCGAATCGGACTCTTTCATACGAATGATATATAAAACACGAGGGTACTTCTGTTCAACAGAAAGTGTGGTTTTGTTGAATGGTCAACTTATTTTTTTTCAAAAAACGCGGCTTATTGTCACTTTAAAATGATTCTAAAACCTTAAACACCATTTAAGCTAAAGCAGTCTAATGGTGTTGATTGGTGCTGTGAATTGGAAGACCGAATACTGTCTTTGAAGCAAAAGGCAATGGCCACAAGGTTGAGTTTGTGTCTTCACTTCTCACGAATACACCGTCACAGAGAAGCAAAAGAAATCTGTCCAGAACGCGACCGATAACATGACATCTTAATTGTGCTGACGCGAGTCGCAACTCGCCACGCTCTTAGATCGGTGATGACATCGTTCAAGTACTGAGAATAAAGGTAAAGTATGGGATGTCGTACACAGTCAATGTGTTTTTAACTGACTCGAGGTAAGAGAGTTTCGTTCAATGGTAGGGTCCTGCGAATATTCGAGATTCGATTCGATATCGATACCATACGTATGCTTCGAGATCGATCCCGAATCAGTCTCAGGATTCGATTTTTTCGAATCTCTCGTACTAACTTCAATTTGTTACATTTCCAACAAAAATAGATTAAAACTGTCATTAGAAAATTCATTCATGTAGGCTCAATTCCTATTTATTCGAGTAATTGACAATGTTTAATTGTTAGGTAAGGTGTGAATTTGGCCCAGGACATTATCCATAGTTTTGGTTTTTGAAGGCTTAACTTGTTACTATTCACGTTCTTAAGAACGTGAATAGTAACAAGTTAGGCCTTCAAAAACTAAAACTATGGACAATAGGCCTAGCTGTTTCAGCGACGGTGCTACAGAGAATATTTAGTTATTGGTGTTTAAGGTGTTCACTCCGTCGCGTAAGGGTCATCACAGTGTTCCGTAACTTCCGTTTGATGCAATATGAAATAACTTGTCTTTTAAGATTCGATTCGGGATTCGATTCGATGTCGATATCAGAGACACGATTCGATTCGAGATTCGATTCGAAAAGAAATTTGTGATTCGCAGATCCCTATTCATTGGAGTAGTGCACGGAACGTTCGCGAGTACTGGTAACTCTTGGAACTAATCTCTGCCCCATTTTATCATAAATGAATGAAATACTTTTAATTTTTTTTAAAATGTCTTCGTTCATAACTTCACACAATACGTCGAACTTCGTCAGTGTTTGAATGACTACCAGTCTTGGTGATTTCATAGAAGTCATCAAGTCTTACTAGTCACCAAGTTCGTCTTGTTATGTACTCTTGTGAATGAAAACTGACCCGAGGACAATAAAAAATAACGCAATTTCAACTGTGTACGATATATTCTGGTCTGTCCACATTCACTTCTTTAAACGAAGTCACCCAAGCTCTCAAGCCACCAGAATTTCTACACTGATCTGACCTGGGACCAGTCTAGCTCTCAAATATGTCATCAAATATGTTTAGATTCACTCATTTGGAATATTTCAGTTGGCAAGAAAATCTAATCAGTGGTTAGGTTTTGCGACCAACTGATACACACCGGACAATTGAATCTGAACAATTTCCTGAAACTTCATTTTCTGTGAATCAAAGCTAGAAATGTTGCTTAATCAAGACTTGATTTGATCGACATTTTAATGCCATTACAATTAGAAATTAAGACTAACCGCAGCCGTATAGTTTTATGATTACGCCGCGAGTGGCTCCACAAATTATGTTGATATCTTGATGTTTTCAAGGGGAATTGAAATATCTATAATTGAGGCTGAAAAATACCTGTATATCTTTCTAAGCAAAGACGCATAACACTGCATCAACGGTAGTTGGCGCGCAAAATTCAAGAAAAAGTGGGTAAACAAACAACCCATAACAGCGTTGAATTCCGAGCAGAATTAGACTGCTGGCCTGAGAGTTCAGATGTCATCGTTGAAAAAAAAACTTTACCTAAAAGAACTGACGACAATCGTAAAAAACTCTTTAACAACTGAAATTGTTCATTTTTGGCTACAATAAATGGCTTATGTTACCTCGTTGGAACGAGCTGGTTTAAAATGCTCTTCCCTGTCATGATTTATAAATATGTCGATGAAACATTACCAGTAGCTGAGAGATCAAAGTGTTTGTGAAGTTTGAACAAAGTCGTCGCAACAGCAGCAAAGATCCGCCCACGGCATTTATGCGCTGTTCAAAATGTTTTCTAATTTCAAGGGCTGCTATAAGGTAAGTAAAACAGTCAAACAGAATTCTAGATATGACAGAATATTTGGTTCGGGAGAAAGCACGCCTCCGCCAGTCTGATACCTATATCTTTGCTATTGTTGCATGGTGTTCCTATACTATACCAGTCTATAGGTCTAACTCTGTCCCCCAACCCGTAGAGCGACATGTTGTCTGGTCACCAGTGGCCTAGAGGGGGGGGGGGGGGGGGGTGCTCTATAAATGCTTCAGATTCGCTCACAGGGCACTGAATTTTGCAAACTTTTATTGGGGAGGGAGGCCTAGTCCTAAGTAGGATCCTGTGCACGTCACCCCCTTCTCCCACTTCTTTAAGGGAAGTGGGAGGAGGAGGTGACCCCCGGTGGTTCTAGTTAAGATAAGGGGAGGCCCTCGCCACAGAACGGCCTTCCCAATGTTTTCCCCACCCAAATCCCCCTCCACACAAAAACTCGCTAGAGTACCCCTATTATATAATCCTGGCTACGCGCCCGATGGTCTGTTCTGTTTCATTATTGGCTCTTTAGCATTGCTGCGATGGCAAAAGGACAGGGAAGGACTTTAGCGTGGAGGGGGGGGGGGGGGGGGTTATTACAAGCCACTTATTTTCAAATTGTTTGTTCTCATATGGGCATTATATTGACAGTTACCGTAGTGGTAATGAAGTCACGTTAGTAGTGTAAATGTTCCGGTTCTATACCGTCTTCCTCATAATCTGGACTGATTTCTGTGGGATGTCTCTCCGTTGGTGATCCAAAGGAAAATCCAGAATTGCGAAAATTTGGAAATGCGGCTTCATTGTCCTCAGTTTGTGGTTTTAAGTTTTTCGGTAAGGTGTTTGGTGACGTCAAGTTTACTGTTGTCGGATAAGCTGGTCCCGAGTTGTTCAAATCATCGACATCTCTCAAACATCGATCTGTTTCGTCTGGTAAAGAAGACTCTCTTTCGGCGATTGTTTCCATGGGTGTTTGTTCCAGAGCGTCTGTGGGGCCTTCGTTAATTGCGTTCTGTTCATGCTTGTGTTGTTTTACGGCTTCATTAACAACATCTATCAGTTGTTGCGTTTTGTTTTTTTCTTCAACGCTTCGAGACTCCTTTAGGCTCTGTGCTTTTTGAAGTGCCAGTCTCCTGAACTTGCTTAGTGCTTCACCTTTTTTGTAAACGCCCTCTTTTAAGTCCGGATTTTGAGATAGAGCGGCAAATACCTGTTAATGGAAGGATGTTAAATCTGAATATCTTGTGTGATTTGCAAATGTTAAATAGAAAAGATCACGATATCATTCGCCTGACAACCATCGGCTGAATGAATTCCGTAACACAATATTTATAGGTGAAATATACAAATACTTAATTTATCACATAATCACTATCAAATAGGGTCGTAACATTGTGGTTGAGTTTGTTTCCAAAGTAGAATTGAATTAATCGTCTCTAGAATTTCATTAAATGTTTACCTAATACAAATAGAAGACGACATTTGCAGAATGTTTCCCGAATAACCAGCTAAACATTTTCATTTTTCGTCTCGAAAACATAGCTTATGACCACTCATTGTGATCCGCATTGGAAGGAGCTCATCCCAGTGAGGGCCATAAGCTAGGTTTTTAAGGCAAATGTTGGTGGGCGATTTTTGTGAACAGCGCTGACCAGTTTTAGTCGTTGCGTTAGGAAAAAGGCTAAATTACACATTATTACCACTTAACAGGGCATTCTCTAGTGTATTAACATTGTTTGGTAAGGCGATCAAAGTATATAACGCTCGGCAAATCATGTGACGTATCGGCCTATCGGGCCGCGTGCGGATAGAGAAAATGATTTTCATTATGCTCCCGCGGCCAGATATGTCACGTCATCTCTCATCGATTTATTTTCAATCGACGTTCTACGATTTGATTAAACTATTGACTTGCAGTTATTTTGAGGTTACTCGAATGTCCTTGTTACAACCGATAATGTTACAACGCCGCATAATGTTACACCAACGCATAATGTTACAAAAAATGTAGTGAACAACCGATAATGTTATAAACTCCGCATAATGTTATAACTTTTTTCAACCCGTTATGTTATAAAAATCGACGCATAATGTTATAACTTTTTTCAACCCGTTATGTTACAACAAATTAACCGATAATGTTATAACTTCTGTTTACTAATTCCAGTTACAGCTATTGTAGATGGACTTTACCACTTACCATTTATTGCCGCATAAAGGTATGTAATATTTATACTAAAGGTTTCTGCTCTGGAAAGGCGAGGAGACACCCCCCCCCCCCCAACTCCCGGGGATTTATCATAGAATGACCTAGGCACGTTACATACAAGCGGATTATCCTGGCAACTCAATCGTGTGACGTCATTACCATGATCATCCAGTGCCCAACATGGTGAAGGCGGGGGTGGTGGAGGAGGGGTGCTATTTTATCCGGTTGATACGTTTACCAACATGCGTAGTCTCCGCGTCCAGAAATGTAGTGTACCATAGTCCCCTGACACCTTTGGGGATGGGCAAATGCCTCTGTTTCTGCTTGTTTTGGGCATCTAAAACTCATTTGTCCCATATTTCTTAGTCATAAGAATATCTTATTGTTCATTAATTTGACATTTTAACAACTAACAGTGAACAAAAATGAGGTGGAGTTAAAAGAGGCCAAAAAGTTGGATGGAGCGAGGTACATATGGTGGATGTGGCAGGTTGATAGTGTCGCACGGAAGCCGAAAAATAAAATGCGAGACTGGGTAGGAAGAGGAATGGGGTTTAGGAGGATTGAAAGGGGTGGGCAGGGATTAGGCTGAGAAAGAGAGGAGGTCATGATTAGTACATCAGGGTGATTGTGCAGAGAAAGCTATCTGGGAATACAATAAGAGAGTAGTGCTAGACGGTATGATAATATAGATGGCGGAGATGTTGGAAGAAGTGGAAGTGATGAATTTGGGATTACAGGTTCTGGAAAAGACGGAATCACTAGAACAGGCAGTATAAGGAGAAGGAGGAGATTGTGGAGGAGGAGTTGAGTTGATGTTGGTGTTATGCCGGTGTTGGTGATGGTGTTGAGTAGTTATGTATGTTGAAAATGAGCCATTTTGTAGGACCCCGGGGCAGGACCTCGGAAGTGACGTCATGTCACGTGATTGGGCGGTCATGTTGGGTTGTCATGATAGTGCACGTGGGTGGCCATGTTGTGATGTCATTATCATGATAATAGGTGGTAGGAGTGCGTATGCGCAGCGCGTGTTGTTATGGGTACACGTGCTCCGTCTCACCCCTAACAACCCGACAATAGATATCGAATTAATCCAAAGAACCCGACAATCTTTAGAAAACTGACCCAAACACTCCCGAAAACACTCCCAAATAAGATTAGATTAAACATATTTTTATTTGCCATTCAACAATGCAAATCAGGATTGGAGGACAAGTGCTGACCACTTAGAAAACCCTCCGCTCCTGTACAAAGACTAATACATTACAAAAGGCAGAACAAAATATAACAATATATAACAATATGTAAACATTATACACAAAAGAAGTTAACTCAAAGGAGAGAGAGAGAGAAATAAAGAAGAGAGAGAGAGAGAGAGAGAGAGAGAGAGAGAGAGAGAGAGAGAGAGAGAGAGAGAGAGAGAGAGAAACGGGTAAAAGCAGATTGAAATCAAAGAAGACAAACAAAAAAAAAAAGAAAAAAAAGAACAGTATACAACAAAAATTCCAGTGATGATGACCCCCCCCCCCCCCCCCCCCCCCCCCATATTCAATTCTAAATTTAGTTTAATGCCGCTAAGGAACGTTCACAGAACATTGTTGAGACAGTTAATCTTTGCGTGCTCACTCCACGTCCGTACTAACCTAACATCCACCGTGTTGTCCTCACACAGATTGATTGTCAGGTTCCACTGCGAGAGGACACCCACAGTGGATGTTAGATCACCTGTATAACCTTGGGACACTCAGACTTGCTGAGAGGCGCAGCTAATTCAGCAACTGTACATCAAATCTATGCGAGTCACGAATACATTTTTGAACAGATAAGAAAACTAATACATTGCTGCTTTCGGGTAATGACGGGCTTCCATATAAAATTAAATCCAATGAATTCCAGTTGGGCGTAAGTTTCGACAAATTATCTATGAGGATACAGCGAGTATCAGAATTTAAAGAACACAGGAAGAAATAATGTTCTGCATCCTCAACGCCATCGTTACATAAGCAAAATGGAGAATCTGAGATGTAGTTGCGGATCTGAGATGTAGTTGCGGATAAAGATAGGATAGTATTCTTAATGAGGGTATGAGACGTATGAAGAGGTAATCATTGCGCTCATTTTCATAGCTTTCATTTTGAGACGTATGATTTTGCGCGCCTCGTACTCATTTTCATAGCTTTCATTGCTTCATACGACGAAAAGGGGGATTCCGTGGGTTTAGTATCCTTAAAATATAGGATAGTATCGTTACCTAATTTCCGACCATATAATGGACGCGTAATTTATCTCAGAAATGGGTTTATTACAATAATGGTTGGTTTATTACAATAGTGTTTTTTTAAATGAGAGATAAACTGGAAGGGGTGGGGTGGGGGGGGGGGGGCGTCCCTGTCCCCGGAGCCCTACTGCCCCTTGCCCCTTGCCCCTGGAGCTCCTAAAGTCCCGGTCCTGGTCCCTCGAGTTTCTGGCGAGTTACTAAATCGGTACTGGCAGGATTCGGGAGTGTTTTCGGGAATGTTTTGGACAGTTTCCTGAAGATTGTCGGGTTATTTGGATTAATTCGATATCTATTGTCGGGTTGTTAGGGATGAGACGGAGAACACGTGTCCCTATAACAACACGCGCTGCGCATACGCACTCCTACCACCTTTTTTCATTATAATGATATCACAACATGGCCACCCACGTGCACTATCACAACAACCCAACATGACCGCCCGGTCACGTGACATGACGTCACTTCCGGGGTCCTACCAAATGGCTCATTTTCAACATGCATAACTACTCAACACCATCACCAACACCGCCACAACACCAACATCAACACAACTCTTCCTCCACAATCTCCTCCTTCTCCCTATACTGCCTGTTCTGGTGATTCCGCCTTATCCAGAACCTGTAATCCCAAATTCATCACTTCCACGTCTTCCAACATATCCACCATCTATATTATCATACGTCTAGCACTACTCTCTTATAGTATTCTCAGATAGCCTTCTCTGCACAATCACCCTAATGTACCAATCCATGACCTCCTCTCTTTCTCAATCTAATCCCTGCCCACCCCTTTCAGTCCTCCTAAACCTCATTCCTCTTCCTACCAAATCTCGTATCTTATTCTTTGGCTTCCCTGCGACACTACCAACCCGCCACATCCACCATATGTGCCTCGCTCCATCCAACTTTTTGACCTCTTTTAACACCACCTCATTTTTGTTCACTGTTAGTTGTTAAAATGTCAAATAAATGAACAATAAGATATTCTTATGACTAAGAAATATGGGACAAATGAGTTTTATATGCCCAAAACAAACAGAAACAGAGGCATTTGCCCATTCCTAAAGGCGTCAGGGGACTATGGTACACTACAATTCTGGAAGCGGAGATTATGCATGTTGGTAAACGTACCAATCGGATAAAATAGCACCCCTCCTCCACCACCCCTGCCTTCACCATGTTGGGCACTGGATGATCATGGTAATGACGTCACACGATTGAGTTACCAGAATAATCCGCGTCTATGTAATGTGACTAAGTCATTCTATGATAAATCCCCGGGAGTTGGGGGGGGGGGGGGGTGTCTCCTCGTCTTAACCAGAGCAGAAACCTTTAGTATAAATATTACATACCTTTATGCGGCAATAAATGGTAAGTGGTAAAGTCCATCTACAAAAGCTGTAACTGGAATTAGTATACATTAGTTATAACATTATCGGTTAATTTGTTGTAACATAACGGGTTGAAAAAAGTTATAACATTATGCGTCGATTTTTATAACATAACGGGTTGAAAAAAGTTATAACATTATGCGGAGTTTATAACATAATCGGTTGTTTACTACATTTTTTGTAACACTATGCGTTGGTGTAACATTATGCGGCGTTGTAATATTATCGGTCCTTCCCTATCAGTGGTAATGATAGTAACAACATAACTTTCTCGGGCATTACGGTTCTATTAGCGGCTCGCCAGAAATGATTGATAGCCCTCCCCCGTTTGCTTTCATCCGAGACGAAATGTGTGCACCATTGCAACGGAAAATTGAGAGCCAAATAATGAAATACAGGCAATGTAGATATATATCATTCTGATTTTTGAAACCGTCAAACTCCGATGCTGGATTTTAGCTTCAGTTAATTCGTACTTGATTTTTAAAAAAAAACTTAAAAAAGTAAATGCCGATATCTTTTGAATATTCAAAGTTCAAGCTCTTAACTTAATTGTTCATTTTCTATTCACATTAAAATGCCAGTGTATATAGTTCTTGATTAAAGGACAAGTATGTTGAATAATTCTAGTATTTGATTAAACTATTGACTTGCAGTTATTTTGAGGTTACTCGAATGTCCTTCCCTATCACTGGTTATGATAGAAACAACATGACTTTCTCGGGCATTACGGGTCTATCAGCGGCTCGCCAGAAATGATTGATAGCTCTCTGCCTTATTAGCGGCCCTCAGCTTCGTCGTGGGCCGTTTATGAGACCCCAGGCTGTTAATCATTCCTGTTGGGCCGTTAACCCTTTATCCAACGTAACGACCAAAACCGGACAGCGTTATTCTTAAAAATCGCAAAAACGAGGGGTAATAACCTATGTTTTTGAGACAAAAAATGAAAAAAAATAGTCATTCAAGAATTTGTTTGGCAACTGTCGTCTGCTTTTCAGGTTAGGTAAAGGGTTAATGAATCATAATGCCCTTGAAAATCATGTTATTGTTATATTATGTGATAAAAAGAATCTCAAATTCGTCACGATTTGACAGGAAATTTCTGAACCTCATTCACCAAAATCAACCAGGGCCAGAGGTCCTCTGAAAACCACGGATCAGATAGATTTTATAAACGACCAGTCCAGATGCTGTCACGTTTAAATATATTATACCAGGGTTGCTCCCCTTTGAGAACCCCGGGAAGCGAAGCCGTTCTTGTTTACTGTGGTAAACAGCCTATGTTTTACTGGTAAAATAGGGCCCAGTCACCAATGCTTTTCAGGGAATTTCTCGAAAATGGGCTGCATGGGTATAAACGATTGACTAAACTTGATTTCATCTCCATGTTGCGGTCACGATTTGCCATTATGCAGAAATATCCTACCTCAAACACCAGAAATAAATGAATAAATACCACAGTCGCCGTGTCAGGTCACGTGATACAAAACAGACACAGGGAAATCCCTACGTGCTCCGCGCGTGCAATCCGGATTACGCGTTAACACGTTAAGAGCATCTGATTGGACGTTACGCACCTGAGTGACGTTATAAGTGAATGAAATGCTTCGACACAAAACAGCGTCAAACAAAAAGTAAACAAGCCGCCGAAGGTGTCGTTTTTCTTCAAAATATCAGCCCCATTCGTTTAATTCAAGTTCACCGCCTAACACGCTGAGTAATTTCAAAATATTTTTCATCAAATCTGCTTCACAGCAGCCATGACTAGACTTGATGAAACATTTATCCACATTTAACTCAAGAAATCCTTGGTTAAAAAGTCCATTTAACTTACATATGTACATGGAGGAATTTTAATTGATTGTGCCAAAAATATACTTATTTCAGTGGCAAGAGATTTTGTGTCTTGGGCAGGAATATCTGCCAGCAGCATGTATGGTGTTAATCATGATATAAATACAGTACACAACTCGGGTTTAGTATGGGGGACAGGAGTCAACGACACTTTTTTTTCTGTATTTCACGCGTGCAAATCAAGCAAACAATGCTATAACCAGGGAGGGGAATGGGCTGAGCCACCCCTCACCCACACTTTTCCTGAACAAAGTCAGCTTTATAAACGTTCATGCCTGAAATAACTTAAACTGGCTCATGTATCAAAACCCTGATATATCTTGGGTTAGTTTGCTATAGCGTCTATCGGAAAGTGAGTGAGTTGTCATTCTTGCACCAACTGCTACCGGTTGGTATTTACGGCATTGCAAACATTACGACTCGAATTGATAGCGCTGATTAGCACATTGTCAAATTTCGCCTAAGGGCAAATACCACGGAATACCTTGGGACCCCCCTACATCAGTCGGGAATGGGTTGGTGGATTGGGGCCCAGAGGTGTTCGCCCATGGGAAAATGGGCATGGCAATCAATATGACATCACAATCAACAGAAGCTTGTACACTACACATCACACAAATCAACGACATGACCGTTGAAAACTTTGTCGTTGTACAGTACGGTCACTTTCCACGGAGTGGACAGCATTTCTACGGACGTAATAATATTAGATTCCAAACACTAATTATGGAATAATCATCAAAAATTTAATTAATGAAGCATCGGGTACAAACCGGTGCTTCATTAATTAAAATTTTGCTGGTGATGATTTTTATTATCTGGTAAACGCATGCGTGAACATCACTGCCCCCTCGTGGATTACGACCAGTCCACACATTGGGTATTCGAATACTCGGAACCGGAGCGACAAACAGAACGCGGGGCAGAAAAAGTGGCGGGAGAGACAGGGGTGAGTACAATTTTTGTTAAGAAAAACATATTCAGATGAAACAATCTACTGAAATGTTTTTATGACTGAGTTGTGTATTGGTTAAGGTATGATGTGACAGAATTTCAGCCACGAACAATAGCTATTGAATCCAGGAGTTTTTCATTTTCACTCTCAGTTGACCAATTTTTTATGAGATATGCAAAATAATCGCCCATCACAAGTTAAATTTAGCAATCTGCAGCAATTTTATTAGTCCATTGTCTTCCGAAATGTCCAGTACAACAACTGTGAAAGCGGTAGCTCCAGGCAATCAACAGATTTCTATATAATATACATTTTGTAAACACTAGGTTTGAAATAATGGGCACTAAAACCCACGGATACTGGTACAATGGAACTCGGAGTTGACAAGTGTTACGGACACAATGAACACGGAGTTTTAAAGAAAATGTTCTATCGTTACCTCTTTGTGAATGCTAGTGTTAATTCATTTGTAACATCATTCCGTTCATTTTAGTTACCTTCCCTGTTATGGGGATCTTCGAGAATGTCAGGAAATCATCGGAAAGTAGTCAGCAAGCTGTTGTATCTATATCATGTATAGATGTGTGATATTGTCATACGAGTTTTGTTTGCTAATGCATCTACTACTCAGCTGACTCGCATTACTGTTAATTCCAGATATACCACACTGCGAAATGGAAGCTCAGCACAGAAAGTACTAATGTGACCAGGGACGTAGCTATACAGGGGGGTGGGGGATATCTCACCCCCACAAATATTTATTCAAAAATAAAGATAGTTGGACATTTTTCAAAGCAATTCAAAGCATTGTTGTAAGGGAGGTTTTTTCGAATGTGGTATTACATTTCCGTGAAAATTCCAACTGCCGGCCCCCTCACACAGATTTCATCTCGAACAACGCAAGATTTTTAGACTCCTCAGCGGCCCCGAGGTTAATTCAACAACCGTGGTCGTGTTAAGTCTTTTGTTCTCTTCTAGGTTTAACCTTAAATTTTCATGTTGTAACAAGCATCTGGCAAACCGTTTCTTGAATTATATCAGAAATTGTAGAAATACAAACAAGTTGGTCAATTTGGTGCTCACGATTGTCATAGGCAGTTAGTTGATTTATGACGCCAGTATACAGGGCGCATTATGAGACCTACATGCGATGCACCCAGAGACTGCAGTTTGTATTGGGACTCAAAATATGCCCCCCGTGACGCTGTGTCCTGGAATTTTTTAAGTTACTATCAAAATTGTGCACAGGTTTCTTTGGCTCTGTAACCTCATGAAAGACAGATACAGCCAGACTGAAAATTTTGCTTTGTATTTGGTAATGTAGAATTAATATCTCACACATATTGTGACATTTTGGCTGAGTTAGTTAGCTAAATCATTAATCATACTTTGTAAGCATAATGAATGGTTGTTAGTCATTGAGTTCATTTCAAGATTAGTGTGCTCACTGCTCAGCATGATCTCATATTTGAGATGATTAATTAGTAAATTATTGGTTGAATACTGATTTTTGGGCATTTTCCATACATGCACATTCATGTAATTGACACAGTGCCTAATGGAGGCAGATAAGGCTTACTTTCAGACTACAGTACCACAAGAAACTGTCATTTTGTGTTAGATACAGTCATTTAAACTGCTTGGAAATATTCTCAGATTGCCCTAAAACCTTATGGAACAGTCACCCGGAGTCAACAATTAAAAAATTTCCACGGAACTGGAAGAACTGGGAGAGCCTTTACGTTTCCATCCCTAAATGGACCCCCCCCCCCCCCCCCCCCCCATTGAAACCGTCCTAGCTACGTCTCTGGATGTGACTACAAAGAAGAGACATTGTCGGATATGACAGAACACTGTGTACAAAGCCACGAAAACAATGTCTTGGAGTAATAGACATTCGTACGGTGGCTGGGAAAGGACACATGATTTTTTATTTTTCTTGTAGTTTCTCGATCGATCGACTTATTATCTTGATCGATCGACTGAGCATCTCGATCGATCGAGTTTTCTATCTCGATCGATCGACTTAGTATCTCGATTGATCGACTTAGTATCTCGATCGATCAACTTAGAGAAAAGGGATTTTTGAAGCAGTGTCAGTAGTACATAAGGGGCGATTCGTACCGCATTACCCATGGTTTTGCACGAGCAGCTAGTGATAAATTCCTATTGGAACCGCGGCTTTTGCCGGAGCAACTTTTTCCCTTGCAAAACTTCGCCCCATCCATCTAGATCCGCCAAGTGTTATGTACGTGCTGCATATATAGTATGCTCTTGCATGTATATATGTACACACAGGGTTATGTGTATATAGTATGGGTATGTGATGGAATATTGGTGGGGAAGTTGTGTTTTCTTGAAAGGTTTCCCCGCGAAACGGTTGACTTTGCTATTGGCGTCATTATGCGCACGTGACGCCATAGAAACGTTGACGGTGTTGTTTGCACTGTACAATCTGATATGACGTTATTCGGGGGAAGGGTTGTAGGCCTTCTCGTACGGGTGTGATCTCGTAGTATAGTATGGGTGTTATAAACCCCTGCAGACCCCCTGTTAGCCCTAGGTTCTATTAATCCACCCTTTACTTTATATTATCCTATGTCTGATATAGGTAAAACGTAATGCTAGTCCAGACAGTATTGTGGGTGGGTGGATAATACATGGTCGTCTATTGCAGGTACCATGGTGGTCTACTTGGTGTATCCTCGTGTGACGTTTCAGGTTGGATTTGCATGTAAACTCGGCGGCATACGTGTCACACTTATACTTATACTTGGGTTTATAGTACAAACTTCTACAGTTATTGACACATCGAGAAATGAGCCATCAATTAGATGTGTCTCGCCTGTATCACTCACTGCTATTATCTGCGAAAAAATTAACCTTGAAGTTATTTCTCACTTAATATGGAAGTCATTCAGAAAACATAGATGTTCTGGGTTGCATCGGTGCTTACGCTCTCGGATATGCTCTTTTGAAACTGACAGTTTTCTGCTAATCGTGTACCGGTACCCTAAATTCCTCGCTGTCTACGAACCATTGCGATAGAGCAAGTACCGATACAACCCCGATCATCAGTAGCACATTCTCGATGAGTTATCTCCCTGTTTTGGGCTAATGACGGTACTTGTTCCAAATGTCCGATATCCGTGTTCCACGTGTCAATAATTCAATTTGCTCCGCGGGTTTGCCCATATTTTCAAACCCCATGTTCATAAAATGCATCTTATATAGATATCTGCTGACTGCTTTAAATTACCTCTTTCACAGTTGTGTTACTGGACATTTCGGAAACAATGGGCCAATAAAACAGCTGCGGGTTGCTAAATTTAACATGTGACCGGCGATTATTTTGCATATTTCATAAAAAATTGGTCAAGTGACAGGGAAATGATAATCTCCTCAATTTAATAGCCATTGTTCATGGCTGCTATTCTACCACAGCATATCTTAACCAATACACAACTGAGTCATAAAAACATTCCGATAGATTGTTTCTTCTGAATATGCTTTTCTTCGCAAAACTTGTACTCACCCCTGTCTCTCCCGCCACTTTTTCTGCTCTGCGTTCTTTTTGTCGCTCCAGTTCCGAGTTTCCGAATACCTGGTATGCACGGCGACTGCACTGTAATTATGACACAATTACGCGGTAGACTTTTTCCTTTAGTGTGAGCGCAGTTTTGCCAACGTTATTCAATTGAATCACAATGCAAACAGACGAAAACTCAGAAATAAAGAATTCCGCATACCAACCGGAAGTAATTCATATTAGTCTCCACGGCGCAGAAGAGTTCACTGTATCAGGTGGAGATAACCTATTTATCGATAGAGCTTATAGCTATCCATCCACTATCTGGGTACTTACGTCTTCAAAAAGTACTCGGTGTCCTCCAGTATATACCCCCCACACAAACCCTTCATTTAGCTTGACTATTCCCCAACAAGCACCGTGGTCAAGGTTTAAGGTGATGTGTGGGCCCTCGGGTTTGAACATGGTTGGTAATATGAAAACAATATAAAATCTCCTGCCGAATCACTGCTCCAACGCTTCCACGTTTGATGTATAGCATCTTCGTAAATATAATTATCCCCCGTCACGTTGAGGGAGGGGGTATGGGACTATGGGGATAGGTTCCATCCAACCGTCCGTCCTTCCCCACTTTTGTCATCCCATTTAACCCTTTACCTAACATAATAAGCCAAAAAACCGGCCAACCCCCATTCACAAAATAAATACCATTCAATTTTCATTATTTTAATCATTTTTTGTCACCAAGACTTAAGTTAAGATCCCTCATTGGAACGAGCACGTTATGTTTTATGCAAAAAATGGAGAATTTAGTCCGCAAATGTCGTCTGCCTTTCGTGTTAGGTAAAACTTAATAGAAAACCATTCAAATTATCTTTCTCACATTTGATATATACCTCTTTATACGCCACTCTCTGGAGCAAGCCGTATTATGCTATGGTCATGTCCGCCACTCCGCCCGTCTGTCTGTCCGTTAGCTTTTACTTGTCCACTAACTTAAAAATGAAATGCACCACGGATCTTTTTGTGGTGGATTAGTGGTGACTAGAGGAAGGTTCCTTTCGATAATTAGTTTTCTATCATACCTAGTATGGCCGCCAAGGCAGCCATCTTGGATTTTTTATCATTTTTGCTTGTCCGCCCAATAACTTGAAAATGAAATGTCCCATGGATCCTATTATTTGTGGTGGATTAGTGGTGACTAGAGAAAGATTCCTTTCGTTTCCGCCAAATTCAATATGGTCGCCATGGCAGCCATCTTGGAGTTTTTTGTAATTTTTACTTGTCCGCAAAGTAACTTGAAAATGAAATGTCTCATGGATCCTATTTTTGTGGTGCCTTAATGGTGACTGGAGGAACGTTGCTTTCGTTTCTGCCATATCCAATATGATCGCCATGGCAGCCATCTTGATTTTTTTTTTGTAATTGTTGCTTGTTCACACAATAACTTGAAAATGAAATGTCACATGGATCTTACTTTTGAGGTGGATTAGTGGTGACTAGAAGAAAGTTCCATTCGATAATCAGTTTTCTGCCATATCCAATATATCTGCTGTGACGGCCATCTTGAATTGTTTTTGTAATTTTTGCTTGTGTGTGCACTAAGATGGGAATAAAATGCACCATGGGTTCTATTGTTTGTGGTGGACTAATGGTAACTAGAGGAAGGTTCCTTTCGATAATAGTTTTCTGCCAAATCCAATATGGCAGCCATCTTGTTTGACTAAGAAAAATTGTATTTTTGCCTTGTCCACATGATATCTTTTGTAATTATGAACTAATTGTAGGCAAAGTTGGTGTGAGCGATTATCTCAAAATTATTGAGATCAAGTTCGAACTTTGGTCCCATCGGAGTGGACCGTGTTATGTGATTGGAATGTCTGTGTTCATCTGTCCATTGACTTTTTGTTTCTTTCCGTGTGATAACTTCAAGAATTATAAACTGACTGTAACCAAACTTGGTATCAGTAATTATCTTAACAATATTGAGGTCAATGTTCGAATTTCAGTCTGGATCAACAAATCTTTTCTGGGTTATGCCCCTTTTTTGACTTATATTATTGCCTTGTCCGCACTTTTACTTTAGTAATTATGAACGGCTTGTAGCCAAACTTGATATAAGCAATTATCTGAACAATATTAGATTAAATTTTTGTCTCATCTGAGCAGACCATGTCGTGTTATGTCTATCCGTCTGTCCTTTCTTTCGTCCGTTAACTTTTTGTTTATTTATTATTAACACTTCGACCGGCCGCTGGTTTGTCGCGATTCTCGTGTGAGAAGGCATTGCTTACCCCTGTGCTTCCAACTGCTCCCCTATCCCTACGCTTCTTCTCTTCTCCCAACACTCTGAGACAAATCACATTTCCTTTATTCTCCCACCCCATTTCCCCATTTTACTCCCAGTGAATATTATTATGTTAGACTGGTATTTTGGGCATTCTAGTAGTCTTCCAGGGACTCCACCACGCCTAAATTACACATCCCAATTTCCCCCTCAGCCCCAGGGACCGCGATCTCAGCTTGAATAACAGTGTTCCCCAAACCAAAGGTGTCATCAAGGTGCTCTTCAAAACCTGGTTTCCCCTTATCAAGCAGGCCATCCAAAGACCTCTTTGATTTGGCCCCCTCTCGCCAATTGAGGTTACCATCCTCCACGGCTCTTTCTCTGACGATTGTTTTACCCTGGGTTGTCCCTACTTCTTAGTCCGAGATCTCTAATGAGTAGTTCTCTATTAACTCCCCCCCCCCCACTTGGACCATCCACCCTGTCTTTGTATTTGAATTCCAAATATTCTGGAACATTACTTTACACCCTCGGCTGTTGGGGAGATTTCCCAGATAGTTAAGATAACAAATTTTCAATAAGTCTATCCTGTCCTTGATCCTCATCCACCCAAGCTCCCCCCTGAATGCTTCTAGTACTGCAGAATTTCTTGACCCCGTTATCTATCGGCCTGCATCATTCTGCAGGGTTTCCAAGCTCTTCAAAGCCGTTTGGTTTAGAGGTACCACTTCCGTACCATATGTTATACTTGGTAGACCCATCACTTCCCAAATGGTTTTCCCCACGAAAACCTTATTGAAACTGTTTCTCCCTATAAGTTTCATTTTGTTAAGGATTCGCTTCCCCATCATAATCAGTTTATTCGTGTGGTTTCGGTAGATGCCTCTTCCCTTGATGTTTATATTTACACCCAATTACTCGTAGTCACATGTCCCTCCTACACTAAGAAGTTCGCTGCTACCTTCCACCTTCTAGTAGGATCCACTTTACGGCCCACGGGTATAACTTTGCTTTTGTTTTCATTTAGTTTGAGTCTCCATTTGTTCCCATATCTCCCAACAATTGCCAGCATTTTCGCTAGCCCCTCTTCGCTTTCGGACACTAGCACCATAATAATGTAATGTCCAGCGCAGTGCTCTCTGACTAACATTATTACCCCGTATCATAGGCGTACACACCCTTTGTTCATCCTATGACATTATCATCTCAACTCAACGGGGCATACTGCCGGTGCTCCACAGACGGGCACGCAAGGCAAGCGCCTCAACGGGTCCCTATTTTGCACCTAGATACGATGGGATAGCGTAGTACTAGTGAACATTCCCAACGTTCACAGCTGGCACGTGATTCAACGTCGCAGACTCACACACTTAAACTTCGCTGATCGCACACCAGCTACTACTACGTGAAGCACTCGAATCAATCGCTCAGTGGTCACCACACCATTCCATCTGCAAAAAATAACCCTGGGATCTCCAAGTCCCTATACAGGAGTTCATCTCCTAAATCTTTGATGTGCAATGCAAAAAGAATTGGCGAAAGGATACACCCCTGTTTTAGGCCTATCTCCATAGCCACATATGCTCTTCCAAAAAAGAAAGTGTGCATGCTAAAAAATAACACTAAAAAAAGATATCTATCATTTTCATTTCATGGAAATTTGATTCAATCACAGATGAATCAATTTGTGATCAACACGAGAAATTTCATTACGCTACGACGAATACTCTTGGTGCCATGGAGAGTCAAAGACACTAAGGGTCAAACACAAAAGTCACACACTCGATATCTGGTATGACCTCCGTCTGCATCGACTACTGTCAATCAACTCGTCTTCATTTGTGCCACCCTACAGCCCCTTTTGTTTGATCAGATTTCCCCATCTAGAAGGTTTTCTGGAAGGTTGTCACTTTTAGGGCCTTGGTTGCCCCATAAAGAAAGGCCTTATGTGGACGGGCAATATGTCAATCAACTCGTCCTCATTTGTGCCACCCTACAGCACCATTTATTTGATTTGATTTGCCTTTCTAGAAGGTTTTCTGGGAGGTTGTCACTTTTAGGGCCTTGGTTGCCCCATAAAGTAAGGCCTTATGTGGACGGGCAACATGTCAGTCGACTCGTCTTCATTTGTGCCACCCTACAGCACCATTTATTTGATGAGATTTGCCCATCTAGAAGGTTTTCTGGGAGGTTGTCACGTTTAGGGCCTCGGTTGCCCCATAAAGAAAGGCCTTATGCGGACGGGCAACATGTCAATCAACTTGTCTTCATTTGTGCCACCCTACAGCACCATTTTGTTTATCAGATTTGCCCATCTAGAAGGTTTTCTGGGAGGTTGTCACTTTTAGGGCCTTGGTTGCCCCATAAAGAAAGGCCTTATGTGGACGGGCAACATGTCAATCAACTCGTCTTCATTTGTGCCACCCTACAGCACCATTTATTTGATAAGATTTGCCCATCTAGAAGGTTTTCTGGGAGGTTGTAACTTTTAGGGCCTTGGTTGCCCCATAAAAGGCCTTATGCGGACGAGCAACATGTCAATCAACACGTCTTCATTTGTGCCACCCTACAGCACCATTTATTTGATTAGATTTGCCCATCTAGAAGGTTTTCTGGGAGGTTGTCACTTTTAGGGCCTTGGTTGCCCCATAAAGAAAGGCCTTATGCGGACGGGCAACATGTCAATCAACTCGTCTTCATTTTTGCCACCCTACAGCACCATTTATTTGATCAGATTTGCCCATCTAGAAGGTTTTCTGGGAGGTTGTCACTTTTAGGGCCTTGGTTGCCCCATAAAGAAAGGCCTTATGCGGACGGGCAACATGTCAATCAACTCGTCTTCATTTGTGCCACCCTACAGCCCCTTTTGTTTGATCAGATTTCCCCATCTAGAAGGTTTTCTGGAAGGTTGTCACTTTTAGGGCCTTGGTTGCCCCATAAAGAAAGGCCTTATGTGGACGGGCAACATGTCAATCAACTCGTCTTCATTTGTGCCACCCTACAGCACCATTTATTTGATTTGATTTGCCTTTCTAGAAGGTTTTCTGGGAGGTTGTCACTTTTAGGGCCTTGGTTGCCCCATAAAGTAAGGCCTTATGTGGACGGGCAACATGTCAGTCGACTCGTCTTCATTTGTGCCACCCTACAGCACCATTTATTTGATCAGATTTGCCCATCTAGAAGGTTTTCTGGGAGGTTGTCACTTTTAGGGCCTTGGTTGCCCCATAAATGAAGGCCTTATGCGGACGGGCAACATATCAATCGACTCGTCTTCATTTGTGCCACCCTACAGGACCATTTATTTGATCAGATTTGCCCATCTAGAAGGTTTTCTCGGAGGTTTTCACTTTTAGGGCCTTGGTTGCCCCATAAATAAAGGCCTTATGCGGACGGGCAACATGTCAATCGACTCGTCTTCATTTGTGCCACCCTACAGCACCATTTATTTGATCAGATTTGCCCATCTAGAAGGTTTTCTCGGAGGTTTTCACTTTTAGGGCCTTGATTGCCCCATAAATAAAGGCCTTATGCGGACGGGCAACATGTCAATCAACTCGTCTTCATTTGTACCACCCTACAGCACCGTTTATTTGATTTGACTTGCCCATGTAGAAGGTTTTCTGGGAGGTTGTCACTTTTAGGGCCTTGGTTGCCCCATAAAAAAGGCCTTATGCGGACGGGCAACATGTCAGTCAACTCGTCTTCATTTGTGCCACCCTACAGCACCATTTATTTGTTTTGATTTGCCCTTCTAGAAGGTTTTCTGGGAGGTTGTTACTTTTAGGGCCTTGGTTGCCCCATGAAGAAAGGCCTTATTTGGACGGGCAGCATGTCAATCAACTCGTCTTCATTTGTGCCACCCTACAGCACCATTTATTTGATCAGATTTGCCCATTTAGAAGGTTTTCTGGAAGGTTGTCACTTTTAGGGCCTTGGTTGCCCCATAAAGAAAGGCCTTATGCGGACGGGCAACATGTCAATCAACTTGTCTTCATTTGTGCCACCCTACAGCACCATTTATTTGATCAGATTTGCCCATCTAGAAGGTTTTCTAGGAGGTTGTCAGTTTAGGGCCTTGGTTGCCCCATAAAGAATGGCCTTATGTGGACGGGCAACACGTGAATCAACTCGTCTTCATTTGTGCCACCCTACAGCACCATTTATTTGATCAGATTTGCCCATCTAGAATGTTTTCTGGGAGGTTGTCACTTTTAGGGCCTTGGTTGCCCCATAAAGAAAGGCCTTGTGCGGACGGGCAACATGTCAATCAACTCGCCTTCATTTGTGCCACCCTACAGCAGGTGCCATTTTTCCTGTGTTGATGTAAAAAAAAATGTCAAAATGTCAAATAAATAACTAACTTCACATCGCTAGATATCTATTGCTTCGATTGCCAATTTTTTCAAGTTGGGCAGGTTCTTTGAAATGGCAATTTGCCAATCCTCGCTGATTTTGTGTCTCTGCCGTGAGTCGTCAAGGACGATGAGAGCTTTTAGCCCGATACAATCATATTCACGCACTTCAGCCTTCAACGGGATCTTACAGAGTCGTCTTATATCTGTGTCATAGCGTATCTCATAGTTTGGTCGTATCACTCACTTCTCAGATGTTCAAAAGTGGTGAGGCCAATCCAAGGCGAAATGATGTGTTATTAGAACACACTTTTTATTTGTGGTATATCTCTAGTGGCCTGAATGACTGTCAAGGAATGCATTCAGTCTGTTAACACTTTACCCAACATAACGATATAAGAAAAAAAATGTCATTCAAATTTCAAAGTTAATCAATATTAATTTTTTTTCGATGAGCTCGTTCCTATGGGCGTCATAAGTTATGTTTTTGAGTCAAAAATGGACTGATTTAGTTATTGAACAAAATATTTGGCAAGTTCGGTAACCTAGTCGTGTTGGGTATAATGGCCGACTTAATTCCCTGGCTAACAGCGTGTCTTAAAACAAGCATTCGAGCCAAAGTTAGACGCTAACGAGTCTGATTTCGAAGAGATTCTCTTGTTACATCACCAAACACTGCCTATATCAATTAAAACGATGGGGCTGATTCACAACTGAAATCGCCAATGACGCTATTTGCGGAACCTATTGTTGGGCAAGGATCGCCTAAAAATGTCACAAAATTGTGTGCGACCTTTACTCCTCTCAGTCACATTTTAGTGGTCTAGCTTGCATCTCAGACATTCGACAATGGAATTTTTTCCCGGCGGAGCATGTCCCTCTCTCTCGGAATCCCTAGAGGCCTCGTATATTTTCCGTGCTAGCATCTGTTTTAAAAAGCTTCTGTCACGTCAAACCAAGTCTTACTAAGCACACGAATCTTCCTCAGGATCATGTACGAATTGTTGTCGTAAATCTTATCTTCTACTCATCTGATTGGTTAGAGTATTGGACTTGAGATCGAAAGGTCGACGACTCATTCCTGACTCGCGTCATTTGCGTACTGTCCTTGCGCAAGACACGTAATCTCGATTGCTATGTGGGCGCACGGTGGCGCTGTGTACAACGGCGCATTTTTATACGTCCGTCATTTTTTGACGGACGTATTATGTTATGGCATTGTCTGTCTGTCTGTCTGTCTGTCTGTCTGTCTGTCCTTAAACACTTTTTGTGTCGCCCACTCCTCCAAAGGTTTACATGCTATATTGTTGAAACTTTACAAACATGTTGATCCGTAATTGTCGTTGTGCATGTGACAAGAGCAGGTAACTCCGTTTTGTATTTCCCGAGTTATGCCCCCTTTTAGTACTTAAAACATTGCAGTATTGTGTCGCCTACTCCTTCAACATTTACATGCTATATTGTTCAAACTTTGCACACATGTTGATCTCCAATTGCCATTGTGCATGTGACAAGAGCAGGCAACTCTGTTTTGTATTTCCAGAGTTATGTCCCCCTTTTAGTACTTAAAACATTACAGTATTGTGTCGCCTACTCCTTCAACATTTTACATGCTGTATTGTTCATTTATTTGCATTTCCATTCTGCATACTAAAATTTCCCAAAAACAATATGAAATGTGTGCACACAAGCATACAATTTGAAACCCTTTACGGCAGACAGGGCAGGGGAATGGACAATGATTGGAGGGGCGGGGGTGGGGCAGACATAGTCGAGTCAACAAATATTTCAAACTTTACCACAGAGAAACGTGTGCATGTTCCAATTTTGACGGGTGTATGTTGCCCCGCTAGGCGGTGCTCTTGTTGCCTTCAACCGATGTTAGCCCCCACTTTGCCGAGTTAGTAAGTTGCAGAGTCCGAAAAGTTACTCACCATTACTCGGTGTTTCTTTCAGAGTTAGAAGTTGGTGGAATTGGATTTTTAAGTTTGTTATCGGTTCCGGTTTTTTAGGGGGTATACCGCTGTATCGGTTCAGTATTCGGTATCTGACTTGACTGAGATTTTCTGATAACACAAAAGAGGAATTCACACCAGGAAAATACAGAATAAGTGGTTCTTGTGTCATTCTACCACAGCAGTACAAATGCCTCTACCAATGAGCTCAACTTTGGCATTCTTTTTGCAATACAAATCACATCTATAGTAATTTTGTGACTTGTTCCAAACACCCCTTAATCCTCAAAGGTCTATTTAGGCTTTTGCGATCTCGGAGCATTTGTCATTAACATGCTACTATGAGGCGGTCCTGCTGACAATAGACAAATCATCGGGGCAGTGATTTCTAGTCAAGTCTTGGCTGCCTTAACATGCAGCCAGGACTTGCCTGGAAATAACTGCTAGGCAACTGGACATGCACAGGTTGCAGTCTTGTGGGAATTTAGCACAATTGCCAAGGCTCTTGAGGGTTAACAAAACTGAATAGAAAATCACTCACTTCTTTCATGTAAATGAACTTTTTAACTGCTATCAGCCTCAACAAGGCCATAAAAATGGCGAATGTAGGAATTTTTGAAAACACAGACCGTTTCGATATTCAATGATCGGTTCGCTTCGTTTTTTCGATATCCCATGATATTGATATCGGTTCGGTTTTTCGGTATATTGTCCATCTCTATTCCGACTATTACGGCTTCTTTCCCACGTAAAATTGTCCGACACGACATGACACCGGCTGTTGAAAGTGTCGTTACCCCCCCCCCCCCCAAAAAAAAAAACAAAAAAACAAACTGAAACAAACTACTCACATGAACAGATTTCCTCCGATTCTTTCCATACTTGCGTGTGAGCGTTTTGTATATTTCACTTGGCCTGACAGATCCTGATTCCAAATCCTCATCCTTCTTTTTCATGTCTTCCACTAAGCGCACAAAAGACTTTTGAAACTGCCTACCAAGAGTTCCTCCTTCACCCTTAACCATCTGATGTCTCCTCTTTGCCATCTTTCTCCACATATTCCTTCCTTTGTGATGGCTAACTGTGTCATCGGAGTTTACACCACTTTCCAACGATCCGAGAGACTGCGTATCTTCTGTTTGGATCGTTTGTAAATTTTTTGCCAGGTCAACTGCATCTTCAACAGTCATTTTCTCCGGTTCACTTCCTTCTGACTTCTTGAAGGGGTGTCTTATATAATCTGGGACTCGTATCTCTGTTATAGCGGCGATGTGTAGGAATGTGGACATTCTATGGAATAACATCGCAATGAACTGTATCGAAAGAACAACTCCAAAGACTGCCGTGAATGTTACTGATAGTGGTTCTATAGCTATTGGATTTCCCGTGGTAACTGAACACGGTATCTCAAACGAAAGCGATGACTGGCTTTCTAGCACGAAAACAACTGTTATAAAGAGAGCATTGAGCAGAACAAAGAAGAGGCAGACTTTGTTGCGAAGTTCAATCAAGTCCTCTTGTACTTGCTTCTCGTGTTTGGCGTCTTTGTCTAGTGGATAAAGATATTTTGCGATAAGATCTTTCCAAAATGTGGATTCCTTTTCGTCAAGGAATAGCAGACGACCATCTCCAACGTCCTTATCATGTATCCAGTACGGATCCTTCAGTTCATCTCTCTTTTCTTGCTCGGATTCTTTAAACAGAGGGTTGTCTGAAAGGAAAAAAACAGAAAACCTCTACTTGGTCGTGATTCCATATGAAATTTCTGTTCCAAGTTCACTAAAAGCGATCTGAGCCGAGGTTTAATCAGTTTTAGTGAAGGATGTTGAGAAATGTCATGTCAAATAGTGACGAATTTTAGATTCTTTTTATCACATACAGTACAGTCGCTGTGGACTGGTCGTAATCCACGCATGAGCAGTGATGTCAACGCATGCGTTTACCAGGTAATAAAAATCATCATCAACAAAATTTTAATGAAGCACCAGGTTGTACCCGGTGCTTCATAAATTAAGTTTTTGATGATTATTCATATAATTAGTGTCTGGAATCTAATATTATTGCGTCCGTGGGAATAGTGCCCACCCGTGGGAAGTGACCAGTCCACGGCGGCCGTACTGTAATGT
Source organism: Pictodentalium vernedei (assembly GCA_031216915.1). Classification (NCBI taxonomy): domain Eukaryota; kingdom Metazoa; phylum Mollusca; class Scaphopoda; order Dentaliida; family Dentaliidae; genus Pictodentalium; species Pictodentalium vernedei. Next base: position 366,063,129 of record CM062294.1, read on the forward strand.
GTAATTTAACCTTAAAAGCTAACGTAAGCTGGGCAGCACCGTTCACAAAAATAGCCAATTGTTCCAATGAGGAATCATAAGCTATGTTTTCGAGAGGAAAAAGTGAAAATATTTAGTTATTCGGGAAATGTTATCTGCAAATGTTGACCGCCCTATTTGTGTTAGGTACACAATTAATGGAACATACGTGAAGATTAATTCAATTCTACTTCCGAAACCAACTCACAACATTACGACGACGACGTTGTCTTCAGACGCCAGTCCCTTATTAGACGTGTTCGAAACGATATTTTCCGTAATGAACTATTTGATGGTGATTATGCGATAAAATGAGATTGAACCTGTCAACTAAATTTGAGTACACTTGGAACTTGGCCACTTAACAGTCCGGGGGATTGCAGGGTGGTAAGTCTCATTTCGATGAACAAGCTCGGACATTGTCCTCAGTGCTGACATTGATACAAGAAGTCAGAAAAAGTAAAAGCAAGTAAACTTTGTAGCTTTCTATGAAAAATATTTCATAATTTGTGGTTTTGTTAGAAACAATCTGTTGCCATGGTAACCATTTGACAAAATTGGGAAATGGTTTTGTTAAGTGGTCACTATGGCAACAGAAGAAGAATTTGGAATTGAGTGTGACGACTCATCCAAAAAACCCCAAACTTCCTCAACAAATCGATCAACACGGTTTTTTGGAAAAGTTACCGAGTTCAAGGCTCAATATCACACTCCGAGTCACTTTTAAAACATCTAATTATTTTACTTTATTATTTTATTATTACTATGCATCTAATTCTTCAGTCATAGAGTCACCAGCACGGCTTGGAATAGCATGAACTTTCTTCTGGCACTGATGGTAAAGCCGGCACTGAGTCGCTTGTAACAGTATCGAAGGCGGAGTGATGCGCCGTAGGGTGACATTTAGGAAGCTAATGAGGGATATTCCTCGTTATCCATCAAGTCGATAGATGTCGAGAAATATCTCTTTTAGATAATTTGCAGTAACTCACAGGATAGCATATAATAAAAAAAGAATCAACAGATTTTGGTGAGCTGAATATTTTTGTTAACCATTTGAACCCAAAAGGCCGTTTTTCCAGCCCAGAATTGTTATACGGCCTGTAGTCATGAAGTAGGAGGTTGCTTAGTGAATGCGTATGGCAAACCGATCACAATTTTCAATGTGCAGCCCTGAGGCTACGTTGAAAATGTTAATTGGTCTACCCCAAATAACGAATATGGTCTCTTCAAATTGATGCTATTGAACTATCGAGGTTAAAAGGGGTAACTGAATTTTTTTCCTTTGCAACGTTTTTTATTCATTTATTTATTGCTGTTTAGGTCACAAATTTCTGCACAATGGCTAATCATGACGGCAGCATGGAGATAAATTTAAGTTTAGTAAATCGTTTATAAATATCCATTTTTACACATTTTTGAGGACTTCCATCCCAAGCATTGGTAATTGGGGCCTATTTTACCGGTAAGCCAGAGCTTGTTTCCCACCGTAAACAAAATCTGCCTCACTTCCCAAGGTCCCCACGGGGGCATTGGCAAAGTGACTACACAATTACAGTTCCAGTGTATAATACTAGATAGAGTAGGTCGACATGTAATCCATTTAAAGCCTACTGTTTAGATCTGTTTCTGTTTAGACCCATCCATGACCCCTGGAGACATGACAACGGTCTTAGCCTCCAAGCACATTCCCCCAAATGTTTTCCTGGTATTTTGTTCTCAAACAGATCTGGATCAGATTGTCTTAACAAGGAGGTGGAAGCTTACCCTCAACTGCACCACCATTACTACAGTACATTTTATAAAGAAATAGACTGACAGAATCGTCCTGGTATCAAGAGAGAAAACACGTGGGCGCTTCGAAGATGACTTATTGGGATAGGGGTTTAAGGGGTCGTTCAGCCTAACTTTGGTCCATTTGTTGACATTTTTCCCATTGCCCCAGAAACAGATAAGAGAAGTAAGGAAATTATATATCAAAATAATGAGTAAAGTGCATAGAAAAGGCACATATCATTTCTGTCAGGAAAAAAGGTGAATTTTATGATTTTGAAGAAGAATAATTTGCCAATGGTATAAGTAACGAACCCGTAAAACCAGAAGATGATCGGTAATTCGAAAGCCTTGTCCTCAATGTAATGACACCACACTGCGCACTACAGCATTTTCATGACACACACTCTGGTGTGTTTTGATGTTGGAATGCAATACCACCAACACAAATTTTGGATGTTCCGGATGTGGCCATGTTTCAATGATGTTTATTCCGGTCATGTGATTATAATGTGGTTCTTGCAGGAATGCTCATTGTTGGCGGACATAAGAATGAAAGGACGTGATCACGCCCTTTATTTGTTCCAGACAATGTATGAGTGGATTTGCAAACAAGTTACAGCAAATACTTGAGCTGTTAATGTCATAACTGCAAAATATGCTTTGAAATTCCCTCCAGCAACATCCAGTGTTTACAGGCCGTCTGAACTTTTTTGTTGACAAAAATCTGAATTATTGTGCCCAAAAAAGACAACATGAACCACTTGTAAAAAAAATAACCGAGTGTATAAAATCGGGACGATACACATAAAATAAGGTAATATTCATAAAAAAGTAAGCTGAGTGCTTCAGAAATCACTTTTTTCTCGAAATATATTCCAAGTGAATTGGAACTATATTGAGTGTGTTGATTTCCCCCGATGTTGTGAAGTTATTTACTTCCCGGTAACCATGGATCTTTGCCGCGACTGTGCTGATGTCCGCAAAGGACCGATTGAAGATGGGTTGAAAATGATGCATTCGCGCTTTTAAATAAGGTGCGATTGGACGATGCTGTGAATTTAGTTTTTTCTTGCAAACAACCATACCAACACAAGCGTCGATCAGTGTCTTTTGTCATCGTTTTAGACAGACAAATGTGACAAATCTCCTTTACCGGAAACTATCTCCCAAATTTGCATATCATAATAAACATAACAGCGGTCAGCGTAACCGTGATGGTCAAAACCCAAACGAATTATCGAATCCACGGTAAAAAATTGCCGCAATTGGCATTTAAACAAATGAAATACACGAAATATTCGCAATTTCTTCATTGTCCGTGCCGAGTTACTTTTTAACCTGACACACCAGACCACATGCGTTCAGTTTCGTTTGTCAGCATCATACTGCCAGCAGATGTTTGTGGTAATAATACGAGAAGGCGAAAGAAGCCAAATATTTTCCCATCATCTATAAATTAATTAAAATTGATAATTTTGTTTATTTTACTGAAATTATGAATTGATACGTTGGGTGTTTTGTGATTATTATGCCCCGGACTTGGAAGTTAGAAAGTGAAAGGCCTATCTAGTGCCGTGGAGACCTCTGTCCGTCCATACCAACTTTCTCCCTTGTATCTCAACCACTGCTACTCCAATGTGAATGATATTTGGTGTTGTGATCGAGTGTAGCTGCTGTGGCGTGTGTTTCTTCCACACATTTTTTCCAGAGTTATGGTCTTTTTCACTCTTTCGAGTTAGAAAATTTTGTTTATAACTAGTTGATTTGTTACAATTTGTTGGAAAGTGCCTGCTGACACCCTAGAATTAATTACAACAAAGTACTTTTGTGAATATTTTGTTCCTATTATCAAGCAACAAGCTAATGAATATTCTGTAAAGCCATCAATCTGATGTTTGACACTTTTATCGGAGCTGTTATGGAGGCTTCTGGAACTCAACACGTTGATTATGGCAGGGTTTTTCTATTCACCCATTAATCGGTAAATTAAGTGTTATAGTTGGAAGAAAGAAACATGAAAGGTCCAGAACTTAGTCTAAAAATAATGTTCTGCAATGTAATATGATTTTTGCAGATACACTTATTTGGAGGGTTACCTGTCTGATAGCGTTTGGAGCATGTGTGTCGCCAGGATCTTCAAAAAGAAAAAAAAGAGTTAAACTTTGATGAAAAAGGCATATGCCATGAGTGTCGAAGGTACAGACATACAAGAGAGGGAGCAACCCCCCCCCCCCCCCTTCCCACCGGGAGATTTTTTATCAAATGGAGCTCACTTGTCACATTTTGGGGATTTATTTGCGTACTGCGTTCTTGAAAAAATATGTGAACACCTATGAATGGGAGACCTACTGGATGTGAGTAGGTATAAATTGCCGATTCTAGACCACTTTCCAAAAAACCTGTACACGTACACGTACATGTACTGTACGGCCATAGGGATTCAGTGTTAAATCGTGTACAGAGTGCAAAAAATGGCAAAAATGTCGTTTTTTCATGATGGTCCAGAATCGGCAATTGTTTTTGAGGCTCTCGGATCGCACTTTTCACCGTTCAAACATCCGTTGGCGAACGTGTACATTCGACACATCGCTCAGAAGTGAAAAAATGTATGAAATTTGAAGAAAACGTAAATTTAAAAATTCTCTACGTCCCCATCGCGGATCTGACCTTCGATTTATCGTCGGTGAACGCAAGCAAAAAACGTTTTGCCGATTCTAGACCAGCATCAAAAAGGCGGTTTGCCGATTCTAGACCACCTACGTTCGCCAACGGCTGTTTGAACGGTCGAGGGTGCGATCCGATCGGTGAAACCGATTGCCGATTCTAGACCAGGAAAAATCGATCTCAAAACATTTTCTCGACGTTCACCAACGGTGAAAAGTGAGTGTAAAGTGTAGTCACTCATCGAGGATTTTTAAAAAAAAAATAAATTTAAAACCGATTTCGGCCTCCGGTACATCGAAAAAATGCGGTTTGCCGGTTCTGGACCGCCACCACGTTCGCGATCGCGTTCCGGACGGTCTACGGTGCGATTCGATCGGCGAAAAACGATTTGTCGATTCACCTCGCGAGTTTTGTGAGGTGAATCGTGATAGAATCGGTTTTGAGGAGTTTCAATTTTGTACTCAGTGTAAATAAATAGCTTTTTTCATTTCAATAGAGTCAACTATAAAATTGAATCCAACTTTAGACGGGTTTTAAGCGAGAAAATTTGTGTTAACTAACATTATGAAATCTTTGCAAAAATCCTTTCGTTTTTTGTTCTTGTATAAATGAAGGTTTTCATTCAATGGATGACATTGATAACTCGAGTTTGGAAAAATCCACTATGGGTATCCCCACTTCTGACGTAAGTGGGGATACCCATAGTGGATTTTTCCAAACTCAACAGAAAAACCAGAGTTTTGGGAAAATCCCACGATGGGTATCTCCACTTTTACAGTATAAATAGAGCTCCTGCGCGCTACAATCATCAATCAGTTTTTACCAAGCTTTTAAAAGTGATATTTACTGTATTAACTTACTGAGAACTCCATTTGTCACGCTTGAAATGTATTACGAGTTTTTCATTCAAATGAGTCAATTGTCAGCTAAATCGTTTAACTGAAACTATTCTATGGATGAAAGCGGAAACAGTTCAAAAGATTAATTGATGCTATTTTTTGAAAAGCGTTACATTTACTGACATGTTTTTATTCGAGATTTTAATTATTCATGTTCTTTCTGATTTTAACACATTTGAAACGGATGTTATTTTAAGATTTTTTAACTATTTATCAAGGTTTTATTTGTAAAATGTTTTTCCCTCAACTGGTTTTAGTTATTATATATTAAAGACAGAAGATTTTATTTACTTAAACATAAAACATATAAATAAATAGTTATTTAAATAAAAAATAAATATCGAATGGAAATAGATAATAAAATATACGTAAATCATGAACGATTCCCAGATTTTGAGAGCAAGGTTTCTTTTAAAAATGCTGATGAGAGCCTACGCATTCTGCGTGAACGAACAACTAGGTCGCCTCTTGTTAGAATGATGCATTGGGTGTCGGGATCATCTAGACTTCGATCACGAGGATCATTCGTGTCTGACGAAGGGAAGGGAAGATATGGTCCCCAAGTATTTCGAACCGGCATTCGAATACGTTCAAATCGATGTCGCGATCAAGTTTTGGAAGAGATTAGTCTTCTGTAGCAGGCTTGATAAGCCCACCAATTTGGAAGAAATGAAATTGGCGCGTAGAAGTCTGACTTTAGAAGACAACGGATGCGTCATGAAATTATTGCTGGAGGAAGCATACGTCTAAGTTTTCTCGTTGATATAAATAAGGGAGAATAGAAAATAAAAATAAATACACACATAAATTTTTTATCTAATATTAGAAAGAAAAAAACATAAAATGAGAACCAGAAATAAATTGTATCCGACGTTAGATGACTACGAGGATGAGAAGCCGAACGGGTTTTGACAACAGCACCGTTGCCAGAAGAAAAAGAAAGAGGAAAGAGGTATCGCATCAATCAAATCAGTAGAATCCAATTGTATCTGACTCTAGAGAGAGATTCTCATCGTTCTCTCAAGAAGAAGTATTCGCGTCTCCTGAAATTCGTCAACGCGGTCGACACAACACTCATCACGATTTCCATGGGTTTACACGCGACCGGCATCGGATTGTTGTCGACCGTGGTTGGTATTCTGATCATGTTGACCATAGAAGGAGTGGCTCTCGCCGCCGGATTGTTTAGCATGCTCGGAAACTTTTTGAGTAGGAAATTATATCTGAAGGCAAGGAAACATGAAAAGATTTGCGTCTTGGCTGACTCCAAGATCAACACGATATTCGAAATGATCTCGATGGCATTGAAAGACGGTAGGATATTGGACGGAGACTACTTCACGATATTGGGCGAGAAAATGAAATACGATGCTATGAAAGAAGCCGTGAGAATCAAGACTCGTCAGATCATCAAGGAAGAGATGAAGGATTCTCTCATGGAAAAAGGGAGGAAAGAGGCCAGGGAGGAATTCGGTAAGTTGATAGAACTCAAGAGCAGCGATTAAAATATATATATATATATAATAAGAACAGAATTTTTAAAAAAAAAATATTAAATTTATATATAAAATAAAAAATAAAAACGAAATTAATTTAAATAACTCTCAAAAAATGCATTGCGTAAAGTGTAAGAGAGTTACCGAGACGGGTAATTCTCGAGAAGTACGAACTAAAAACGACAGACAGATGCCTCACAGAATTCGCAATGTGTGTGGTTTGATCAAGACTCAATTCATCAAAAAAAAGAACACGAGCAAAGGTAAAGGCATCGAGAATAAAATGATCAATAATCTACCTTTCGAAATGCATCTGCCGGGTCACAGTTTCACGGGACCCGGAGCGAAATTGAACAAGAGACTCAACGCCGATCTGACTCCTAAATCTTGGAGCAAACCCGTGAATAGGATGGACGCGGCCGCGTATGATCATGATCTGTGCTACTCCGGACATACCAACACCAAGACTCGCAATGACGTCTGCGATAAAAACATGTTGGCGAAATTGAGAGGCATATCGAATCTGACCAGGAGAGAGAAGATAGAACGTTCGCTGGTTGTCAGTTTGATCGGTGTGAAACGTCGATTCAGATGGGGCGTTAAAAAAAAGCGCATCGGAAAAGAAGAAATGATTATTGATGAGCGAATTGGCCGAGGAGTTACACAAACCCATCGTGCATAAATTTCGAAAGAGAAGGGTGTTCGTGAAGGGTTTGGATGACATTTGGTATGCCGACTTGGTCGACATGAGATCGACATGAGATCGTTTTCGACGTGGAACGAGGGTGTCAAATATCTATTGATGGTCATTGACGTTTTTTCCAAATACGGTTGGATCAGAGCTTTGAAGAATAAATCGGGACCTTGCGTTGCTGAGGCTCTGTTCGAAACCGAATAAATTGTGGGTGGATAAGGGGAAGGAATTCTACAACAAGCACATTCATCGATTAGTCGACCTCTACTCGATCGAAAACGAAGAGAAAGCCAGCGTCATGGAACATTGGAATCGAACGATGAAGGAAAAGATGTTCAGATACTTCACGGCGAATTCGACTAAGAAATACATATATGCTCTGAACGGTCTGGTCAAAGATTACAACAACATGCAACACAGATCGATCAAGATGACTCCCACGGAAGCTAGCGATCCTCGAAACGAAAAACTGGTCTACGCGAATCTATATCCTGAGAGATCTAAGATCAGGAAGAAGTATAGAACATCGAAATTTGCGGTCGGCGATCGAGTGAGAATCTACGCTTATAAGAAGCACTTCGAAAAAGGTTACACTCGTCGATGGACCTCGGAAATCTTCGTGATAATCAAAATATTTCACACCGATCTGGTGACTTATGAAATCGAAGCTTTAGATGGCGAAGAGATCATAGGAAAGTTTTATGAACAACAATTGCAGAAGACGAAGTTTTAATAAAGAAAACAATTTTTTTTTTATTTACTCTCTTTAACATTTTCTTTCTTTACATATATATAGGAGAGAAAAATAATAATAATAAAAAATAATTAAAACTATTTTTAGATAAAAAAAGCAAGCTAATTAATAAACAAAAAACAAAAACCCTTCAAAAATGGCAAATATACTAGATATCGCACAAAGCATAGTGAAAGATGAAAGTATTCAAGAATACGAGGTTCACGAATACGAACCAATAACCGGAATGAGTTTGAACAATGCGGGAGAGATAAGAATCCACGTCGAAACCCAAGATCTATTCGTTCATCCTAGTGAGAGTTACATAGTGGTGCAGGGACGTCTCACCCAGGAAGATGGGACCGAATACGCCGATGACGACACGGTTACTCTAGCCAATAATGGCATCATGCATCTATTCCGTAATATAAAATACTTGCTATCTGGACAAGAGATAGAATCTGTGTTTCATCCCAGTCAGGCCACCACGATGTTCGGACTGTTGACGTATCCGGATGATTTTTCGAAATCCAGAGGACTTAATCAGTTGTGGATGAAAGACACTGTAGGCCCTGCTAGCGCCGGTGCTGCCGCGATATTCGACTACGTCGTCAAGACGTCCAGACCTAAAGGAACGTTTTCGTTCAGGATACCTTTGAAACACATCTTCAGATTCACAGACGATTACAACAAGATCATATATGGATTCAAACACAATCTGACGTTGATTCGAAAAGGAAACGACTACGCAATAGTGAGACTCTCCGCTACCGATGCGGGTAAGATAACTCTACACGGGTAAGATAACTCTACACAAGATATCATGGTTCGTTCTGCATGTGCAGCATTCGATCGTGGAAAAAATGCGTCTCTACAAGATCATAGAATCCAAGAGTAAATTACCCATGGGATTTAGAATGAGACAGTGTGACACTGCTAGCATTCCACTCTCCATGAATCACTTCGATTGGAGATTGACCGTGAAATCCACTTCCGAGAGACCGCGTTTCATCGTGGTCACGTTTCAGACCGATAGGGACGGGTCTCAGGAAAAGAATGAATCGCTATTCGATCACTGCAATTTGAGAAACATGCAAGTGTTTCTGAATGCCACAAGATATCCAGCAATCGATTACAATGCGTTGTTCGACAAGAACGATTTCTGCAGACTGTATGGCAACTCCACGGATTTTAGAAAGAAGTATCACGGTCTAGACGAATTGATGAGCAACCCTAATATATCTCCCGGCGAATACAAGTTGATGTATCCCATGTTCGTATTTGATGTCAGTAAACAGAGCGAACAACTCAAGAGTAGCGTCTTAGACATTCAGATCAAGATGCAATTCGATAGGAAAATGCTGAGAAAAACCGAAGCCTTTGCCCTGATCCTGTCGGACAGAGAATTACAATTCGAATCGGATGGAAATAAGATGTTGATCATTCGATGAGAGACATGTGTGTGAAAAAAAATAAAAAAAATATATAAATAAAATTAAAAAAATCATTATAAAAATGAATGATAAAGAAAGAGAATACTTGAGAAGAAACAGACGTGTTTTGATTAAAAATATTTTGCAAGATTCGCTAGCAATAATTCTAGACACTTTAGTCGAAACAGAACCTTTGATATTGTCCGATTATATGAGATGCGAAATCGAAAGTAAAATCTTGATAGAAGATAAGACAAAAAACTTTTAGACACGCTGATGTATAGAGGACCGACTTCTTTTCGAGAATTTATAAAAGCTCTTCAAAATGCTAAAATGCATGTTTCGAGATAGGTGATCCAATTTCACGAGATGAAACATTATGAGAAATAATGTATTAAAACAAAACAAACAAAAAAATAAAGTAATGACATCTAGAGAGATTGAACATCTTTCTAATTCTCATTAATTTTTTGTTTTGTTTTTAATAATCACTCATTATTTTTTTAATTAATTATTTCCACGCGTTCACTGTTTGTTCAGAGGATCTAGTTCGAACAGTAGGCTCACCACGGAAGTGGCAGCTTCAGGATTATTGGTTTTCGTAACGAAATTAATCCTGTCTCCGGCATTCACTTTGAGAGGCGTGCCGAACATGCTGTATCTCTTATCGCTCTCTACTCCGTTCACCGTGAGATTGATGACTGCTCTGTTATTCAAATCCGTGGAAGCCAGACCCATTCGTATGATTTCACCTTCCAACGGCATGGGATATCTCACCTGACCATGTTGCAATCCACTACCTCCGTTTCCGAAAAACCACTCGGCTTTTCCCTCCTCTAACGTGCCGGCCTCCTCGGCCCACACGTTGATCAATTGTCTAGCATATATGACTTTTCCACCACCGATCAGGGTGCAGGCATCCGACATGTGCACAGGATCCGGTAGATTCGTGAGTGCATGTCCACCCATGTCTAGTTTACCTTCCATGATGTTGCCCTTTCTCCAGCCTGAGTTGTCATCCATGTACTTCCTGCTGACTGCGCTGGAATCGAATTCGTGATCGTGATTGAGACTGAATAAATTATCCGACATGTGCACAGGATCCGGTAGATTCGTGAGTGCATGTCCACCCATGTCTAGTTTACCTTCCATGATGTTGCCCTTTCTCCAGCCTGAGTTGTCATCCATGTACTTCCTGCTGACTGCGCTGGAATCGAATTCGTGATCGTGATTGAGACTGAATAAATTATGCCCGTTCATGTTGATGCCACCCTCCATGGTTCCGCCAGATTGTTTGTTCAGGTAGAGATCGTCCACTTGCGATTCTACGTATTCTTGAGATCGTATCATGGCAGAATCTACATAGCCCTTGTTGACCACGGTTGAGTCTGCATCCGCATCGTCAACCTTCGACAGATTCAATATCTTGTTGAATCCCGCATTCAGATCCGATTTCATTTCTCGTCTGTCACACTTTCTCTGTTCCAGATCTACGTAGTGTTTGGTCGCCACGTCCTTGGGATGTGTGAGATTGGCCACGTTCGTTATCTTGTTAAAATTGGCGTTCAATTCCGAGTGCATCGTTTTCTGAACGTATCTACTTATCAGATGTTCGCTGAATCACGCATGAGAGTCGTCCGCGTATTTCTTGGTCGCGGCATTGGTAGAATCTATGGGATTCGTGACATTCACCAAACGTTTAGATTTCAGATAGAGATCGGTCATGGCTTTATCCACATAATTATCTAGCATGATTCATTCAAAATCCGCGTTCCCCCTGTCAACATATTTTTTAGTCACAGCATCTGCGAGATCTATCGGCTCGGGAAGATTGTAGAGCTTCTTATCATTCATGTTCATTCATGTTCAAAGGGTCCTCTCGAGGTTCGTATCTCCGAATGTAACGTTCGTCCAAGTTGGCAACATCATAACCATCGCCGACTTCGAGCGTCTTCCTCTTCTTTTTGGGTCGACTTTCATCGTCACTTCTACCAAATTTATCGACTGGCATGTTGTTTTGAGGTTTTTGTTTTAAAAATATATTTCAAACGAAGTTTATTATAAATGAATTATTTCACTTATTTTTTATTTTTCGTTTTTATATGATTAAATTTTTTTTAAATAATTTTTTTTACCTTTATATATACTATAAAAATCTCTCTCTAATGTAAATCATTGAGAATGTCTTGAAACCGATCTCTTTCAGACCATCTCTTGAGAACGTAGAGACACAGGTGACCGCAAAACACTTGATCTGGCGATTGCACTCGTTCCGTGTTGTAACAAACCATCGATTTGTTGAAATAATTCTTTATTTCTTTTGGCGGCGAGATTCCGTAGCTGTCGAAATAATAATTCTTCTTCTTCCCGTTCTTGAACCACGCCACCCAGTGAGTGCCTTCACCCGATAAATCGTCTAGATTTAAAATTCCGCATTCCGATTGTCGAGGTCTTCTCTTTGGCAAGGCATCTCTGGAAAACACACCTAGAAAATCTTTGATTTTCAAATCCTTCACCGCATTTGACAGATCGATGTTGGATAGGGGTTCATTAGGTAAGACGACACCTTCTACAGATATCTCTATTTTCTTATTCATAAATGTGTATATTTTTTTAAAAATTTATTTATTTTATTATAATTCACTAAAATGGTGTTGTTTTTTAAATTTTTTTCTTTTCTTTTTAAAACTAATTCTCTCGATGTCTCTATCGACTTCCATAATGTTGAATCCATCTAATTGCTTATTTTATCGTCTAACACGAATCTCTTATCGTCGTCGGCTATCAGCAAAATCTTGTTGACTATTTCGGTATACAAGCCGTGATTTTCGCTTCGAATCGATTTCATAGTCTTATACACTGGACCACTTCCTAACAGACAGTCTTTATATTCTCGAAAAGAGATGTTTTTCTTCACCACGCACGTTTTAACCCCTTTGCACTTCTTGATCTCTTCACCTTCTAGACGATAATCATACAGTTTGGGTCTCAAACCTACGAATTCGACGATTTGTTTACCGCCACTCTCGTCCTTAAATTTACCCACACCTTCTTGTTGTCATTCGATTGAATGTTGGACGGATGATCGACGGGATAATTGCTCGTGTCGAACCACGCGGCCACATCCGGAGATATATCTCGGTAGACGTCTTTCGTCTCTATCTCGTAAACTAAACTGTCCATGTCGGTGAACAGTAGTTTGGCTTTCTCACCAAATTCCCGTTTGACATAATCATAGTGAAACTCATACATCAATCGCTTGCTGATATCTAAGATGATCGGTCCGAGATAATAGGGTTTATCGCACTTCAGGTGCGTCTTTTGCATGTGAACGGCCACTAGATTTTTGTCGAATATGGTTCGGTGTCTGTAATTGGGTTTCGCCACTAATTTTTTAGCTTTTTTCTCAGAAGTGATGAGTCGAACGTTGGTTCTCTTCCTGATGTTTTCCATTGATTTACCGTACACGCAGTTGTTCATTAGTTTGAAGAAATCTTTTTCGAAATCGTTCTCATCTCGAATTCTGAGATTCGTGTTGAGATCGATGTATTTTTTCATCCAAGGCTCTTCGTCGAATCGAATGACGCGATGTATGTCGACTAATTTCATCCCATAATCAATGTATTGTTTCAAATTCTCACTGTAGACGACGTACTTACGTTTGTTAAATAAATTGGGAATGAGTTTTTCCTCGTCTCCTTCTATCAGTTCCATTCGTTCAGGAGCTAGCGGATAATCGTTGTGTAGATCGTGTAATTCTTCCGGATAGTTCAAATCGATCTCTTCCGGTTCCGTCACCCATTCGAAATTTCCAATCGGTAAAGGACGACTCATAGCCCAACCGTACAGATTATCAGCATCCCAATACTGTATGTATTTATTTGATCATTTCGAATCGAAACCTTCTTTCATATAGGGATTGTTAGTTTCAGAATATCTGTGGGAGATCATCGAGACGCCACCTCTCACAGCCCTTTTGAACATGAGCAACATGTCCACGTTGGTTAATAATTCCAATTGGACTTCGGTGGTCTTCAACAAAGTGTCCCACGCCAGACCGGGTGCGGTGAAATACCAAGCTGGATCCAGATCGTAATTTCGACGACAGACGTCTCGAAAAGTTTCGAACACATCTGCAAAGAGCAGAACGTCGGTCTTCATATAGAGATCATGATAATCTCTCATGGTTTTCATATCAAATGATTTCCACACGTTTTTAGCGTGTTCGTAATTCTCGTCGGAAATGTCGGATTCGAATAATTTCAAATAAAAATCTTCTTTCGATGGTAGTGCGGTGTTGTCGAATCTCTTTAGATCGTTCATGTAATCATAAGTATACACTCCTTTCCTCAACATGATGTCTACACGTTCTCCAAAATGTTTGCTCGTGATTTTAAATCTATCCTTGCTCATGTTATCGACTAATTTTTCCAGAGCGGTTGACATGAATTTAAAACTGTCAATGAAACGTATGTTTCTACGAATGGATTTCGTTTTTTCTTCCAACGTCTCTCCGTCGATTACTCTTCTCTTCTCCATGGACTTCCATTTTGTGATGGAAATGTATCTTTCTTCGCTGTTCACGATGCAATTTAATTCTCCATCGGAGGTGCCAAGATTTTTCACGAACAGATGACTGTCGTAACCCGAGAGATTGTGAAATATCACCGGATAGAAAACGGCGTCTCGATATTTTAAATTACACTTGCTGTGAGCCGGACCATGATACAGACCCGTGTAATGATCGTGGTCTCTAACCTTCTTATTTTCCTTCGAATTGTCATCGAACGATTGTCTGCATATGTGACATTTGGTGGCTCTGTTATTTTCATCCTGCTGCTCTCGTGTGATGATCATTTTCACCGGAGTTTTAAATTTATCGTATAACATTTGAATTTTCAATTCTAACTCTTCCACGAACCTTTGAGCCACGTCGTCGTCTTCGCACTGTTTCGTGTAGGTGAAGGGACCCATGTCGTGTTGCGAGTCGAAAGCGCATTTCACGTAAATGCAATAACCTGAAGGCGTGTGTTTTTGATATCTTTCGACGTAACTTTGAAGAGCGTCGGGTTGGCAGGAACTAATTTTCACGGTGAAGCATTCGAAATCGGCGTACACGATTTTAAAAATGCCCCAATCATTCTTTTTCCGACATTCGCTACCGTATTATACAAGTACTACACTCCGACCCGGAATCTTCTACAAATACGGACCAGCGCCGATTGAGTGAAGTCCATTGGGATATTCACACTTAAAACACTACAACCATTTGGCCTGAACAGAAAGGACTTTTAATTAAGTGGTATATATATAGTGGAAAAAATTGAATTAATATGAGAAAAAAAGGCCGTTAAATTTAAACTTTTTATTTATATATAAAGAGAAAAAACTTTTACAAAAAAAACTCTTTCAAACTGATGCATGGGAGAAAAGGGGTTACAGTGCAAAGGGTTTGTAAATATAATTGTTCAACTACAATGTATGATTTTGCAGTGCATTCTACATAGGAGAATATCATAGTTTCTTTCCAAACCACCACAGTGAAACATATATCTTTTTTGGGGAGACGCTCTTTTGTCCTTCCATACTTTTAGTGGACTCCTTCAAATGTTCAAGTTGACCTTTGTTGAACTTCCCCACATCAAAACATAAACAAAAGAAAATGTCTGCCTTCAATCAGTGAGCACTCCACCTATAAGATTTGGTCTCAATCTTTATTACTTTCAAGAATCAGGAAAAGATTTCTTCGAGTATGTACTTCAGTGTTTATAGAATACAGCTGATATTTTATTTTGAGGTATTTTATTGTAAAAATTTTGTTCTCTTACTTTTGCCATAACAGACTTTCAGGCAGTGCTATCTACACGTGGCAGCGGTTCCATGGCAAATTCCAGTTTCCACATGTTCTATATTTCATTCCAAGCATTTTGGTATATAATTTATTGGGGTTATTCGTTTTGGGTCTTAGACTTGGAAGAAAATTACCTGAAATTTGACCAAAGTTAGGTTGGACGTCCCCTTAAAACTGATTTGTACTCACCAATGGTGCTTTCCGCAATTACGAAGTAGAGGAACGGAGGCTCATCGACGATTTGCCGGAGACTTCCTGTGAAAATTTTGAAATTTATTACCGAAGAATCGCAATCTCGTTGATGTTTCGCACTGAATTTCATAACTCTGATAGCCAGATAATCAGGACGATTTCCCCTCCCTCCATTTTATGAGAAGAACGTGGAAATATCGCTCTAATGAGAATGATTGAGATGCAAACCAAAACAAACGCGCGTGCAACTTACCAAGAATGCCACTTTCATGACGTCATTTTGTGTATTTATATCCGGCCTATATGTATATTATATTATGGTTCAGAAAGCGAGTAACTTTCCGATAACTACAATGTGATCAATGTCGCTAGAAAGGGGAAGGAGTACTCGCTGTGATGAGCACCCGTTCGTCTTGCTAGCTGCACAATGTGTTGGATTTTCGACAAGATCAAGCAATTCCATGTCTTGCAATTGTGAGGGAACGGCTTTCCCCCCACAGAGAAAAAGTAGGATAAAGGTACAGCGCAGAGCGACTCACGAAGTGAGCTCTATAGATAACGAGATTTTTTCAGTATTTCCATCAGAAATTTCTATTGGCTATGAAATAAAAAATCGTCTTTTAATGCCGGCAGCCATGTTGAATCTTTCCTGAAGTCGGGTGCGAGAGTTTCAAAAAATAGCTTTTCGTATATTTTACTAATCTTTCAAAATAAAAATCACTAAAAAGTAAATATAAAAATTGTGGTAATTATCCATTTGCTTTTTTGGTGTTTTTTGTGTTAAATTTTGTTTGCTGTAACGAGAGATTACGAGAAATGCATTGCGAACCTGTGACCTGAGTGGGAGGAGCTACCATCGAACGTTTGTTCGTGCTGAATGGGCGAAGATATTTGACATTGACGTCATATGACATATAACCAAACCACATTGATACAGACAAGTTTTTCTGTGGGAAGATGTCATCCTGCAGACCTATGGACCTTAAAATAATAAAAACTTGCAACGGTTTTAGTTGCATTGCATTTTCATGAGAGAGAGAGAGAGAGAGAGAGAGAGAGGGAGAGAGAGAGAGAGAGAGAGAGAGAGAGAGAGAGAGAGAGAGAGAGAGAGATGTGTACTCCAAAACTGCATTCGCGTGTAGGTTTGACCTATCTTCATATTATATTAATAACATAAGATTGACCTTCGGGCAATATAATTTCGAACTGGCAACCTTTAATTAAATATATGATAAATAATACAAAGGAAAAAAGGGTTAATTCTTCCGCAAATATAGCAACAAGCGTCGTTTGGAATGGACAGAACGAGAGAATGAATAGCTTGCTCCAAGGACACAGTTAAACTCGCGTGCTACGCGATCTTGATCTGTTTCCGGTTCTAATTTAACACAGAACCAATGTTGAGAATCTGCGAAAAATAAATCATAAAATGTGACTAAAATATGATAGAAGGTAACTTCACACTGGTTGAGAATGACTTTGTGTATTATAGCGATGTGAGATGAGATGGAACGATGAGTTCAAATGGTGTATGTCGCGATCATTTAATGATCGAGGCGAATTACTTTTGGATATGCATGGCTTATTCAATTAATGCAAACAATAGAAAACAAGAAAACATTGATGCATGGCATCACATTCCAGCGGAAAAAGTATTTCTTTCATTCGATCATTTTTTTGTTGAGAATTTTTTAGCTAACCTGACCGAAGCTTGAGTGGAGCTTAAGTGATTACTTTCCATCCGTCGTCGTCCGTCGTCCCGCATAAGCTTTACACAATCATCTATTTCTCAGAAACAAATGGAGTGCATTTAATTAAAGGTGGTAGGTATAATTCCCACCACACGATAAATGAAGTGTCTTTAAATCGACTGACTTCACCCACATGGGGCCCAAAAATGGGATATAACTTCAAAAACCTTCAAAAATCTTCTTCGCCAGAACCACTGTATACAACATTTTTAGTTTTGGTATGCAGCATGCTTGACTCATGTACAATCAAATTTGTTCAAGTCAAGTTCCTGCGTCCATATTTAGGGGCGTTCTGGGAAGATCACATTTTGTAGCCCCGCCCATATTTCATATTTTCATAAGCCCTTACCCAATTTCAACCAAATTTGCATGGTGGTTCATTAGGGGACATGTACTTGCTTTATGTGAAACAAATTTACCCTTTGCCCTGGAATGGGGGGGGGGGGGGGGGGCGCATGGGCTAATAATAGTAACAAAATTCAAAGTCCTATATTTTAGAACTGCCCGGGAGAAAGGTTTCTTATTTCACATGAAACATCCTTGGGAGGTGTTGAATCAAATAAACAGAAAAAACTGCCCTCGGTTTGCCCATAGGGTGCGAGGGGGTGAACTCCCTCTATTTTAACACTTAACTCCATGGATATCTGTGATGACTGAGCAAAAGTTTTACAAAGTCCTCTTACCCAAAATTACTTGTCCAAATTTAACCAAATATGGTGGTATAATCCCTAACAACTGACAATTCAAGTTTGTACAAACCGGGTGAGTCCACCCACATTGGGCCCGAAAAGGGGAGATCACTTCAAAAACCTTCAGAAATCTTCTCCAGAACCACTGTACAGAATATGTTTTGTTTTTTCTTTTGGCATGCAGCATGCTTGACTCATGTACATTCAAGTTAGTTCAGGCCACGTTCCTGTGTCCATATGTGGGGGCGTTCTGGAAGGGTCAAATTTTGTAGCCCCGCCCATATTTTATATTTTCATAAGCCCCTGACCGATTTTTTACCAAATTTTGATATGGTGGTTTATTAAGGGACATGTTCTTGATTTATGTGAACACAATTTACCCTCTACCTTTGGGGTGCTGCATGGGCTAAAATAGTAATAAAAATGCAAAGTCCTATATTTCTAGAACTGCCCAAGAATAATGTTGACAAGAAACTTTATATTGGGCAGTTCTAGAAATAAAGGACTTTGCATTTTTATTACTATTTTTAGGCCCATGCAGCACCCCCCAAGGTAGAGTGGTAATTGTGTTCACATAATCAAGAAACATGTCACCTTAATAACCCCATATCAAAATTTGAGTAAAAAATCGGTCAGGGGCTTAGAAATATATAATATGGGCGGGGGCTTAACAAATTTGACCCTTCCAGAACGCCCCCACATATGGACACAGGAAACGATGGCCTCGGTGAACGATTAAGGCTCCTTGGGGCCTCTTGTTTTCATGTAGTGTGTATATTATTTTTCATGTAGTGTTTACATTTTTATATTTCCTCTGCAGAGACGTTGGATTGCCTGAGTGGTAAATGTTTGTCATATAAACAGAAATTGTTAGGACAATAAAATTTACATGAAATTGGTTTTCAGATTATTTTCATGTTAATGTTTGGAAATAATGTTAAAAATAACTTTGTTCTGTTCTTCCAGTCAGATGTTTAACATTTAGTGCCAAATTATTTTTTGACATTTCCGAAGAGTAATTTTAAATCATTTTATAATTACACTCATGCCTATAAGGTTTAAAATGTACTATGCAAGGCTTTTTATCTTTTCTTATATTCTTGTTTGTACAATTTCCTTGATAACCATTGTTGATTTCTTGTTAGGAAATGTCATTATTGTCTGCTAGCCAAGCATATATTAAGTTTTCTAAAGGGTGATTATACAAACACGGACACCTAAAGGCAGCAAGAAACAACTATAGCAACTTATCAAGGGGTCAGACACCACAGTTTATGCTCGGAATAAAATCAGCCATTGCGTGCATGGTTTCTGCGAGAGCCATTGAACCATGGCTGTCAAAACATGCAATCAAAGGCAGGGCGCACACAATATATGAAACACTGCAAGTCTGGCGGTTCTAACTAAGGAATACTCATGAAATTTCAGGTATGAGACTTAGGAGGCGCCTATGCTCTTTCCCTGACATAGATAACCGAGTGCAGCACGGCGGTTCGTGAATAGTGGGATGACTTACGCTGTCTATTAAATACCATTTTAAAGATGAAAAGAACTCCAACAAGCCATCGCAGCCTTTCAGCTTTTAGACCAAACATCTAGCCATTGGTCCAGGGTCTGGAGGGTAGCAGAAGCTTCTTCCTTAAGGTTCTGTTAGCTTTCTTTTATTTATTTACTTTATTGGGGTTAAACAACACGTTCGACAGCCAGGGTCACCTCGCATAGGAGATTTTGTAAGAATAGTTTCATGTGAGAAACCTTCTAAGCGGCAAATTTGCATAAGCTCAAAGCATTCATAACTTCGTTGATCTCTGTCTTAGCATAAAGGCAGATCATATACCCCCTCCCTCAGTATTTAGGGTACACTAAACCCCATCCAATTGATAGCCATTGTATGCATTGTTGTTACTATTCTTCAGGGCGGGATTATAAATTTAGCTTAGGAGCCCTGATCTCTTTAGATGCTCCGCACTGGATGATGTAGGTCATTAATATTAAGAGCTCGTGAACGGTTTTCTCTCATAGGCGCCATGGACGTTTTTGGTTGACATATTTCTTTTTTGAGTGTAGCTCGTTTTACACAGGTATAAGAAATGCACATATAACTTTGACACGTATACACAACTTGCCCTTCTCAGTGTGATAATGGTGTACCAATATCAATATTCTTTGTAGTTCTGCCATGTTTAGGAGAAATCATGTATACAATTCTGATCTTTTTTGTTTACAAACAATGGATATCTGAATACAAAATATTCAAAAAAGAAAAAAGAAGTTCTCCAATGCAAACTTTGTAACTTTTCGGAAATATTGTTCTATTGATGACCAAGCTAGTAGTTATGTTATGCTACCTGTGTAAGGTATAAATCATATTCCATGAAAATAATAATGCATAAAGGTAAACAGATTTATCGCTATCTGGCAGTGTGTTTCAAAATAATTTTTATTTCAACTCATGTTCTCACTTTTATGAGTTGTTATTAATTTCAAGAAATATGACTCAAAGCGGTTTATCCCTTCTGTAGGTAGTTAAACTGTAATTTGGACGCCAATAAAATAATTGTGGAAAACTATGACAAATTTAAAGTTTTTCAAGAGATGATGAATCAGTTGTTAATTGAGATACATTAAAGTAGCACTTAATTTCTTAGATTATGTAAAGATAGAACTTTTTCAAGGACATAACTTTGTCTAATAACGTGTGGTTGGTTGTATATCATTTACTGAAGCTTTCAAAGTGCTTTCTAAGAAATCATACTTGTTCATACATGAGTGCAAGTATCATGTCTCAGTCATTTTGTTGTCCTAGTTACAATGACACTTCTTTTTATCACCCCACCTCCCCACAAGTAGATTTAAAATATTCCATCGTGTGTCCACCTTATTGTGGTTAATATCCCGGCGATGTTAGGTGCTATGTTGATTTTTTTCTCATAATTCAAAAATTATTTATTATAGCAATGTAGGGGGCGTGGTGGTTCAGTTGGTAGAGGAGCGGGCTGTGAGCCGAGACGTCCTCGGTTCAAATCCCTCCTGCGGCGACCGCGCTGTGTTCTTGGACAAGACACTTCACCCCCATTGCCCACGTTGGGGCACGGTGGCGTTGTGTACTAAGACGTACTGCACGCCAATGGTGCACTTGTCTTCAACCAATGCTAACCCTGCTTGTGTGGAGTTAGTACGTTGGGGAGCTGACAGTTGCTCGGTAGTTCTCTCCTGGTACTCCGGCTTCCTCCACCCATAAAACTGTCGTGGTCATGATTAGCCATAGTGCAGAAAAATGTGACCTTAAACACCAATAAATGAACAAATATAGTAATGTAGTGATTGATAAGATAACATTGATATTGAATCAACTTGGTTTACATTTTTTCAACAAAATATGTTGGTTATAAGAATAAAACTCTGTCAATGTATATGAAGGATACACACTTTCTACAGATGCTGAAGGATTTCTTACTTATAGTTCATGGTGCTTTTATGAAAGCCAGTGTGTGCGACTATAAAAGAAAATAGAGTAAAGGAAACCATTCCAGTCATTTGATTTTTACAATTACATACTACTCAAAGTTTGCTAAGCACCAAGTATATCCGACTACCTGTTTTACGTTTTAGTTGAAATATTGTAATGAAAAGTGTATATATTTTTTATTTAATTATATTTTTAATGATCTAAGTACCGAAATTAAGATTTTATTTGTGTATGACATTAGTTTTTAGCTTTTGAATACGATAACCATGGGAAATGGATGTTATTGGTAAAAGAGGAAATTTTTCAATATGCCAAAAAGTTGACGGAGCGAACTGGTATGGGTTCAATATCGAGTATGAGACCCATTACTGTTAATTACAGCTTGACAACGCTTTCTCATGCTCCCAATCAGGTTCTTGGTGGTCCTTTGTGGGATGTTGTTCCATTCTTGGACCAGCATGGCACCTAGCTCCTGGACACTTCTTGGCTGGACTGGATGGGCTGAAATTGCGAGCTGCAACTCATTTCAGACATGTTCGATTGGATTGAGGTCAGGGGTCTTGCGGGCCAGACCATACGCTCAATCCCCCCCCCCCCCCCCCTCTGTCGGTACTTCCCGACAGCATGGGTAACATGAGGACGGGCATTATCGTCCATCAGAATGAATCTATCACCCACTGCACCTGCATACAATCTGACGTGGATATCCAGGATCTCATCAATATACCGTTGTGCAGTCAAAGTACCACGTTCAAGGACACAGAGCTCTGTACGTCCATTCCAGCTGATGCCACCCGAGACCATGACTGACCCTCCACCATAGCGGTCATGCTCGGCAATGTTGGCTGCATGGAATCGCTCTCCTGATCTTATCCATAACCTAGAACGCCTATCTGTGAGGTCAAGACTATACCTTGACTCATCTGTAAAAAGGACAGGCCGCCAATCTTCGCTGGTCCATCCAACGTGGTCCATGGCTCATTGATGTCGTGTCTGGTGGTGGTTCTGGGACAGCGGAATGCGAATACATGGTCTTCTCGATCGGAGACCACCTTAGTGCAACTTTGCCCGGATAGTCTGCGTCGAAACATTTACCCCGGATGCATTCTGAAGGTCACTGCGAAGCTGGGTTGCTGTGGCAAAGCGGTTCCTACGGGCCTGAATGATCAAAAACCGGTCTTCAGCTGCAGATGTTGCCCTGTCTCTGCCACCACCATGCCGTCTTACTGGTGTGCCATACTTCTGAAATCTTGCTCAGGCTCTGGTGATCACCGTATGGTGCACACCAAGGGCTTCGCCAACCTGACGATGGGTAGCCCCTTGCTCCACCATCCCTACAGCCCGCCACATTTCTGCTTCAGACAAATGTCTTCTTACATTTGCATTTGCCATATTCAATCATTAAATCACAAGGGTTTGTGTTGAAATGAAAACTGAATACCCTGCACATGTCATGTACATTTAGACATTACACGAAAACATCATGAAAATCAAGGGGTACATGCTTTCCATGACTGTCACGAAACGTCTGCCTGTCAAGAGAGCTAATGTAAACATTGGGGACCATCTCAATACATTCCTCAATCATATCCACCAAAAATATCGCAAATATGTCACAAGCAAATTTCACAATGATGTGTCAAATATTTGGTGCTTAGCAAACTTTGAGTAGTATATAAAAAAAACCCAAACATTCAAGTCACCTGATTACTAGCGTTCAGTTTTCAGCTACTTGGACAATTTGAGATGGTTCAAGTTTGTTCCAATCCATTCCTTAGTGTTTTCCATAACATTTGCCTTTCA
The DNA here is from genome assembly GCA_031216915.1 of Pictodentalium vernedei. Taxonomy (NCBI): domain Eukaryota; kingdom Metazoa; phylum Mollusca; class Scaphopoda; order Dentaliida; family Dentaliidae; genus Pictodentalium; species Pictodentalium vernedei. The sequence continues at coordinate 366,086,597 of CM062294.1, forward strand.
AACTGCAGTGACTTAACAACCCTTGGAAGTTTGGCAGTGCTTGTCTACAGATGATAGGATTGGACGTAGTCAGCAAAACCTATGATAATTATCATCTGACATGGATACCAGAGTTATGAGTTCATGACTTCATTCCTCTGAAATGATGATGAGCCATGCCAAGTGGAACGTGACCCAAAATACTTCTTTGAACCACTTGGTCAGGTGGGCGTTTAAGGACCCTTGGGACCTCTTGTTCATTGAATGCTATAAAAAGACTACATAATATTAAGCACAAAAAACAACTTTAGAACTATAGATGTCATTAAAAATAGTTCATTGAACTTTTTTAATGACACCTGTATTTGTACATTTCTTATGAATGTTCAAAAATGACAAATTAACATAGACAGTGGGTTTAGGTCGATAATAGGTATAGACATTTTTTTCTAAACTATTGAAATAATTCTTGCTATGGAAATTGATTCCAATGACATTAATATCTATTATCTTATTGATAAATAGAGGATATGGAATGAGTGTTTTTCTCATATAATATTCATGAAACGAGTCTAAGAATTTTCCGTTTGGGCGAGCCTCTGGCGAGCCCAAACGAAAAATTCGGACGAGTTTCATAAATATTATATGAGAAAAACACTCATTTCATATTATATTTATCATATGACACACACATGCACAAAAACCACCAATCATTCTGCAACAAATGGTTAAATTAAAGGAATTTCAACTTCGAAAAGCGTTGTGACTGAGACGCATCGCTCATCGTACTGTGAATTCACCGCAGGAAAAATATAGTTCTTCATTTTTGCCTTTGTTTTCTATAAGCACCGCCAATTAAAGCGTACTCCAATAATGTTCACAATAAAAAGAAAATTACGATATTTGTGGCATTGGAACTTAATATGACTTTTTAATACAATATAAGCCACCCTAAATAAAGTAGCAACGCAAATTCTCCCAATTCGCACAACGTCACAGATGCAGGACATTTGAAGGGTTACCCTAAACAGTGAAATCCCCCAAATTTTGAAAATACCCTTAAACCTCCCAGATGATATGATATGAGGCTGCGATATCGGAATGGGGGTCATGACCATAACATTTTGAAGAGAAAATAGTAACGTGGAGCACAAAACCACATACATGTCAAGTGATGACTATGCTGATGCTGTGTATTGCAGTTTCTATTTAAATGCTCTTAATCAAGTCAATGTCGGATGTTAATAAACACGTAAAAAGGATAGATGAAGCCAGGGGCAAAGTTATAAAAATTTACTTAAACCATTCCTTAAAGTCTTCGTTTGAGTTTATAAGAAGAGATTCCCATGGGGAGCCTGGGGTATTTCGGGGGATTCCGAGAGTTTGCTGGGGAATTCAGCAGTTTAGGGTGACCGCCTTTGAAACCAGGTCAAGTTCGAAACAAGGGAAGCTATCGGTTCAGTCGTGAATTTTAATTTTACAATTCAACATCAAAATATCACAGGATTCACCAAAGTTTAGTGTTTCTCACTGGGAGTCAGAGTCAGAATATATTATTCTTCTACGCTTCGGTGGTTGCTGAGGACTGACATTCTTCCCATAAATGTTTATTTTAATATTTTCACCGTTAATGTTGCCGCCAAACAGCGTTTGTACACCGCCGAAAATATGCAGAACTTGACTGTGATTTTCTTCCAATGATGTTTGCAAATTGCAAAGAGGACTCTGTTCACTTGAGGGTGCAACATGCACGTTATCACCAGTGTTTCTACAGGCAAGGATGTTCGAAATGTTTTTATGTTGTTGCTAATTTATGTGACTATAATTGTTGATCGACTGTATGTTACGGTGGCCACTGATTTGTGTGGGAGGCACATTGCTTTCAGTTTTTGTGTGGGAGGCACATTGCTTTCATGCGTACTTTAAAACCATCTACACACCTAGATTTCACAGGGGAAGTTGAAAAGAACTGGGAACTGTTTAACTAACAATCTGAACTTTTGGTAGAAGCGAAAGGGGAAGAACGGAATGACCGGAGAAATGTCGCACCATTTTTACTGTAGCTGGAAAGCGAAGTCTCGAGCTATATAATTCTTTTGAGATATATAATTCTTTTGTTTTCGAGAATGACGACGACACAAATGTTTATACGACAGTCAAGCAAAAATTTGAGAAGTACTGTGTTCCTGCTAAAAATGAAATTTATAAACGAGTAGTATATAACATGGGGTCACCAGGACAGAACCCCCTAGACCCTCGTATACCCCATAAACAGTTACCAGGACAGACCCCCATATTTAGCCTCTAAGGGCTATTAGGACAGATCCTCAAATTTCACCTCCAAGGGCTCTTAGGGCAGAACCCATGTTTCGCCTCATAGGGTCACCAGGACAGAACCCCTAGACCCTCGTATACCCCATAAACGGTCACCAGGACAAAATCCCCAAGGCCCCTCGCCGAGTGCGGCACTAGGACAGAATCCCCAAGGCCATAAGCTTATCCTCCATAAACAGCCTGTGTTGTTAATTGGGCCTCCAGTGAAGACCGTTGCTATGCTGATGTTTACCTTAGAAACGGCGTTCCTCTATGAACGCCCAGGCTGTATAGTTAAATGTTTTTCACCTCTCTAAATATACTTGATTTCCAATGAAGACCGTTTCTACGCTGATGTTTACCTTAGAAACGGCGTTCCTCTATGAACGCTCAGGCTGTATAGTTAAATGTTTCTCATCTCGCTAAATATATTTGACTGATGTTATTGATTGATTGATGAGAATGTGTGACACTCAATTTTGACAGTGTGTTTTGGAGTTATCTCCCTTAGTTTACTGTTCTCTTAATTTCCATTTAGAGAAATACATTTTCTTAGTATATTTATATAGACTCACTACCTGCTCGAATCAGAATAAGTCTTTCGGCAAGTGAAAAACAGCGATTAGAAATTTCCATTTAGAGAAATACATTTTCTTAGTATATTTATATAGACTCACTACCTGCTCGAATCAGAATGAGACTTTCGGCAAGTGAAAAGAAACAGCGATTGGAAAGAGATGAACAGAAATACAAGGCTGCCATAGAAAGGCTAGCCACGGCTGAGCAACTTGAGGCAAAAAGAACTCACCGGTTGTTCCTGGCTGAGATTAAACACCAGATCACCACAATGAAATGCAAGTCTGTTCAAAAAGCTGGCGGGCTTAATGAAAAAAGGAAAAGGCTGAGATTGAGAGCTAAGCACCGACAGACAGTAGCTAGGAAACTTAAAAATAGAAGGACCAGGCTCAATGTGAGAGGTGAGAAACTCCAGCAAAGAAGGAATAAATCATTTCCTCCCCAGAGGCCTACTTCCATTCTATCAAAACATGCTCTGAAGGGGTACACCAAGTCATACAGTGTCTCAATTATCAATCCTAAAAGTTTGATTGAACAGCTCCACAACACTTCTACAGTCATAAATGAAACCCTCTCTCGTGAGCTGGAGCAAATGATTGGGTTGAAATTTGTGATCGTCGTTAAAATATTATTTAGCAAACCAACTGGGGCTGATGAAGTTACATACAAGTCTGCATATTTCAACAGCAAGGCTGTTTCCATTATAAATGAACATGAAATAGCCCAAATTCTTCGAACCGTTAATAATGAAATTCAGGCAAAATGTGATCGGTGGGTGGGTGAGGGATCAGGATGGACTATTAATGAATTAGGGGGTCATTAGTTAAATATTAACATTTATCAACCATTAGCTGGTTCCTCTTACATTCAACTACCTCAAGAGCTACGAAATCCTAAAAAGAGCATCATTAACATTAAAAATGAAAATAATAATGAGTGCTTCAGATGGTGTCACTTAGCTCACAAATACCCACCACCCCACCATGCTGAACGAGTTACTCACTATAAAACCCCCAAACTCATTCAAACATTAGACTATAGAGGAGTTAGTTTTCCAGTAAAGACAAAGGATTATAAAAATATTGAACTGCAAAACAAAATCTGTATCAGTGTCTTTGGCTATGAAAAGGGGCAAACCTTTCCTATCTATGTGAGCAATGAACAATTTGATGACTGCATGGATTTACTTTTGATCACCCAAGGCGAAAATCAACACTATTGCTTGATCAAAGACTTCAACAGTTTCATGTTCAACAAAACCAAACATAGGGAGAAAAAACATTTCTGCAGATATTGCTTACAGTGCTTCTCATCACAAGGTGTTCTTCAAAACCACAAATTCTTATGCCTAGAGATCAATGGAAGACAGGCTGTAAAGATGCCTCCAGAGAACTCCAAAGTAAAATTTTCTAACTTCTATAAGCAGTTGGAAGCGCCATTCGTTATTTATGCAGACTTCGAATCCCTCACTGTGAAGATTGATGGTCGTGATTCCAATGAGGAAAAGTCCTACACTAAAGCTTTACAGAAACATATACCATGTAGCTATGGCTACAAAGTTGTGTGCTGTTATGATGATAGTTTCAGTAAGCCGACACAAATCTACAGTGGAAAGAACGCTGCATACAAGTTTCTCCAGGCAATGGTTCAAGAAGTCAGTTACTGTACTCGAATTAAAAACAATCACTTCAATAAGCCTCTCAAAATGTCAGTTGAAGATGAGCAACTCTTTCAAGCATCTACACACTGCCACATATGCTGTGGTAAATTAGGTACCTCAGACGATGAGAAGCCTGTAAGAGACCACTGCCATGTTACAGGCAATTTCAGAGGGGCCGCCCACAATGTATGCAATATAAACTACAGGTTGACTGATAAAATTCCAGTGGTGTTCCACAATTTGAGAGGCTATGACAGCCATATATTACTCCAGGAGATGGGTAAGTTTGTAAAGGAGAACCCATATGTGGAAAGTAAAGGTGGGAAGATCACCCGCAGAGAGATGAATCTAAATGTCATTCCCAACAACATGGAAAAATACATGGCACTTATGATGGGTCAGCATATAGTGTTCCTAGACAGCTTCCAATTTATGAGTTCATCCTTGGACAGACTTTCCGCCAATCTGACCAACTTCCCCATTCTCCGGATGGAGTGTCCAAAACATTATGAGCTGCTTACCAAGAAAGGTGTCTATCCTTATGACTTCATGGACTGTTGGGAGAAATTTGAGATGACCAGCCTACCACCTAAGGAAGCTTTCTACAGTCAGCTGAATGATGAAGATATTTCAGATGCAGACCATCTCAGGGCACAGAATGTTTGGAGCAAGTGTGGCCTTGAAAATATGGGTCAATATCACGACCTCTACCTCACAGCCGACGTGCTCCTTCTTGCAGAAGTGTTTGAAAATTTTAGAAAAACCTGCCTCCAATATTACAAGCTAGATCCAGCCCACTACTTCACCAGTCCCGGGCTTGCTTGGGATGCTGCACTCAAGATGACTGGCACTGAACTGGATTTGATGAGTGACGTTGATATGTATCAATTCATTGAGAAAGGCATGAGAGGTGGTGTAAGCTATATTGCTAAAAGATATACCAAAGCAAACAACAGGTATCTATCAGACTATGACCCATCTCAACCATCGAAATATATAGCGTATCTGGATGCAAATAACCTGTATGGATGGGCAATGAGCCAGCCTCTTCCCACCGGCAAATTCATGTGGGTAGATCCGCCCAGCTTCAACTTGGAAGACTACACACAAAATTCAGAGCGAGGTTGTATACTTGAAGTTGATCTCGAATACCCAGAGGAGATTCATGATCTGCATAATGACTACCCACTAGCACCGGAGCAGATTGAGACGAAGCAGGATATGCTGTCACCTTACTGTAAATTCCTCAAGAAGAAGTTCAATATTAAAGTAGGTGGCGTTCACAAGTTGATACCAACCCTGGCTACTAAGAAAAAGTATGTGCTCCATTATAGGAACTTGCAACTGTATTTGTCCTTAGGGCTTAAGCTCACAAGAGTCCATAGAATCATAGAGTTTGACCAGTCTGCCTGGCTTAAGGAGTATATTGACTTCAACACTGTAAAGAGAACTGCTGCAACAAATACGTTTGAAAAGGACTTCTTCAAGTTAATGAACAACAGCGTGTTCGGAAAGACGATGGAGAATCTCAGGAAGAGGGTTGATGTGAAACTTGTTGTAAATGAAGTTAAGTTGAGAAATCTGACCAGCAAGCCGACCTTTGTCTCCTCAAATATTATAAATGAGGATCTTGTTGTAGTACATAAGGTCAAGCCATGCATCCTTCTGAATAAGCCAGCATATGTTGGAATGAGCATCTAAGACCTAAGCAAGACACTGATGTATGACTTCCATTACAACTATATCAAGAAGAAGCACAAAGCCAATCTAATATTCACAGACACTGATAGTCTGACATATGAGATACAGACAGAAAATGTGTATGCCGACCTGTGGAAGGATAAGCATCTCTTTGACAATTCAGAATACTCACCATCTTCTCCTTCTATGACCCCACCAACAAGAAGGTTATAGGTAAGATGAAAGATGAGACCATAGGCGTGCCAATCACTGAACATGTTGGACTGAGGTCTAAGATGATTAGCTACACCACCACGGCCGATGGAGGCGGTGAAAAGAAGGCCAAGGGTGTAAAGAAAGGTGTTATCAAAAAAGACATCACACACGAGGACTACAAGGAAACGCTATTCCAACAGCTTCAGCTCCATCACAAGATGAAAGCTATTAGATCTCAAAAGCATCAGCTTCATTTATATGAAATCAACAAGACCAGCCTGAGCTGCTTTGATGACAAACGATACGTACTGGACGATGGGGTGAACACACTGGCTTATGGACATCATACGTGTATATAATCCACATTTAGATATATATATATATATATATATATATATATATATATATATATATATATATATATATACAATGGACCCTGTCCTCCTATCAGAGTTTATTAAGAATTGGGAGAGAAGTTTGAAAGTCGAAGCCTGTTTAGTGGCGAGAGATGATAAATGTAACGAATGTGGTGATGAGATGATTATCGATGAATATCAAAGGGTATGTAGGGGCTGTGGGTGTATATACACTAATTATCAAGAAGTAGCCCAAGGATATACCGAGAATTACACTATAAAACCAAAATACAACCCATATGAACACTTTGAAGCTGTTCTGAAAAGGTTACAAGCTTCGGAGAGCAAAGCATGTTCACGATTTGATGATGACTATATGGAGAAGCTGAAAGCCAATTTGAATGGTGATTTTACGCCACCCAACATTCACAAACACCTTCCTAACAAAGACCAAAAATATCTCAACTACCTATATTTTAAGCTGACTGGTAAGAAACTATTCATTGAGATCTGTCATAAAGAAATGATGAAGAGAATGTTCACCATTTGCTATAATGAATATTCCAACCTACAGAGGAAAAGACCTTGTGCCTTGCTTATTTTGAAAGTCGTGGTTGATTGCTGCGAAGCTCTAGGCTACATCAAGCCATTCATATACACCCCATTTAAACTGAGTAATAATGTATACAATAAGCTGAAGGATGTCTGCACTAACTAATTTCTACAAGCAAGTCCAAGGGAGTGGCATCCCTTATAATAACCCAAACAGTGATAACTATTTAATCAAACACCCCTTTCGGTGTCTCATCAGTGGGGCATCGGGAGGCGGTAAAACCAATGCTTTGCTCAATCTAATTAACAATCCAAACTGCTTTGAAAGATTTTACTTATTCGTCAAGTTGATGAGCTGTGATCCTTTATATGACGAGGTGCTAGTGCCTAAGCTACGAGCTGTTGAAGAAAGGCATAATATACCCGTTCTAATGGAATATAGTTGTGATTTGGATGACCTCCCTGAGGTGACGTCAACTGAGATCGACAGTGACTATCAAAACTTGGTGGTATTTGATGACATGTTGGATGAAGATACCAAAATCTTGAAGAAAATCTCTGCCTGTTTTAGTAAAAAGAGAAAGAAAAATTGCTCTCTTGTCTTCATTGGACAGGACTATTTCCAAACCCCAAAACCCATCAGAAGGAATTGTAATCTCTTCTTATTCACAAGGAACACCTCAGAAAAAGATTTGCAGCAGATTCACCAAGATCTCGCGAAGGAAATGGACTTTAACACCTATAAAGATATGTTTCGAGAAGCCACAGCTGATCATTCTGTTCTAATAATTGACCCCATCCACCCGGATGCTAAGTTTAGGAGAAATTTTACCCAGGTTTGGTATACTGTGTGACACTACCCAGTGGGTAAGATTATACACAAAAATACACAGAAAGCTAAAATACAACACAGACCTCTGTTTCCTGTGTGATACTACCCATTGGGTAAAACTGTATATGAAGATAGACCGTGTGTAAAACTACCCAGTAGGTAAAAATACACATGGATTTTAGTTGAGTATATAATATAGCATAATTATGCCTTTCAAAGATATTGACTACAAAAGGCTTAACCAGTCAAGAGAGCCGGAGACAACGCTAAAGAGAAGGATAGCAGTGAGTAATAAGTCTATAGACTCTACATTAAAACCCAATGATAAAATAGCCTCGGTTTAGCTAGTTACGGGTAAGAAAATTTTGCCAAAAGTTCATCCAATTAATCAGCTGATCAGTCAACAGAAGACTGTGAAAAGCCTAGCTCCGGTAATAGCCGAGATAAATGCTTTGAAAGATGAAATCAGTAATCAAACTACAGTTTTGGAAGATCAACATAAATTACTATTGACTCCACCAACAGCCCCACCGGCTATAGGTGGTCCAGAACCAGGAATAGACCTTTATAAGCGCTTCAATATAACTGAGAGTGATAAAGCCTATTACGATGAGAAGAGCCTTAGGAATTTAAATGATTTAGCTAGAGAAAATGACCAAAACCGTGTTCAGGAATCCCTTCGTCGACTCTCTAGGCTTTCAAGGACCTTAGGTGCTCAGAAGAGTGGAATCAAACGAAGACATCATCCTGCAGAGCAAGACATAGAGAGACTTGCCAGTATTGAGCAAGAATTGACCTCTGTAGGTAAATACAGGGATATATTGAAGAGACTACAGACAACAGGGAAAGGCCTATCCATAGGAAATTACACTATCCCACTAAGAAGATTAAAAAAACATAATATTTTATCTATGAGATATGCCAATAAGCCTAATAAAATAGTACCTGCTTTTGGAGTTGAGAGGGTGACCAACAATCTAAAAAATGTGTTGCTAAAACCAACTGCTAAGAAACATCCATACCTATCAGCTGTTGAGAAGGAATTTCTGGACAAAATCTTTATGAATGCAGGGCAAAGGCTATCCTCTTCTCAGGCCGAAGCAATCAGAGGTTCTGGTGTCTTTACTTCAGTGCAGGAGATAATAGAAAGGATTCAAGTGCTGTTGGGTGAACTAGCAGCGGGTAATACATCAATCCAACTGAAGAATGAACTGGCTGACTTGCTTCACTATCTCTTCAAACACAGAAAAATTAAGAAGGCCGATTACAAGTTAATGCTTAAGGAACTTGGTATTTAGTTAGAATATAGATATAAACATGAATACTCTACAAATTTCAACAGTCAACGCCAAGACTGAATCAAACAGCAGACTTAGGTGTGTTCTCAACACCCCTATGAATCTTAACAGCTACATAGCACTGAGCAATATAAATCTGTGGTATAATTGGCGGAATATTACTCAACAAATGAACAATAATGCTTTAACATATAAAACGCCTGATGGTGGTATGTACCAAGTCAGTCTCCCTGATGGGTCATGCACGGTAAAGTCTATTAACAACCTCCTACATCACATAATGGAAAACAATGGGCATTTTGATACCACAAAGAGCAAACAATCAGCTGAGAGATATGTGATTCATCTTTATGAAAATGCTGCCTACAACAGAATAACTCTTAAAATTAGATCCGGGTATACAATAAGTTTCGGCGAAGGGCTGAGTAAGGTGTTGGGTGCCGATGCAAATATATTCTACAACCAAACAGAAAACTTTCCCTATATACCTCAGGTTGAAAATGTAACCAGTGTTCAAGTACATTGTAATTTGGTTTATAATGAATATCAAACCGACTCATCTCTCCTCTATAGTTTTTCACCCAATAATTCATTTGGCTCTCTTCTAACAATCACACAAAGATATCCTCAGTGGAGAAACGCGAGAAATGCAACAGAGAATGAATTTGAGGTATGGCTTACTGATCAAAATGGCAAATTACTACCTCTGGAGGATAACTGGGGTGTAGTTTTACAAGTGGCTAACAAAGACCTTGTAAGGATTTAATCTTGAGAATTGTTATAGACTAAAGATGCGGTACACAAGGTACTATAGTAACTATGGATATGTCAGTCAGACAGGCAAAGGCATTGGTGATGTGATTAGACTTCTTAGAATTGGTATCAGTCAGTTGCCTCCATCCCTCACAGCAGCCACAAAAAAAGCAGCCACAAGTATTGCCTCACAGGGAATCACAGCAGCTGGTGACAGAATCGGTAGTCAGTTAGCTAATAGAATTACACCAAAGAAACAATCTTCAAAACAGCCTGACAGAAATGAGATCTTAAAAGATTTGAAGTTAACACCACACTCTGATCAATATGCACCAAACCCTGACCAATATGGGTTTGGAAGAAAAAAGATGATAGGCAAGGGAATCTAAATACTGGTTTAGTCAGAACTATATAAATAAACAAGTATGGACTACCAGGAGCTTGCTAATTTGTTTGAAAAAGAAATCAGTTTACCTAAATATTCACACATAAGGTGGATCAAAATACACCCACCCAGAATGCTATTAGCGATAATGGAAATGGCTTGACGGATGCTGTCAACTATAACTGCAAGACTGTATCAGACAAGCTGGTGAATTATGGAAATGGATATATCCTACTCACCGCTGTGGCTTCCAGAACTGCTCTTGTTGATAAAAAAGTAGCACCTAAAGGTCCGTTCGCTTTTATCAATCAGGCTGTAATAAGAATTAATGGAGCAGAGGTAGATAATTCTAGACTGAACTTTCTCAGTGTTCCAATTCTTAATAGCTTGGAATACTCCAACGATTATGCAAGAGTGGCAGCACAATATTGTTTTAGCAAAGACACCTCAAAAAATCATGAAAATAATACTGGACATTCCATTAGAAAGCAGCAAATCCCAGACCCTGACAACAATCAAATACGATTCAGTGTGAAAATCCCTTTGTCTTACATATCGACTTTCTTTAGAGCGCTAGATTTTCTGTTGATTAATCAAGTGTTTGAGTTTAATATCACGTATCGCACTAAGAATGCGTTGTTAAGAGAAGATGTCGATGCTATCGATTGCAGTATTAACTCTGCTGTTCTGTATCTTCCAAGGGTTGAGTTGCCAAGAGAGTACGAGGAAAAACTGTTCAAGAGAATGGAAGAGGGATCTATGGCAAAAACGCTTGTATGGAATCTTCTTGCTTATCCGGCAGAAGTTGTTGGTGCGAATGGTGACCAAGATATACAATTGGAGGCTTCTTTGGATGGAATTAGGAAACTGTATTGTGTAGCCATACCAACATCGAGATGGAATAACCAGCAGTACATAGAGAGCACTTCAGACATATCAATTACTGCTCTGAACATTGTTATAGATAGTGAGGACTTTTTTCCACAGAACATCCAAAATGATGTTGAAGCGTATGAAGTAGTTGCAGAAAATTTTAACATGGGAGGAAAGGACAAAAATACGGGGGCAATACTCGACTACAATGATTGGCTAGCAGTTCACAGATATTATGTGTTTGACTTAACAAGGCAGAAGGTATTTGAAAGTGATCCCAGGAAGACTCAATCAATCAGGTTTAGAGGCACACTGTCGGGTAACTCAAGACTGCAGTTCTTCATAGCGAGAGAAAAACAGACTACATTTGACTTTACAAATCACCCAGCAACCAGGACTATTTAATCTGAATATTATTATAACCATGTATAACCCAGTTGGATTTGCTTTAACAGAAAGTCAAATTGACAAACTTAGAAAGGGGAAAGGAAATGGGCAGGCCATCACTTTGGAATTATCTCCACAGCAAATTGGTGGTCAGCATCAGCTGTACTTGACAGAGAGGCAAATTAATAAACTTCAAAAAGCGTCCGGAGCTGTTAGAATTAGGTTCTCCAAAACACAGATTAGGGCACAGAAGGGAGGTTTTCTTGGAGCTATTTTGAATGTTGCTAAGACTTTGCTTCCCAAACTGTTGCCTACGCTTGGCACACTTGGGCTTAGCGCAGCATCAGGGGCAATTTCTGGTGCCACACACAAAGCTAGTGCTGGGGGAGGTGTAATACCCCTCTACTTTACAAAAAAGGACACAAATGATCTCTTGGGTGTTGTAAAAGCGTTGGAGGAAAGGGATGTGTTACCCCCAGACACCTGCCAAAATTGTATGCTTTCTATTTCAAAACAAGAAGGAGGGTTCATTGGCACTCTCTTAGCATCACTCGCTGGCAGCTTACTACCTACACTTTTAGGTGGCAAAGGTTTAAGAAGAGCGGGACGTGGAAGGGGGTTGAGAAGGGTGGGACAATTTAAAAAAAGATGAAAGCTCCTATTACAAGCCTCGATTTCATGAAGTACTATGAAGGAAATAACTACCTTGGAGGTGTTTTTGCAAGGGATAACCAGAATTTGATGAATTGTTTTACATAGTGAATTTAGATAACCAGGAGGGACCTGGCACTCATTGGGTAGTCGTCTTTAACATAGGCTCCTGTTGTATTTATTTTGATAGTTTCGGAGTCCACCCGCCAGAAGAGATTTTGAATAGGATGAGACAGACCAGAAAGCAAATGGTTCAAAACATCTATAGAATCCAAGATATAAACTCAGTCAATTGCGGCTTCTTCTGTATGTGTGTGATTGATGAGTTGCTCAACGAAAGTCAGTTTATTGACATACTGACCGACTTCAGCCCAAACGATTACAAGGGAAATGATAAATTAATCAGCGCACATATATATCAAAAATGAGCTCATACTGTGTTAAGTGTAAGCGACCCACACCCACTGTCAATGTACAAGTTGTTAAAACTAAGAATGGAAAGTATCTCGCAAAAGGTATCTGTGGTGTGTGTGGTAGCAGAAAAAGCAAGTTTGTGTCTCTCAAAGAAGGGCAAGGACTGCTAGGAAAAGCGTTGGGGATTGGTAAAGTCCCTATCTTAGGTGATATTCCTGTGTTTGGTGCACTGTTTTAATATACTATATGATGAATGATTCTATAATCAATAGGTTTGTCAATAATCTCCCACTCGAAATGCACTTATGGGACCCAATCGTAGGAACATATTCAGCGGCTGGCCCAGGCACTAGGCATAAGGCTCGCCTTGAAAAGTATTTACAAACAGGGGACACAAGCCGCATATTCAAGAATGAATTAGATAGAGCTTGCTTTTACCATGATGCCGCTTACAATGAATATAAAGATGTAGCTAACCGACATATTGCTGATAAAAAACTAATGGATGAGACTATTAAAATTTCCAATGACACCAATTTGGATGGCTATCAGAGAACACTCGCAGCTGCTGTTTATAAATTCTTTGAGAAGAAGATTCAATTGGGTCAAGGTTTAACAAGAACAGATAGAATTAAGCTGAAAAAGATTTATTATGATCCAGCGCAGGGATTTTCTTCAATAGCTGAACTATCCCGAAGAACTGGCATAAAATCTGGAGATGTCCTTAACTGGTTGCAGGAACAACAGACTTATACCAAGCACAAACCTTATAAAGGCAAGCACCCCACTAAAAGAGTGATAGTGAGAGGTGTTGATGAACAATTTCAGGCCGACTTGGTTGATATGAGAAGTCTTTCAGCTGCTAATGAGAACACAAACTATATTCTGACGGTTATAGACGTATTTAGCAAATATGCATGGGCACTCCCTATCAAAAGAAAGACTGGAAAGGAGATATCACAGGCATTCCACAAAATATTTAAACAAAGAAAGCCTAAAAAGTTGCAGACAGACAAGGGTACAGAGTTTATTAATAAAGAGACCCAAGAGCTGTTAAGAAGGGTCGGTATCCATTGGTTTGCTACAGAGAATGAAACCAAAGCTCAGATTGTTGAGAGGTTTAATAGAACATTAAAGGACAGAATGTTCAGGTATTTCACTGCTAATAAGACTAAGCACTGGCTTGGCGTATTACCCAAACTTATTGAGAACTACAACACCTCCCACCACAGATCGATCAAGATGACACCTATAGAAGCCAGTAAAAAGAAAAATGAGCCTACGGTTTGGGAAAATTTATACGGAGATATGCCTCCAATATCTCAAGGTTTGCTGAAAGTTGGGGACCAAGTAAGAATCTTCAAACTGAGAGGCAAGTTCAAGAGGGGGTTTACTGCAAATTTTACAGATGAGGTCTTTACTATTGCACAAGTACTTTCAACAGCCCCACCAACTTATAGGATAGTAGACGCTAATGGGGATATTGTGCAGGGTTCATTCTACAAAGAGTTGTCTAAATTTAGCCAGGATTAATGTATATGTATAATGTCTGTAATTGTGTTTATACCGCAAGAGTGGGAAACTAATGAAAAGGTTGGTTCAGATGAATATGCTAGCAAATCAGAACTGTTTAACTATATGCAAAGGGAGGCTGATGGTTCAGTAGATCTGAGGGGTAAGCGGCTCTCTGGATTGGCAGGGCCTGCCAATCCCGAAGATGCAACAAATAGAAAATATGTGGACGGGAAGCTTACAGAAAGAGTAGCAAAGGAAGGTGGTAGTGTTATGAATGGTGTTATAAATATGAATCATAACAAATTACCGAATCTCCCACAACCTACTCAGGATGGAGATGCGGTGCCGAAAAGCTATGTAGATGCTAAAGTCCTTTTGAAGTCGGATGGTGCTATGTCAGGCCCCATAGACATGGGCGACAATAAAATAACTAATATTGCTGCGCCTGAGGAGCCCAAGGATGTGGTTAGTAAGGAATACCTCCAACAGTCTCTTCCAAAACCAATGATTTGCATAACAGCTGAAGCTGTTGGAGAAATTAGTGCTAAAACATATAATTTTTCTTTTGGAGCTAAATCGTATCGATACGCATCTTCAAATAAAGCAGACAATAGTAAAAATGGAGTGGTAATGCCCACGTCTGGCAAAATTAAATATTTCACAGTATGTTCAACCGACGCCAGTGGTAATTATCATAAAAAACACATGGGTCTCAGTTTTTGTATCGTGATTAACGGTTTTGCAATTGTCGATCCTCGGTTTACCGCAACGATCCAGGAGGGTAACATGGCAGCGATTAAACAATTCCATCCTCCTTTAGCATTTAAAGCCATTGATAGAATAAACTTCTTCAGCAGAAGTGATAATGAATTTGGCCTAATCACTATAGCGTCTGCTTTTATAGAACTAGATGTATAGTTTAGTCTGTATTATTATATATTGATTGGAATGGAAGAAAAACCAAGGTTATATCTCGAAGTCCCAAGTGCCCCACTTCGTGGGGATGATTATAGGCTTCAGAGAGTTAGTGAGATTGAGCAGATGTTGAAAAATGAGGTAAATATTAGAATAGGATTGTATAAGAAATACAAAAGGGGTTTGAACACTTTACAGGCTGTTGATGGTGCATGTCTCAGTCTCGGCATTGGAGCTACCGTTGGAAGTCTTGCTTTTCTAACCACTGGAGTCGGAGCCCCTTTTGCTTTACCGTTGCAGGCTGTAGGTATTTCTACAGGGGTATTGGCTGTGATTGGGAAGGTGGCAGAGAGGAAGATTAACGCCAAGATTAAAAAACATGATGAAATTAGAGTCTTGGCACAAGCGACACTTAATACAATAACCGCGAAGGTTGCTAACGCATTCGATGATGGACACATAACAGACGAGGAATTTGGAAACATCACTAATGAACAAAAGCAATATCAGGAAATGAAGAAAACAATACAGAAAAAGGCTGTACTCGCAAAGCTGACAGGAGCACAAAAAAACCAAATTGTGCAGGATGCCCTCCAGTATATGTTAAAAAGTGGAAAATCGCAGTAAAAATTACAAAACAATATAGCTGTCAGCCTCCGCCATACATGTGAAAACGATAAATGAGCTCATTTATCGTTCAAAACTATACAGGTTTTGAAGAGAGAGTAACAGAACTCTTACCACAGTAAACAAGCACTATCCCACTTCCCAGGGTTCCCACGGGGACACAGTGTGAACTGATGAGGAGGCTGTCTTGTAGCAATTTGAGGCCTCAAAGGGGACTGTATTAACCCCTCAGTATGTAAAGAGTTAATCAAGAATGTGAGATCTAAAAAAAAAAAGGAAAATGAAAACAAAAGCAAAACCAAAGAATGAAAAAAAAATCAACCTGTTGATATCTTGAATTTGGTGTATTTGTTAAATAAATATACCTTATCTTAACCACTAATCACAAGCATTTACTTCACTTGTTGGAATACAAGCTCCCCATGTGGGCTGATGTGTGAGGACGTTCCCGGCGTAGCCCGCGTTAGTAGCTGTTCCTCCCATATCGATGGTGGAACAACGAAGCTAACATTCACACAGTGCTTTAGGGTTGAGCAGGCGTTCCTCTATGAACGCCGTTTCTAAGGTAAACATCAGCGTAGAAACGGTCTTCATTGGAGATCAAGTATATTTAGAGAGGTGAAAAACATTTAACTATACAGCCTGAGCGTTCATAGAGGAACGCCGTTTCTAAGGTAAACATCAGCATAGTAACGGTCTTCACTGGAGGCCAAATTAACAACACTGGCTATTTATGGAGGATAATCTTATGGCCTTGGGGATTCTGTCCTAGTGCCGCACTCGGCGAGGGGCCTTGGGGATTTTGTCCTGGTGACCGTTTATGGGGTATACGACGGTCTAGGGGTTCTGTCCTGGTGACCCTATGAGGCGAAACATGGGTTCTGCCCTAAGAGCCCTTGGAGGTGAAATTTGAGGATCTGTCCTAATAGCCCTTAGAGGCTAAATATGGGGGTCTGTCCTGGTAACTGTTTATGGGGTATACGAGGGTCTAGGGGGTTCTGTCCTGGTGACCCCATGTTATATACTACTTAAACGGTATAATTTTTGGAATCGCATGAAACGCGAAAATGAGAATTATGATGTTTACATAGCCGGGTTACGTTTGTTGGCAAGGCCTTGTAGTTACGGCCAGCTGGTTGCTTCTATGATCAGAGACCAAATAGTCATAGGAATTTCGGACACTCGTTTACGTGAGAGACTCTTACTAATGCGTGACATGACATTGCAAGAATGCATAAATACTAGCAAGGCGAATGAAAAGGCAAAGAACAGGTCAAAATTCTTTATAGTTCGATGTTACTCAAATAGGATGATAAACTAGGCATTGTCAAACGAAAACAGTTGAAATCAAATAATTTCCCAAAACAACCACACCGACAAGAATGTAGTCATTGTGGAACTTTTCATCCATTTGGCCATTGCCCAGCATATGGGAAGCTTACAAATGAACCATGGGTCATGGCATCCTGTAACATATGCAGACGTTCACTCACTCAAGCAAAACAGAAATACGCACAAATAGAATAGGAATGTTTAGGTATAGCCTTTGGTTGTGAAAACATTCATAGTTACATTTATGGACTTCAGAATGTTGAAATGGAATCTGATCACAAACCACTGGTGGCCTTATCAAAGAAATCTTTCAATAACATGTCTCCCAGAATGCAAAGGTCAATGCTAAAACTGTAGAAATACTCATTTAAAGTGACATATACACCACGAAAATATTTAATGGTGGCAGATACTCTCAAGATATAAAATTGAATCTGTACATTCCCTTTCTGGGGACGCAGTGGCATTGCGGTAACTGGTTCTCGTCAGATCACCGAAGTTTAGCAACGTCGAGCCCGGTTAGTCCTTGGGTGGGTGACCGTCTGAGCGATCGATTCGGACTCCAGTGTTGTGTCCTTGGACAAGACACTTAACCCCGATTGTCTACATGGGGGCACGATGACGCCGTATCCTAAGGCGTACTGCACGTCGATGGTGCACATGTCTTCAAACCAATCTAACCCTGCCGGTGCTGCAGTACGGAGTTATGATGTTGGGGAGCTGACAGCTGCTCATCGTTGCTCGGTGGTTCCCTCCGGGTACTCTGGCTTCCTCCACCCGTAAAACGGTCACCGACACGATATGACCTTGGCTGTTAAAGTGTTGTTAATCCTTAATAAATAAATAATTAAATTCCCTTTTTGAGAATGAAGTTGAAATACATGTGAATGGTGTTATCAGAAATTTACCCATTTCAGTTCATCAAGTACGAAGTGTAACAGAGTCAACGTGGACTGAGTCATCTGGAAGGGTTAAGCATGTGTCGCTGAAGCATTTATGTTTTATTTTCGTCAAGCCTCAATAAGTGTTAATATATATAGAGAGATAATAGGGAGAGATAATGAGAATTCAGATTTATTCTGATGGGACTGATATTTTATTCTGCACTCTGACAGGGAGAGTATCTTATTTCTATTTTATTCTGACAGAGAGAATATCTTATTTCTGATGGAAGCAGGATTTAATGATGTTTGAGATGTTGATGTGTCTTTCTCACGATCATAGAAGTAATTGAGAAGTATCATACACTCCTCGACATCCGTAAACGGATCTATAAGTGGATGCTTTTAGACTATGAACGAAATAATCTAAGTAATTGAACCTTCGTGACAAAGCACAATAGGATGGTAGTCAACATTCTGCAGAGCCACTATGATAATGCAAATATTAGGAATATTATTGTGAAATACTGTGTGGGCTGCCGGTACAGCTCAACACAGAAGTAAGGTAACATCACATGTTCTCCATGTGATGTTACTGTGGTTTGGCAGGTTCTGTAAAGAACATTTAAGAAACTTTCAACCCACACTGTTCGGTTTGTGACGCACATGATTGACGTCATAGACTAAGTCCACAGTAGGTGTGGGCTGGCTGTTTGTGATATAAGTCGATGTTCGCCACGAATCCGGCAGTGCTTTTTCCATCCAGCACCCGATGTGTCCTCCATCTAGAGCACCGCAGTAGCACTTAGACTTTGAGAGTGAGAGAGAGAGATCACTAAGAGAGGCCAGTTTTCTTTTGTTTAGACTTATTAAAATTATAATCACCATACCAATTTGGAGTTGTCAGTTGACTGAAGTTACAAAGAATCTGTTCCCAACCCTAAAGCGACGTGCAGCCATTGGAAAAGGAGATCAGTGGACAGCAGACTGGGCGAGACCACAGGGGAGAGGAGTCCCTCCATAATATAGGTGATCAAAGAACAGGAGAGAACCGCTACTACTTTGGTAAGGAGCCACGGCCCTATCGAAGGAGGTTTTCAAACACAGTAACCCTCGCACATCCAGTTGTCTGGTGTCACAACGGCCAGACGTGCTGCCCACCTGAGGTGACCTCACGATCCGTAGTGTTACACGGCGTTTTATTGGTGCCGTTCGCAGGATTTCAGTCCAGATTGACAGACAGATCAACAACCATCTACAGCACCAGGTTAGTGTCATTTATTCTTTTGATGAATAGCTAGAGTTGGTTGGTGATAAATTTTACATTTATTTGGCAAAATAATTAGATTGATTGAAACAGCGATCAATGTGCAACACTGAGCCCAAAATATTTTCATGTACATCTGATGACCCTTGGCTGTAACTTTTGCGGAAGTTTGTGATATTGTGAGACCAAAATATTTAGAATTCCAGACTAATTTGGTATATATAAGAAAGACTGTATTAGTCAGCAAGCTTTCATCTTGTTGTCTGCTGATTCGATTACGAAATACAGTGTACAACAGGGAGAACAAGTCTATCGTTGACATTGGCACTACGACCCAGACATTTAAGTACCCCTTCACAGACGGAGAAATTGAAAATCCTGAGAAAACGTTGATGCAAGTAATTAAAAACGTTAAACCTAATGATTCCACTTCCACTGAGAATTGAGCCCAACAACCCAAATTCACACTACATTAAATACATACAAACTTTAAACATTGTGACAGTTTGTAATTGTTGCGATTTACTATTTGAATGACACATAACAGTAAATAAAGAAGACAACTCGATAGTGCATTGTGACGTAAAAGTTAGACCTATTCCTAAATATACCATTCCCCTAGAAGGCGAACCCCCACTAAAGAAAATAAAGAGAAATTAATTCTAAATAGGCTGTAGTAAACTAAAGAAATTAAAGAGAAATTAATTATAAATAGGCTGAAGTAAAATTTACATAAGTTGAAATGGATGAGTACGGTGATTTAGTCAATGAGATCCAGAATGTACAACACCAACAACAGTTGGATCAAGCACAACAGCAGTTGTTACAACAACAACTACAACAACAACAACAGCAATTACTCGCCCAACAACAAGCACAGCAACAGATACTGTCACAACAACAAAATCAGGGTGACCCACTTAACCCCATAAATGCGATGCAACAACAAATCGATATTTTAAAAGGAAGCGTAGCAAATCAAGCCGATTCAGCAAAAAAGCAAGTAGCTGCTGTGAGTGCCCAAACTTTGGCCAACACAGTAGATAAGTTTACAGGGGACCCTAAGCAGTTTAAAGACTGGATTAAACAAATAGAGCGACATGCTAGGTCCAAGGATAATGACGTAAATGAATTGGTATTCATGGCATTACACAGGTCGGGTGGAGTCATAGCAGACTACATCCAGAGAATACTGACAATTAAACCTGACATTTCTTGGGAATGTCTTAGGAAAGAAATGAAAACTAGATTCAGTGACGTTACTGAACCCCAGTATGCCTTGTCAATGTTAAGAACAATCAAACAACAGCAGAATGATAGTGTTCAGATCTATCATGCGAAGTTACTAGATCTGGCAGAGGATGCGTTCGAGTCTGACATATTTGCCCCTTCCATTCAGAAACAATTGGTTAATTTTTTTATCGATGGCTTAAGAGACCCCGCCATCAGAATGCGATTGCTTCGTGTAGAGCCCGCAGACTTAGAGTCCGCCGCAAACAGCGCCATGAAAGAGGAAAATGTCAAAAAGAGATTTGAAATGAGTGGCCATGACTTTAGAGACAAGGAATTCTATCGTCACCAGAATCCCCCTCATGAACAGATGGAAGTCGACCATTATCGACGACCACATGGTCATGGGCGTGGTTTTGGCCATGAAACAGGACAGAAATTTGGAAATTTTGGTAAAGGCCATGGAAGACCATTTAAAGCCTCAAACAATGTACATGGCGTAGGTCAGCCGAGGCCGGATTATGGCAGAGTGACATGCTACAACTGTAGACAAGTAGGCCATATCGCCGTTGCGAAAACAGGAAAATAGGAAACAGGGAAACTAAAACGTTCTGTGTTGAAGCCCGGAACATGAAACATTCACAATAAAAGGGTTAAAAGAATAAATAGAGTTTCAAAGAAAAACAAAGTATATGTAGATAAAATAGTAGATGAAAGTGGACAGGAAATTAGTAAACAAAGTAACAGCTCTCTCTCGAGTAAACAAAGTGATTGTATAAATAGTAGTAAGATTAAAGGGAAACAGGAAGTAAAAGAGTTAAATGTAAATGGAATACCGATTCCGACTTCCGTAGTTTTAAAAGTAGATAAACAGAGATTAAGAGGTTTGGTGGATACTGGCGCACAGTATAGCTGAATTAGTTACCAGCTGTATAAAAATTTGAAGGATAAACCAAGGCTTGTTAAAAAGTCCTTGTCCTTAAAAGGGGTTGGAGGCACTCTCCTTGATGTCAAAGGAGTGGTCCAACTGAGCTTTCAGATTAAAAACATATGGTTAACTCACGAGTTTTGGGTTGTCGATATTGAACGCAATCTGATTCTCGGTATTGATTGGTTAGCAAAAAATGGAGTTAGAATCTATTATGATTTAGAATGTTTTCGACTTAAGAACGAACTAATTCCGTTAGTGCCAGATATCCACATATCATCGCTAGTAAGGAGCAAGAATCAACTTGTAATTAAACCTCAGACCTGTACTGTGTGTACAGCGAAAATAGTAGGTGGCAAAAGACTGTATGAAACAGATTTATTAGAAGTAAATCCTATAGAAACAGGATATGTTAGTGAACAGGCAGGATTAATGATAGCAAATACAGTTGTGAACAATAATGACCGAGTAGTGCCGGTCATGATTTGTAATAGCACAGATAAACATTATAAAATAAGACGAGGTTGTGTACTAGCTAGAGTGTCACCTGTAATTGATTCAAGTGTGAAGACTGTCAATGAAGTAGTGAGTATAGGAAATTCTTCTGATAACGACAATCAAATAAGTGAAGTAAGTGAAATAGAACAGCCAGAAATGGATCAAAGTAAAGAACCAAATGACAATTTAGAAATTAATCTAAGTGCTACAATGAGTACAGGTGAAAATAAAGATGAAAATCAATCTATTACTCTAGCTGAGATAATTAAAGGTAAAAGTCAATCTAATACTCCAACTGAGATAATTAAGAGACAAAGTGTGGAGAAAGGTGAAACAGAGAAAATCAATAGGATTGCAATTATAAATGCTGTCCTTGGAGCACTACGATCGATTGTGTAAGTTGCTGAATTGTGGAAGAAGACCAGGCTTCCACGAGTAAACAGGACTCCTTAAAAGTAAATAAAATACTGCATGATACTGACATGCCACTGATAATCAACAGTGGGAGATCTTGTTTACTTGATGAATGTGGGTGTATAACTAAACGATAATTTAACCCTGTGTTAAAACGTTGTAGTAAATTGTAGGATAATTTACTAATTAGTGTTGGTAAGGTTTAGGGCCCTATTAAACTGCACCAAACACGGAAGCGCGCAAGTAAGTCGAAGAATCAGAAGTTTAAAAGAATTAAGTAATAGAAGTTTAAGAGAATTAAATACATTCATCAGTGTTAAGTGAAGTAGAGTAGGAGTAATACAGTTAAAATAGTAGTAAAATTCAGCCGCCAATCGAAATAGAGATAGAAAATAGTGGAATGGGAACTGAAGGAAAACTTTCTTTCTCTCATTACAGGAGAAAGATGCTGTTTCAACTCATAATAATAGTCCTGATAACGGCGTTGGCAAGCGGTAACGAAACTAAATCTAAGGATTTTATAGTGAAACATAACGTGATTTTCCACAAGGAAAAAGAAATTAATTTAGTGAATTCTGACTGGACGATAGTGTTCTATATCGACTTAGAACTTTTTGAGACATATTTACAACATGTAGGTAGGAGCATAGAGGGCGTAAGGAAAGTATTCCACGAGGTTCCAGGCAACATTAAAGATATAACTAAATTATGGACTACGCCAGCCCCAGTACTAGGAACCACCCAAAAGCAGATTTCCGGGAAACAAATAAATCATGGTAGGTGGGCCAAACAATTATTACATTCAGGATTTGATGACTTGTTTCAGGGACTAGTTCGTGACATAAATTCTGTGATGCAAAAGTATGAGTTGGTACTCAAACAGTTTGATGGTTACAAACAATTGCACCACAGAGACAGACGAGCTTTATTGCCATTTATAGGCGACGCCCTGTCGTTTCTATTTGACGCCGCTAGTTCCTCAGACTTGGACACAATAAACCATAATATCGGCATTCTTTCAAAGAATCAACGAACCCTACAACATCTGGTTAAAAAAGGTTTTACAATAATGAATGTTACCCGTAAACAGGTACAACAGAACAGACACTCAATTAGTCACATAATAACATCATTAAGGACCCTGTCTGCCCGGATAACTGACATTTACAAGGCCGTGTCCATGCAACTCACTTTCCTGGAATTTTATACACAGTTACATCATAAATTACAGCTATTAGTTCATGAGGTCGATCAAATGACTAATCAAGCAAGATTTTACATTGAACATCTACACACACAATTTAACTCGTTGATAGCACGACAGTTAGCGCCTAGTGTGATTGAAGTGAAAACGCTACACAATGTTTTAGTGGATTTAAAAACGCACCTACCTGCTCATTTAAAGTTGCCCTTCGATGAAACAACAGAATTGTGGAAATATTACAAGTACTTGTCCAGTAGTGCCGTGTTTGAGAATCAGCGCTTGATTATTGTGGTGAAACTACCACTAGTAGATGTCCGTAAGACATTTGAGCTATACAAGATATATTCCTTGCCTTATCCTTTGGTTAATGCAACTATGAAATTAAATCCACAATTTAAATCCCTAACAGCACGACATAAATTGGAAACCGAGTATTTGACAATAAATAAGAAACGCACACACATAGCTCACTTAACTAATGCACACACCTGTCTGAGTAATACTTTGGAATTTTGTTCCTTGGATGGCGTCATGCACACAGTACGACCTGAAGCTTACTGCAGTCAGGCTTTGTTTCTGGGAAATGAAAAATCAATACAGTTAGCTTGTTCAGTGGAAGTGAAAATCAATACAATCTTACCCAGTGCAATGCAAATTGCCCATGGTGTATGGTTTGTTAGTACACGTGACCCTTTGCCATTCGCTGTCTCATGTGCTAATACTACCAACACACGTACCTTCACTATTGACCCACCTATTGGCATGTTACAATTACCCCCAAAATGTTCTGCTACTAGTGCCACCATTCAAATGATAGCATATTTACATGGAAATACCAAAGAATTTTATGATGCCATGGAAACAAAATTATTAATTAATCATAACACCACAACCTTCCGCTTATGGTCCCCACTGTTTACGAAATTTCCGACTTTGACAAATGTAGTTTTTCTCAGACAGCTTAAGGACGTCGATCCAATTCCAATAGAATCATTTATTGATCAACTTGAACACCTTGATACGATATCGGAGACGGATACGAAATCCTGGTTACCACCTTGGAGTTACGGTATCTCTTCTACGGTATTTGCCCTAATAGTAATAGGATGTGTTGCATGTTGTTGCTGTAGAAAACAGCTCTGTTTAAAGCTGCGTATTTGGCGCGGGAGGCGTGAAGCCGCTCGTATCCGAAAACGCAGGCCGGCGATGATTCGTCACATTGAGGTTGCTGCACAGCAATCCTGGTCACAGAGTAGTACTAAGTTCAAATGGGTTATGTACAGTTGAACCCAGTTTGATGTTGTAGTTGTATTTTACTGTATATATTTTGTCAGATCCACCTGACAGACGCCCTCGCTGACACTGTTACTTTCGTTTCCTAGAGTTTTCTTGTTCCCACAAGAAAACTTTGGTTGGGGGAGTTGTGTAACAGAGTCAACGTGGACTGAGTCATCTGGAAGGGTTAAGCGTGTGTCGCTGAAGCATTTATGTTTTATTTTCGTCAAGCCTCAATAAGTGTTAATATATAGAGAGAGATAATAGGGAGAGATATGAGAATTCAGATTTATTCTGATGGAATTGATATTTTATTCTGCACTCTGACAGAGAGAGTATCTTATTTCTATTTTATTCTGACAGAGAGAATATCTTATTTCTGATGGAAGCAGGATTTAATGATGTTTGAGATGTTGATGTGTCTTTCTCACGATCATAGAAGTAATTGAGAAGTATCATACACTCCTCGACATCCGTAAACGGATCTATAAGCGGATGCTTTTAGACTATGAACGAAATAATCTAAGTAATTGAACCTTCGTGACAAAGCACAATAGGATGGTAGTCAACATTCTGCAGAGTCACTTTGATAATGCAAATATTAGGAATATTATTGTGAAATACTGTGTGGGCTGCCGGTACAGCTCAACACAGAAGTAAGGTAACATCACATGTTCTCCATGTGATGTTACTGTGGTTTGGCAGCAGGTTTTGTAAAGAACATTTGAGAAACTTTCAACCCACACTGTTCGGTTCGTGACGCACATGATTGACGTCATAGACTAAGTCCACAGTAGGTGTGGGCTGGCTGTTTGTGATATAAGTCGATGTTCGCCACGAATCCGGCAGTGCTTTTTCCATCCAGCACCCGGTGTGTCCTCCATCTAGAGCACCGCAGTAACACTTAGACTTTGAGAGTGAGAGAGAGAGAGAGAGCACTAAGAGAGGCCAGTTTTCTTTTGTTTAGACTTATTAAAATTATAATCACCATACCAATTTGGAGTTGTCAGTTGACTGAAGTTATAAAGAACCTGTTCCCAACCCTAAAGCGACGTGCAGCCATTGGAAAAGGAGATCAGTGGACAGCAGACTGGGTGAGACCACAGGGGAGAGGAGTCCCTCCGTAACCTAGGCGATCAAAGAACAGGAGAGAACCGCTACTACTTTGGTAGGGAGCCACGGCCCTATCGAAGGAGGTTTTCAAACACAGTAACCCTCGCACATCCAGTTGTCTGGTGTCACAACGGCCAGATGCGCTGCCCACCTGAGGTGACCTCACGATCCGTAGTGTTACAGAAGGTTAAAAGGTGAAACTCTTAAAGACAGTGTGTTTCTTACAACAGGTTATTTCATACGTCAATAATGGGTGGCCAAAAGGTGCCATGAAACAATTTGTTGATTATAGGGATGAAGTTCATGAACTTTCTGTGGTTAATGGCCTATTCTTAAAAGGTTCTTGGATAGTAATGCCTACCACTATGAGAAGTGAAATGCTCAAAAGAATTCATACTGGACATTTAGGCATTGAGAAATATAAACGCTTGGCCCTTGATGTGATATTTTGGCCCAATATGAATCAAGAAATTACCAACATAGCAAAGAATTGTTCAATCTGTTTAAGATTTCAATATTCTTAGTGTTAGCAAGGTCTCACAATTGACATATCTTTGTTGCGATCTTGGGAGGAAGTAGGAGTTGATCTTTTCCATTTGAAGGGAAAGAATTACTTAATAGTGATTGACTATTTTAGCAATTATCCTGAGATAGCATTGTTAAATGACAGTTGTTCATCAGCTTCTGTAATACAGCACATGAAATCCATATTTGTTAGGCATGGAATACCTAGAGTTGTCAGGTCGGATAATGACCCACAATTCCATGTGCAGAGTTTAAACTGTTTAGTACTTTTTTATGACTTTGAACACACAACCTCAAGCCCTTATCATGCAGAAGGTAATGGTAAAGCACAGGTTTGGGTTAAAATCATAAAAGGTCTATCGAAGAAGGCAATATGTTACAATGGAGACCCATGTTTGGCTTTATTGCATTATAGAACAGCCCTATTATCACATGGAAAATCCCTAGCGGAGTTATTGATGGGTCGAAAGGTACGAAATACACTACCACAGCTAATGGATAGTGGTGACAAACAAATTCACAAGAAACAAAAAGACTTTAAAAAGTCGTCAGACATTTCACTATGATAGAACTAGTAAACCATTATCACCCTTGTCAGGAGATATCGTGAGACTTAAGTTGGGTAAAAGTAAATGGAATACAAAAGCAAACGTTTTGCACAAAGCTACCGATAGATCATACCAAGTACTTAGTGAACATGGTAAATTGCTTAGTCGTGAGCGCAGAGATTTGCTAAAGACAGGTGAGCAATTCAGAAGGTTTGAGCTCACAGACTTGCCTGATGAAATGACTGGAATACAGGCACATGATGATGTTGGTCATCATTCTATGTCTGATTAAGGTCCTTCCAAGCAGGGACAAAATCAAACACCCATTCATGAACCGGTACCAGAACGGTCCACCAGAACACCCACTTTGGAACGTTCCGACACAGTATTAAGAAGGTCCACAAGAACACAAAAACAGTCCAAAGACGTGACCTTTAATTATATTTGTCCAAAGACTTAACCTTCAATTATATTTGTTCACATTTAGTTATCCATTACTTTTGTAAAACAAGGGAGGTGTAATGATATGTACATGTAACTCTTGGCGTTCCATACATGCTATTCAATTGTATAGACAATTACGTCATTCCTCCCTATAGGGTACCACTGCATTGAACAACGGGTGTTCTGCCCTTTTTGTTAATAAAAATGACTGGATGCACTTCCCTGGAGTTCTTTAATAATCCCCAAACTATTACAGTGTGGTTGATTGCACTGCCAGAAAGTCAACTGTGGCATAAGTAAGCGACCAAACTTTTGACAATAAACTACCTTAAAATAACTGAATGACTGTATTTTGCAAGCCTTCCAGTAAAGACTCGGAGAAATCTTTTTGTCTTTCATGACAAGAAAGTTCAGCAGGGGTCCACTCTATACAGTTCAGATCAACAGGTATGGAGGCACAAGTGACTTCATGAATGAAAAATGAAAACTATACAATGTGAACATTTTGTAGTAATTAATCCTCATAATTCAGTTGAAGATGGTTTAATATTATTGGCACGTTCACAAAAATGATTTCACTAAACTAGGGGAAAAATTACCCTAATTAATTCATTTGATATCATGTGGGACATTGTGGGTCATTTCTAGTGTTTAGTTATGACAACTCGCAACTACCATTTAACTACGCAAATAAAGTAAAGTATTGTCACAAAGACTGGAATAACCATCAATATTAACAGTCCCTCATTAAAAAAATGTATCGACCAGCTGATTTGGTTAGAGTGTGTACTTGTTCATTCTATGCTTTACTTTGCATAATTTGTACTAAAACTATCGTCCTCCTGTAGTGTGTTCGCATGAAGGAGGACTGTTATTTGAACCGGCCGATTTTACAACAATATTATCTTATTTGTTGATTGAATCCAATCAGTCAATGAAAGGCGATAACATAACCACGACTATTTCGGTTAATGATTTCATTTATCTGTAATTTCATAAGCGTTCGGGATTCATTTCGGCAATCAGTACTAAACTAACAGTTCGAACCACGAGGGATTGTCGATGTTTGCGGCCTTCAATGTTTGCATGAAAAAAGAATTCATATTACAAGGCTTAAGCGATAAGATCGGTGTAGATCATTTGACACTAAATGTAATTTCGTGGCAAAGAAAGTTGACGTTACAAATTTCACTGATGATGAACAGTTAAACGCGTTGCTTTTCTCTGTGTTTTGAAATCATCTGGATAGCAGGCAAGCATAGGACTGGAAACAGGAAGTTGGGATAAATATAGTTCGGCTTTCGATTAAATGATATTTTCGTACAAACATAAGTATAACGATTAATATTAATGTTTGTGTGGATATATTTTTGTTTTAAAACCTATTTATCCAGTTAAATATTTTACCTATCGATAACGACCAAACTGAAATATTACGAAACAGAGGCGCAGTTAACCATTTCTAAAAATGGCATACCTGGATAAGGAAATTCAAAAAACTTGTCCTGCAATTTCGACTTTATCTGGCAGTAATGGGATTGTCAATGTAACGTTCCCCGGTGAATGTATTCAGCGTTCTCAATTCCATCACCTTGTAGATTTAAAAAGAATATGGCCGTTTCTGCAATTCTCAGATCTTTGAAAACAATATTTTGCCCAAAGTTAACGATTTGCCTTATACATGTATATGGCGACAAGCTGTCATGTAACCGATTTTCCAATATGGTTTTGAAATGGAAGCTTATTTATTTTTCGAGCATGTTTCGTTGGGGCATTTGTAACACATCGGAGACGAAATGGTAGCCTAAAATGTGCTTTCTCCGAGTATGGAGTTCGAGGTCATTTATTGAAACCCTGTCATCGGAATTACCGATCGATTCGTGATTTTTGCAATTCGTTACTTATACCATTGTCTGTCGTCAAAATCGTCAAAATCATTTCTTTTCGTGAATTTTTTCCATTCTTTGTACTCTAGTCACTATTTTGATATATAATATGACTTTGTTTAATTATTTTATCAGTATTTTGGGCACGGGAGAAAATTTTTTAAAAATTCCTGACCCCTCAACTGCGTTGCTGGATCGTGATTACCGAGTTGAAACGGGTCTAGCGAACCAAAGGCTGTCGCCACTGTTCTCCACATCAAGTAATTTTCTGATAGTATCAAAGGGGATTTCACACCAGGAAAATACAGAATAAGTTCTTTTTGTATCATTCTACCACTCCAATGTCACATCGGCATTCTTTTTTGTAATACAAACCATATCTACAGTAATTTTGTGTCTTTTTCCAAACACACATTAACCTTTAAAGGCCCATTTCAGGCTTTTGCGATCTTAGAGCATGTGCTCTTAACATACCATGATAAAATGGAGTGGACAACCACGTCTTGGTTTTAGCTTTCTAATTCTATATTAAATATGATTTAATCTGATCGACCATTATTCATTTATTTATCTGATGTCCTAGGCATCTTTCAATGTTTATGGCTACGACGTGAACGTAGCATAGGTATGAAGTCATGTTTAGCTCAGACACGTAGCCAGCATTCTATAATAGGAGTGCCCTAGCCAGTTTGGGGAGGGGGCCAAAGATGATATTTGAAAGGCCGTTTAGTCGGGTTTCTGTGGTCTGCCCACATTCAATAAAATTCAGTGCTCTAAGAGCGAATCTGGGGCATCTTTTGTAGCGTGTTTAGCCTTACATGTGAGACGGGTATCTGTTTCGTGAAAGTTGCTTTGAGCCAGTGCTTTTTTGGAGGTGGGGGGGGGGGGGGGACTAAGGGGGCCTGGGCAGCGAAACTTTTAAGGGGTCTCTCCTCCGTTGCTACGTCACTGGCCTGTTATGTCTGTTACGTTAGGTGACCAACCAGCTTGACTATATCGATACAAGACTCGCCTCATACATGTCCAGACTGACTTGTGACGTGACCATGTTTTGAGAAAATCGCGTATTGTCTCTTCTTTAATTGTCGGCTTCATTTTAGATCAAGTGATTTTGCTTATTGCGATCGTACCGTTCACAACTGCAGTGACTTTCCGGATACGTGTTAGGATTTTTTGGGTGCCAAAAGTTCAACCAATTGTAGACTTTTAGTGGCATTTTTAGTGCAATTTAATACAATGGCACTCGACAGATTCAACACTGCTACGGTTGTATCCTTATTTCCATTCCCGTAGGAACCCCGGGAAGTGAAGCAGAAGTTTACTGTGGAAAACAACCTTTGTTTTACTGGTAAAATAGGACCCAGAAACTAATGCCTAGGGTAGAAGTCCTCTAAAATGGGCAACATGGGTATAAACGATTGGCTGGACTTGACTTTATATCCATGTTGCGGTCGCGATTAGCCATTGTTAAGAAATATGTGATCTTAAACACCAATAAATAAATTAAATAAATAAACTCTTCCTTCCAACGTCATAAAAATCCAGTGACCTGGCCGGGGCGCGGTTGCCCATTTGGTAGAGGTGCAGGCTGCAAGCCGAGAGATCCTCGGTTCGAATCCCACCTGCGGCAACCGCGTTGTGTCCTTGGGCAAGAAACTTCAGCCCCATTACCCACGTGGGGGCACTGTGGCGTTGTGTACTAAGGCGTACTGCACGTCGACGGTGCACCTGTCTTCAACCAATGCTAACCCTGCTTGTGTGGAGTCAGTATGTTGGGGAGCTGACAGTTGCTCGCCGTTGCTCGGTGGTTCTCTCCGGATACTCCGGCTTCCTCCACCCATAAAACTGTCGCGGTCATGATTAGCCATTGTGCAGAAATATGTGACCTTAAAAACCAATAAATAAATAAATAAATAAATTGGCCAGTCAATTAAGACTATAAATATTGCACTACAGGGTGTCACTCCAATCTGTAGTTGTTGCAGCGAGCGCTGGACAAAAACATCAAAACAAAAACCCACCTCAGGACAAAAGTCCTCACAAAAAAAATGACAAAAGTTGATAAAAACTGTCAGATATGTTCCTGACCCCACGCATTTATGCAGAGGGACAGGGACGTTGCGATGGGCGGGGGGGGGGGGGGGGGGGTGCCACCATTCATCCAATTTACAATAATTGGAAATTTGAAGCCCAAAACTAGAAAAAGTTGGAAATTTCAGGCTGGGCTCTAGTAGAATTTTTCCGAACATGTTTAGAATTTGGCCAAAATATGGAGTTTTTAGACTGAAAAGTAACTAAGGTCCTCCGAATATTGATTGAAAAGTTGTAAAATTCACCCAAATATTGATTTGTAGTTTAGTTTGTGACTACAAACCGTCTAAGTTGGATAATTTACTGCCACCAGGGGGTGTGCAAATGGATTTCTGCATCTTAACCCTTTAACTAACGAATCGGCCGCATCAGCCTGAGCTCGTTCCAATGAGGGGTAACATAAGTTTTTTGTTTGAATTTTTTGAAAATTTAAAAAAAGGAACTAATTAAAATAACAAAATTTAATATCGTGTGTGTTCGGTAAAAGGTTACAACCTTAGTTGAAAAAATTTAACTGGAGGAGGGGGGTGCTAATTGAATTTCCTACTTATTAGAAATTATGAATTTTAACTGGAGGAGGGGGAGCTAATTGAATTTCCTACTCATTAGAAATTATGAATTTTAACTGGAGGAGGGGGAGCTAACTGAATTTCCTACTTATTAGAAATTATGAATTTTAACTGGAGGAGGGGGAGCTAATTGCATTTCCTACTCATTAGAAATTATTAATTTTAACTGGGGGAGGGGGAGCTAATTGAATTTCCTACTTATTAGAAATTATGAATTTTAACTGGAGGAGGGAGAGCTAATTGAATTTCCTACTTATTAGAAATTATGTAGTGGTAGTTGGAATTTTGCTTTCTTGGGGTGGGTACAATTCTTGGGGTGGGTACAACTGGAAATCTAGAGGTGGACACCCCCATCCATCGGGGACCACTCAGTAAAGTCCCTGAGAGTTCATCATGTGTTTACCTACTGTCCGCCTTTCCATACTTCGTCCATCGGTGTGCATTCCGCATGATAATTGAAGTTTCCTTTGACTGAATGTGTTTTAAATTTCACAGCTGTATTTTTAACCATAGTCCAAAATAGCTTGTCATAAACGTAAGCGGCAATATTGTCCGGACCTCAATAGTAACGTTATGTATTGTGGGTGTCACATGCGTTGTCAAAGTTTTACCGGTGCAATATGAGGAAAGTTTTTTAAAAATTGTCTAGCAACTTGACTGTAAATTAGCTGTGTATATTGCTGTTTTTCATTTCCTATTGCCTGCTTGTTAACCCTTTGAACACCAGCGGCCGTTTTTTCCGGCCAGGAACATGACACGTCATAACGTCATTATATAGGATGGCTGTTCAGTAAATAGTGTGGGGTAGACCAATCAGTATTTTCAACGTGTAGCCCGAAGCTGCACGTTGATAATACTGATTGGTTTACCCCAAATAATGAATATGGACTCTTCTAATTGCTGCCATTGAACTGGCATGGAATATACCACTAGAGTTCAAAGGGTTAATGTGGGTATTTTGATAATTTGGCTTTATCATTGGACATCGTGAGAGGTTGGAATGTCATCATTCGGTCAGGTGAGCCCTCATTTCCGTGGGTGTTTTTCTTGGGGTAGGAAGATAGGGACGTGGGAATGTGGCATCGGTTTAAATTTCAAATTTTGTTTGTGTCTTTACAGGCCACACATTTTTGCAGATCTGACATTTTGTAGCGGTTGAATAAAATGAATGGCTGCCTACGCCTCAAAAGCCTTGAGCCTGCTGACGACAAGTAGCGCAGTGTCCGAGTTGGGGTCTGGGCAAAAACGGTAATGGCTGAGCGATGTTACAAAAGAATCCACAAAAAGACATCTATTTCCTCTTGTTTGATTGAAAACAAGAGATTTTCTCGGCGAGAAACAATGCAGTGCGCGAATACCACTGGTCTCGGTACAACTGGATTGCTGGAACGTCAGCGAAAAACGTTACCATTCAACCCCCCGTAAGAGGTGTCAAGTTAATCAACGCGGTTACTCCTCCCAATGCATGACGTTCGATGGCGTGAAAGCTGTTTATTTTTTATTGGAGTTTTAACGACACTTTCGACAGACATGGTCACCTCGTGTCGGACAGTTTTACCGGTAGAGGAAGCCGGAGTACCCAGAGAGAACCACCGAGCAGCACCGAGCAACTGACAGACTCTCCGACGTACCAACTCCACACCAGCAGGGTTAGTACTGGTTGAAGATAAGTGCACAACCGACGTGCAGTGCGCCTTAGTACACGGCGCCGTGAAAGCTGTTACGCCGCAGTAAAATTCACGCGATGTTCTATGTAGTCAAACATGAAAAGATATGCGAAGCATACAGGTACCTAACACAAAGAATACTAGACTTCATGATTCTGGAGAATCATAGTTTTTCAGATGAGATTGCCTGATTTTCCATGACCCCAGAGTGTCTGATGAGCTGTTTTTAAATGTCTCACTGGAGTTCTTTTATTGATGTCATGAGAAATGTGGGTATAGTAGTCTCAAATGACTCAGTTTGATAAAAAATGTTTAGGTTAAAACCATCAATAATGGTGGAGAGGGTTAATATCAATATCGTCATCCGACAAGTCAATGACCGACAAAAGGAGTTATGTTTGTTTGACACATACACTCTGAGTGCTGTGGATATTTGAAAATGGTTCATTTTATTTCAAATGTATCTAAAACTTTTATGTCTGGCAGCTTATAGAGGGTTAATAAGTGCTAACAGGAATATTTTTCCGTGCAACTTGTAATGTCACACCAAGAACTGCGAATGGCCATTTTTTCTGAAGAGTCTACAAGATGTTTTCAGAGAAATCCAGGGAGAACATGAATTTTAAGCTTTTGATCAGTATCATTGTTTATCCAGTCCAAAACGGGTTAAGGGTTTGTTTTTTGAATACCCTTATTACTTACAAAAATAATTCTCAATGAATTATACTTCCAGTTATGTTGATCTCTCCTCATAACTTTTGGTGCTGTGGGTACGCAAACATAACCCATTTTATCAAAAGTTTGATGTTTGAGAACCTGCATAGGGTTAACAAATGCTTACTGGAATATTTTGTACATGCAACTTGTAATGTCACACTAAGATCTGAGAATGGTCAATTTTTCTTGAAAATGTACGAGATGTTTTTAGAGAAATCCTCGGATAATATGACTTTTTAACCTTTTGAGGGGTATCGCTCTGTCACCAGCCATAAACGTTTTTTTTTTATTATTTGGGTTTAACGACACATTAACAGCCAGGGTCATATCATGTCGGTGACAGTTTTACGGGTGGAGGAAGCCGGAGTACCCGGAGAGAACCACCGAGCAACGACGAGCAGCTGTCAGCTCCCCAACATCGTAACTCTGAACTCTGCACCGCGGCACAGGCAGGGTTAGATTGGTTGAAAACATGTGCACCATCGACGTGCAGTACGCCTTAGTATACAGCGTCATCGTGCCCCCATGTAGGCAAGCGGGGTGAAGCATAAACGGGTTAATGCTTGGTTTTGTGAATACCTTCATTGCTTACAAAAATGATCCTCGGTAAATTCCACTTCCAATGAAGGAGGTTATGTTTATTTCGCAGGTGCACATTGGGTGCCCAAGTACAGCCCATTTTTGAAAATGTCTATACTTGGTAGCCTCTGGGGGGTTAACAAATGCTTACCGGAATATTTTGTCCATGCAACTTGTAATGTCACTCCAAGACCTGCGAATGGTCAATTTTTCTTGAAAACCTACTAGATTTTTTGGAGAAATCCACAGAAAAGGGTAATTTTAAGCTTTTAAGGTGTATATCTCCTTAACCAGTCGAAAATGGGTTAATTTTCGACTTTTGAATACCCTTACTACTTACAAAAATGTTTCCGTATAAATTGTGCGCTCGATAAAAGAAGGCATTTTTCTTTGTGGCGTACCCATTGGGTGCTGTTGGTGTCCAAAAACAGCCCATTTTATCACAATTTTGACCATTAGCAGTCTGTGGAGGGTTAACAAATGCTCACCTGAGTATTTTGTCCATGCAATTTGTATTGTCATACCAAGACCTGCGCATGGCCAATTTTTCTTGAAAATCTACAAGACTCGTTTAGAAAAATCAACAGAAATCATGATTTTTTTTAGCTTTTGAGGGGTATTACAGTTTTACCAGCCCAAAATGGCTTAACGCTTGGTTTTTTGAATACTCTTATTACTTACAAAAATGATCCATGGTGAATCCCATTTCCAATAAATGAAGTTATGTTTATCTCTCATGTATCGTTTAGATGTTTTAGGGGCCCGAAAACAGACCATTTCACCAAAATCTCGATGTTTGGCTGTCTGTGGAGGGTTAACATATGCATTGCCTAATATCTCTTGTATATGAATGGTCGTATCACAGACAGGCCTAACAATGATGAATGTTTAAAAAAATCTACAAGACGCGTTTCGAGAAAGTGCCTATAAACCCTAATTTTGATAGTTTTTGCCAATTCTGGCGAATTAAGGGTTAAATCCAAAATTCCGCTTGGGTACATTTTTAGATTGTGTGTCCCTCTATGCGTGTGAAAAATTGTGTGAAAATCGGTTTGAAAATGGCTTCTGAATCGTACGGACAAAATGTGTGGACCCCCCCTCAAAAAAAAAAAAATTATAATAATTCGTAGAAAAACAATAGTCTTTTCCAGAGGGAAAAGCCTAATAATCCGTAGAAAAACAATACTCTTTTCCAGAGGGAAAAGCCTAAATATATAACTCGACAGCTGAATGATCGATTTCTCTATACAACTGGATTGCTGGGACGTCAGCGAAAAACGTTGCCATTCAAACTGACCCTAAGAGGGCATCAAGACAATTTGCGCGATAACCCCCCCACCCCCCCCACCCCCACCCCAGTCCATGACACTTGATGACGTGAAAGCTGTTACTCCACAGCGTAACAGCTTTCACTTCATCAAACGCCGAGGCGTTTACCTTTCCCGAAAACTAATAACACTATATCAACTTTCCGGTCTCTAGATTTGTTTATTATCAGTTATGACTAAAATGTGTTGTAAATATCCAGTTTGTATTGCCACGAAAAATATGCTCATTATCAACATATTTAATTTTCGCAGACATCAATATGAGTTCCAATAAGACTAAAATCCCCGCCTCTGATTTGTCGAGAGCTCGCTAGTTTTTTTCTATGTTTACGGCTCCAGTACCATATGTTACCGTCTGACGTCACCACGCGAAATATTTGAAATGACGTTGCCCGTTTCATAATTATTTCATCAACGGAGCAGCTTGCAAACAGCTTCATTTTTCTAGATTTTTCACACTCGCAGCAGGCAATATTCCGAATGAAGTGTTGTTTAAATTTCAAACTAGTTTACAATTTGAGGTAAGATGGAGTGATCTCCACCTTTATTAGCTCACCTGAGCGAAGCTCAAGGGGAGCTTTACTAATCACTTTCCGTGCGTCGTCCGGCGTAAACGTTACATTATCGATTTCTCACAAACTACTCGGCCAAATTGAACCAAATCTGGTGTGCATGTTCCCTATCATATGTCAGTTCAAGTTTGTTCAAATAAAGTTGTCACGCCTATAAGGGGCATAACTCTGATAGCACCCATAAAATACAAAAACAATCTTCTTGAGATCCAGTGGTCAGAATCTTTTCATATTTAGTACACAACATCTCTGGGGGGGGGGGGGGGGGGGGGGGGGCAGTCAGATTCAAGTTTGTTCAAATCGAGTCCCTGGGCTAATATTTGGGCTCCCTATTGGAGCCCGAATTTTAACATAGTGCAATATGTGGAATATTCTTTAAAAATCTTCTCATTCAGATCCACCAGTCAAAATCTTTTCATATTTGGTACACAACATCTCTTCCTTGTCGAGGGGGGGGGGGGGGCGCAGTTAGATGTAACAAAATGTTTGGCTGAAAAATATATTTTGAAAGATTTAGAGTGATTTTATGCACCCCCCCCCCCCCCAAAAAAAAAAAAATACCCCTATGACCACCACCAACCCCACTCCCCACCTCCGGGGGTCAATTAAGCGAAGGAAAAAAAAATGCTACAAAATGCGTTTTAAAGGAATTAGAGTGAATTTATGTACAAAAAGGACCCCTATAATAATTTCATGACTTCATTTCTCTGAAGTGTTGATGAGCCATGATTAGCTGAATGTGATCTAAAATACTTCTTTGAACAACTTGTCAGGTGAACAATTAAGGCCCCTTGGGGCCTCTTGTTATTTGTCCAGTGTCGTCGTTGGGTACATGACGTTTATTTACTAAACTTGTTATCATTAAAAGTTTCCCTGTTCATTTCACGATGTGGGTTTTTGGGATGTGGGCAGGGTCTTACTACTGGGACATATACGTTATTGTGATGAACTCACGGTAACAAGGTCTGGAGTTTGCGGCTCGGAGCTTATGTCCCGCGTGTCGGTTGAACATAAACTCCGAGCCCATGTTACCATCAATTCATCACAATAACTTATATTATTATTTAAAAGACGATCGGAGATTACAAAATGTCGGGAAACTGATAATTTTTTTGGAAATTTGTTGTTATTGAACATTGTTTATTTAAAGCGATTTCTGCACATATCTCCACCCCTACCCCAAGATGGCGGCTGTGGAGACACTTTTCTGTGACCAATGAGCGTTCAGCAGTCCAGTTGTATAGGAAATAGTGGCGAGAACTTCGGAGGATAAGGTATCACGTGACTTTCAACTTACTACGCTCCCCGCCTTCAATGGTGTCTATGGCGTCAGAAAATTTTACGTGGCCATCACTGGGTGGAAGGAAAGGGCCAGTTGGGCCGTTTATAATGCTTGGACGCCTGGAACCGCCACCCGTGTTCATTTTTTCGTCAACCTCGTTTATTCTCTCGAGAACAATCTTCCACTTCGCATCTTCGTTTTCTTCCGTTGGTCGCGGACAGCAGAGACACTTAAAAAGGTTTCCAAATCCAAATACGTAATCGGATGTTGCCCCATCCGTGGCTCCCAATGTTTTCAGTATTTCATCAAGAGTACCGAGTTTCTTGGTGGATGACGCCTCATTTTTCTGTGTTGGTGGTGCCTGCTTTGTTTCTCTCGTCCCCCATGAGACTACATGGAGGTTGCAGAGCGAATACAGAATAAGCAGAAGTGACATGGATGGAATCGACAGGAAGTACAGAGGTCCGTGTAAAATGCACGTGAATTCTCGTGGATGAGCGAAAGCTGCTATAACAAATATCCCAGCGACCAAAAGGAGGAAAATTGTCGTCACAGAACACAGTTGGTCATCGGCTGCTGATTTTAGCAAGCCTACCAATACAACCATCATCAGAAGAGTGTAAAGAAGTGAAAGGACTGCTGCATACGCTAGCTGAAAAAAAAGAAACCGAAAATTATTGGTCAGAACATGAACCTCAGGTCATAATAATATCAAGCTGGTTTGACGACTTTAACCTAAAAGTGATGTTAGGATTCTAAAACATACCCCATAATCCTCATATTGAAACGCGCTCGACGAGTGTCCGTACGATGTCCCCGTCATCGTACGTATGTAATCCTTAAGCCCCCCCCCCCGCCCCCACGGTAGCACTTTACTTTCCTTTGGCGATATGATTTGGAATTCAAAAATTTTGTTTGTTTCAGTCAAGGGCGCCGGAAGCATCCGATGGCAAGATGACAGGATCAACAAAGTCACTCGACTCTGAGTATCAGTTGTAACAGATCGAGAGAGAAGTGCGACAGACGAGAATCGAACCGTCGACCTTCAGCACACAAGGTGACCGATTTTCCGCGAGACTAAGAGATCCGGGCCAACCCGGCTGGTTGGTAAATGGCCTCTTTACCTATACCGCTACAGAATCAAGCGTCATTATACATAATATGTCCTCCACCGCACCACCCACCCCATTGCCATTTGCATACGTAAAATACGTTAGAAACGAATACTCGAGAGTAGATGTGATAGTAGCCTAGTGTGGCAGATCTGGTTTGGGTAATTTGATATCTCGTTTCCCGATATATTTAGGATATTTACCGTAACTTATAAATGTTTACCAGTTTGAATTCTTTAATTGTATGTAGGATTGTGATTTTGTTTCCCTTCTGAAAGCTGCCGTGTCCACCATTTTGGCAGTTGTAACGATCATTATGTGCAATCTGTGTTCCGATTGGCTTGTGTTTTATTACAGGACCAATGAGAGCCTGGTTTATACATATTGTCATTTTATGCTGTTTTGAGTGCAGAATCTTATTGGCTGGACAATCTATTAAAAGCCGTGTCCCAGCCTGTTTAAATTACTTGGGTTGTGACTGAGAACCTCCGGGTTAGAACTACTTCCTAAGGATTTCTAGTCGTCCCTTTCCGTTGGGTATTTTGTGTGCTGGATGGATTTCGTAGATTTGTTTATTTTTTATTTGGATTTTCCGATCAAAAATGATTAGGATGTACGTAGGGAAGTCCAACCTAAGTCAAACTTTATATCTCTGTTATCTTGTGAATAGATAACACAAAGTTCAGGGGTCCTCCTAAATTAAAGTGAAATAACATTAAAACATTGGTTAAAGCTAGAGATTCTCTCTGTGTATTGGTTCAGATATCTGACTGTCTGCCAGTCTGTTCGTCCGTCAGTCTGCTCGTCCATCCGTCCGTCCGTCCGTCCGTCCGTTCGTCTGTTGAGAGGTAACCTATTGGCCTTATGTAGAACTGTATTTCAGTTATCTGTATACCAGCCCGTGCATTCTCCTGCTGTTTTTGCAGGAGGGGAAGTCACGTGCTAATGCACATTTAGCCTGTAGTTATTTGGCCTAGGGAGTTATATCAAATTACCAATGAAGCCTGTCATGCTCTCCTCTCCAGTTTTTTTATTAAAATTATATAGTATCATCCTTATTCCTGAGTTGTTCTTTTTATTGTTTCACTTTTCATGTGGCCATAGTTCAAGAACACACGAACTTGAGTGGGTTAACCAACGGTAAAGGGGGTTTTACAGAGTTTCAGCTTGACTTTTAGCCTGCCCTGTGCCGTTTCCGGTTACACCAGCAAAAATTCATATCTAGCCTACCCCAAAATTTAAGCTTGAAGGCAATGGGAATTTAGATTGAAACATTTTCTAACCCAGCTAAAATCGGACTTAGTCAATTCTAGGCTATATTCAGTTTGGCCTAGTATTTCGGCTAAGGTTAACCCAATGGGGATTTTAGAAAATAAAAAAATACAATTTAAACTCGCAGTGGGCTAGAAAAGACGATCTCTTTTTCATACAAATTTTCCATAGGAATTTGTGAATGTGCTAAGATCGCTCACCTCGGACTTTTGACAAAAAACAATTTTTCTGCAATCGTCGCCTTTTTGTTTAGTGCTATTTGAATAGAGATTTTTTTATAAAGAGTTGTAGTGGGATAGAAAAGACGATGTCTAAAAAGTTCTGGTTCCATACAAATTTACCATAGGAATTTGTAAACTATGGCGATCTCGGCACCCGCCAGACTGGTAATTTTGCGATTATCGTCGTTTTGCTCCGTTCTATTTGAAGGGGGATTTTGTTGAGAATTGTAATGGATGGCTGATCGCAAAGAGAGAGAAGAGAGAAAAAACAATATTGACAATTTTCACTGAAGGATTAAATAAGTTACTTCAATAAACAGCTTCAAATATTTCTCAGTTATTTCTGTGTGAAAACTTATAGTCCAGAAACAAAATATATAAAGCCAGAAAAACACATTTATATATTTCGTGGCTAACTCGACTAAGAAATATTAGAATGTCTTTTTTATCGCTATTTTTTGTAAATAGAATCATCAACACAGCAGGGAAATAAAAACTGAATTTTAGCTCATGTTAAAATACTTTTCAGTAAAAGTTTATTTGTGTGGGGTGGGGGGAGGGGGGTGGGGGTGGGGGATGTAATGTAGATTTCTTATTTTAAAAATTTTAAAACCTAAATATTTCTGCATTTAGTTCAAAAGCTGTTTTGTGTCGACAGTAGTTTTTAACTCGTTAACCCGCTGAGTAATGTTAAGATATTTTTTTCCAATCAAATCTAGTTATAGCAGCCATGACTAGATTTTTGATTGAAAATTCATGAAAACTTGACTTAAGAAAGCATTAGTCATGAAGTCTTTACAATTTATGAGAGAAACGTTGTTTAAATATGCTCAATTTTTTTATTTATGTGAATGGCAAGAGATGTTTTCCTGCCCTGAGCAGGAATTTTCCACCAGCAGCATGCAAGGAGTACAATTTAATTTTCTATTTATTTCTTGGCTAATTCGAGTTATTTTTTCCTCTAAAAAATGATAGCCATTTTTTTTTTACAAATTAGTGGTTTGCCATGAACAACAGCTGGTGTGATTCTTCTCAACTGAACTATTGTTGAAAGAGATATATTAACCGTTCGGAAGCTGTATATGTGGCTTGTTTCTGGTTGGTATGAGAGAGCCGCCACGGCTTGTGGACAAGGGTCCAACACTGCCTATATCCATGACTTTTTGCTATGGTAGAATGGTTGTTGTTTGTAACGACCTTTAAGGGCATTTTCATTACTCATTGTCAATGACTAAAACACAGAAGGGATTTTTTTTAAAGTTTTCTTTTCTATATATTATATAGAAAAGAAAAAAATATTTAAAAAAGAAAATAACTTAAATTTAATTTCTAAAAAGGAAGACAGTTTTAAAAAAAATAAAACAGCATGTCATTTTTGAAGATCAAAGATCCTAAGTTGAGAGACGAGAGGGTTCATCTATTTCTATGATTGAAGAGGAATATTCGAGAGAGCAATATAGCTAAACGAATGGGTGAAATTGAGAGGAAACGGGAGATGACTAAGTTGTTCAAACCAGTGACAGAAACTCAGGAAGAAATGAAAAGAGAGATCACCAAAGAACTGAAACCCTTGAGAGAGAAAGGTAGGAAACCTAGTTACAGACCTTCTATTTACGAACCCTATAATCCGATTTATAGTTACAGACCCTCTGGTCAACCTCGTTATACTCCCACATACTCACATTCTCCTCCTCATGT
Source organism: Pictodentalium vernedei (assembly GCA_031216915.1). NCBI lineage: Eukaryota > Metazoa > Mollusca > Scaphopoda > Dentaliida > Dentaliidae > Pictodentalium > Pictodentalium vernedei. The sequence goes on from CM062294.1 coordinate 366,129,232, forward strand.
TCAGAATCAGCACTTTCCACCGAGTCCTTTCACAATACACAGAATCGAGACCAATTCAGAGAGTGAACTATCGACGGTGACTACTCTGAGCACGATGGTAGATGTTAGCAATATGAAACCCGAAGATTACACGGATTTATATAAGACAAATCCGTGGAGTGTGGACTCTTTCTTCAGCATGCACAAGGGCGATGATGGTAATCTCGACATAGGTGACAAAAAAGTGGAAATAACCTATGACTATAATTTGATCATTGAAGATCGAGAATATGAAGGTACTAAAGGATTGTGGAATCTGCTCATGCTGGCTAAACCTTAACGACTATGAGGAAGAGGATTACAAAACGTATGTGATCTCCTGGTTCAGGCGAATGTCGTAAAAAAAACAATGATTCCAGAAAGACAAGACCGGAAGTGAGCAAAAGTTCGAAGTGGAAGAACACGGTGAAATCCAGATGCAAATAAAGCATTCGTCAAATTGGTAAACGGAATGGGAATGACACCCACGATCATTCCTTGCTATCCTAATGGGCTGCTGAAGAGATTAAATCTCTTGATGGCAAGTCAAGAAGCAGGTAATACCGGAGTGAGAAATGAGTTTGTCAGCATATGTGATGAATTGTTGCAACAGAAGGTGTTGAATAGAGAAACGAATTATTCGATCATGAACACGTTGAAAGAAGATGGGACATAAAATAATAGTAAATGAAATATGAAGTAAACAAAAATCTAATGAAATTAAATAAGAAAAAATAAAATTATTTAAAAAAAATAAGACGTAAGAGAAAAATATGTTAGTGATAAAGAACAGAGGATTTATGAGATCTTCCATCTATGGGTTTGCTGGATTCGATGATGGGAGCTCTATCACACACCTTCACTGGTGATGTGGCAAAACAGATCACTTCCACCGCCGTGAAGGTTGGAAAGAAGACTGCGATGGATGTGGGTAAAAATATGTGATGGAAGCAAGAACTAGAATTGCTTCAGAAGCTGGCAAGAGAAGTGCTGATTTAATTCAGAAGTTGATAAGACTGCCACTGACTAAACGATCGAAATTGTCGAAATCGAAATACATTCTAGCAAACATGAAACTTGGAAATTTCAATGGTTCTAGTGTTGTACTAATAAAGGAACTCGCTAAGACGTTGAACAGCAACAGCAGTGGATCGGGATAGAAAAAGACAGAAATAAATAGAAAAAGCAAAAACAAATTTATTTTATATAATAAAACAAATACAAATGACAAAATAGTATTAAAAAAAAATAAATAAAATAACTTGAAAAAAACACACAACGAGAATGGAAACCAAAGATTTACCATGGAATAGACCAAGGACTGAAAGATCGAATCACAAACTCTTTCCTCAAAGCATAAGAGGATTGATAGTGGGAAAATCGAATTGTGGAAAGACGAATCTGTTGTTGTGACTGGAGTGGTTGGATTATGATAGGGTTTTCATGTTTGGCAAGAGTCTCTTTCAACCTGAATACGAATTATTGCAAAAAGCTCTTAGTTCAAAAACTTATCAAAGGATGTTATATTGAGAATCTTTGATCACCAAGACAAATTCGAAAAATGCATTCCATCACTCTCAACGATCTTGCAAGTACCATCGAGAGAACTCAGAAATATTAAAACGTCAAATGTAGAATGTCAATTTAATAAAAATGCAAATGACATGCCTGACCCTCCTGTCTTGAATTTAGAGCACAGAAATCTCATGATCTTCGATGACTTGATGTTGGAGAAACAGAATTGTTGCAAATCTTACTACGTTTGAGGACATCACAGCAACGTGGACTGTTTCTATCTATCTCCAAATTATTTCAGATTGCCGAGACAGACCACAAGAGAGAATGTGAATTTTCTGTGTCTGTTTTGTCAAGATTTCAAGAATCTCAATCACATTTACGATGGTCACGTGGCCAATGACATGAGCAAAAAGGAAGTCAAGAGATTTTGTAAGTGTATTTCAAGCTCACAGAGATGGTTACTATCTGAAGAAAGGAAAGAATTTCATCGACAGTCGAGGACTCTTATTGGGTCCAAATTCACCTTTTAAAAACATGCCCATTCTCAGTTTGTTATTATGAGACATTGTTTGTGAAAGAAGAGAAGAGAAAAAACTTGGACATAATATTATAATTTTTTATATATATATATATATATTAAATAAGATAGGAAGTAAAAAAATAAAATAAAATAAAATGGAATTAAGAATGGCAATGTATATCCTGACTTATCAAGGACTGTATTACCACTGGCACCTCCTTTGGAAGATAGAGGCAACACATTTTTCATCGATCAGATCAATAAACTTCAACATTATTTAATGATGGAAAGCAATAAACATCAATCGCTCAACAAGAAGTATGTGTGAATGACTAAATTGGTGGATGCCTGGATCTGTCTCTCTCATTATCGCATTCATAGGTTTGGGTGTTGCTGGAGTGGGTCACTTATCGACCGAGGCTAAGATTCCAGTTGCATTGGTGATAGAGGGAGTTGCTCTTGCGACAGGATTCTTGAGGATGGTTGGAAAATTAGTGAGTGAAATATTATTGTTGAAGGCCACGAAAATATCAATTCCTTGAGTGACATGATACCCACTTTTCTGAAAGACAGAATGATTTCTGATGGGGAATATCGCTACATTCTCGCGGAAGGGATAAATTTGAGGTGTTGAAAGAAGGTATAAGAAAAAAAATCTTGCCAGATACTCAAAGAGGAGATGAAACATAATCTGATAGAAAAAGGTCAAGAGGAATCCAGGGAATCTTTTTGTAAACTCTTGGGAAAAATTAAAGAACCAGTGACAGATTTGAAATAAAAAAAAATAATGATATTATATATAAGAAATTAATAAAAATAAATAAATAAATAAAAAAAATAAAATTAACAAAACAAAGAGTCTATGGATACAGAAAACTTGCAAAAAGTGCAAACTAAAAATAAGAAGCAGATGCTTTGTGGCGCTTGTAAAGTGTGCAGTTGGACTAAAACTCAATTCATCAAAAGAGGTGGAGGAACGGTCAACAGACACATCAATAATCTTCCCTTTGAAATGCATCTGTCAGGACAATTTACAGGATCGGGCACGAAATTTTTCAAGAGATTGAATAAAGATGTGACTCCAAAACTGTAGAGCAAACCAATCAATAGAGTGGATCAAGCAGCTACAGTCACAACCTCTGTTATGCTAAGCATTCTGAAAAAGACTCGAAATGATGTGTGCGACAAGAACATGTTGACAGATTTGAAAGATATAGTCAATCCCATGATGAGAGAGAAATTCGAACATTCTCTAGTCGGTAAATTCATTCGCTCGAAATGTCAATTCGGACTGGGAAATAAAAAAAAGCAATTGAATAATGCACAAGCCCATAGTGCACAGATTTCGAAAGAGAAGAGTATTTGCCAAAGGACTGAAGCAGGTGTGGGCTGCCGATCTGATGGACATGCATTCACTGTCTTGACACAACAAAGGTGTGAAATATCTATTGATGGTCATAGATGTGTTTTCTAAATACAGATGAATGAGAGCGTTGGGAATGAGTGTGGCTGAAGCTTTGGAAAATATCTTCACTTCTTCACGAAAACCTAAGAAATTGTGGGTGGATAAAGGTCGAGAATTTTACAACGTTCACATTCATCAACATCTATTCCACAGAAAATGGGGAGAATGTGAGCGTGGATGAATGATGGAATAGACCCATGACGGAGAAAATGCACAGATATTTCACATCTAACTCGACTAAGAAATACTTGCATGTCTTAGACGCTTTGATTGATGACTACAACAACACATGCCACAGTTCCATCAAGATGATACCCGTGGAAGCTAGTGATCTTCGAACTGAAAAGGAAGTCCACTTGAATCTCTATCCATTAAAGATGGTGATGATGACAAATCGACCAAAATTTGCCGTGTCTTATCGAGTGAGAATTTACAAGTGGAAAAAACATTTTAAAAAAGGTTATATGCCTTCAATGTCGATCTTTCTTTTATTCACAACTTCATCAGTTCTTCCAAAGTTATCGACTGTCATTTTTTTTTATTAAATTTATTTTATTTTTATTTCAGTTTTTTTATTTCCTATTATTTATATGAAATTTTTTTTGTTTTGTTTCTCTCTCAATGTAAATCGTTGAGGATGTCTTGAAAATGATGTTTCAAAGACCGTCTCTTGACAACATAGAGACACAAGTGTCCACAAAACACTTGATCAGGAGGTTACACACATTCAGTATTGTAATAAATCAACAATTTTAAGTAACCCATCAATTCTTTGGGTTGTGAGATTCTATAACTGTCGAAATGATAATTTCTTCTCACATTTTTGAACCATGCAACCCAATGTGTGCTCTCATCAAGAAATTGTCTAAATTCAAGATTCCACATTTGTCGCCACCTTGCAGTTTTTTTGGCACTGCATCCCTCTGAAAGACACCACGAAAATGTCTTATTTCCAATGCTTTGACCACATCCAACAGATTGATGTTAGAAAGAGGTTTGTTAGGTAGGATGACACCTTCTACCGATATGTTCGTATTTTTCTTTTTAATTTAGTTTGAATTTAATTTATTTTGAATTTTTTTTTTATATTATTTTTATTTATGTGAAATTTATTTTCTTCAAAAATTTTTTAATTTTTTTTCAAATTGTTTGTTCAAATAATAATGCAATGTACAAAAAGTATACAAATTAAATATAATATAGAATAAAAACATTTCTTGTTTAGTTACCATATTTGAACATTACTTTTTATATTTTTTTTTTAAAAAGGGCAGGAAGAGGACTAAAAAATATATTTTTTAACAGATTCATCATAGTTCTGTCTCTTCGACATTTTAAATAATTTTTCCTTTCATTATTTCATTCAACATTTTGTTCATCTCTTCACATCATCTCTTAAATCTCATGCAATCCAAATATTTGTGTTGCCAAGTTCCTTTTCACACTTCTCTGTGCGCAAAATCCCAAACAAACATTGGAAATATTTTATTTTTCGTCAAAACCAACTGTGTATTTTTTGTTTGTTCCATTGCGTTTTAATTTTTTAAAGATCTTATTTATTTAATTGTTTTTCCTTTTGCTATTAATTATCTTCTAGATTTTCTGTATGTCTTGTCAATTTGCAATGTCGTGTACTCATCTAATCCCTCTTGATTTTGAGGAATCATAAAGGATGTGGAATAATGACTGTGAGCTAACGTGTTTATTCTATCCACTTGCATGATTCTCTTTTCATTATCAGTCGATAAAGCAATTTTATTGATTATATTCACTTTGAATTGTGTTCATCAATTTGTACACTTCTCAGTTTTCTAAAAGACAATTTTTATACTAGTCGAAAGAGATGTCATTATTCGCAGTGTTTCTTTTGACACCTTTACATTTCTTAGTTGACTTCCCATCTAAGTGGTAAATGTACAGTTTCGACTTTAAACCCATGAATTCCGTGATCTGTCTTCCTTCTGTCTCATCCTTGAAGTTTCCCACCACCTTTTTATTCATACCCAAAGGAATATTAGATTGGTGATCACTGGGATAATGCTTGTGTCAAACCATGCATCCAGAGATATATCTCGGTACAAATCTTCAGTCTCTATCTCATAAGCCAGACTAACCATGTTGGGAAGCAGCAGTTTGGCTTTCAATTTCTATTTCCTCTTGATGTATTCGTAATGAAATTGATACATTAACTGCTTGCTGATGTCCAAGATGCACATTCACAAATAAATCGGTTTGTTGAACATCAGATGCATTTGTTCATGTGAACAGCTACTAGATTTTCATCAAAGATGGTTTGATGTTTATAGTTTGGTTTTCGAAATGTATTTTCTATATTGATTGTCCGTCATCACCAGACGAATGTCAGTCCTTTTCCTTATGTTTTCCATCAATTTTCCAAACACACAATTATTCATTAGTTTAAAAAAATCTTTCTCATATCCAGTCACAGCCTGCGTTCTCAAATTCGTATTAAGATCTATATACTTCTTCATCCAGTTGGATGATGCCATGTATGTCCATTAATTTCATGCTGTAATCTATGTAAAGTTTCAGAGTTTTGCAGTAGACTATATATTTACATTTGTCATTTAAATTTGGAACAAGTTTATTGACTTTATTCATCTTCTTTTGTTCGGGTGCTAAAGGATAATCGTTGTATGGATCATGTAACATTTTGGGATATTCTAGATCTACCTCCAGAAGACAGTAATAATGTCTCCAATTTTCCATCTTCTCGCAATTCTCAACCCATTTGAAATTTCCATCAGTTGTTGTGATGTACGAATTTTATGTAAGTGTGAGGTTTGGGCATTCTGATGGCAATGCATTCATGTGAGTTGCAGTATTCCTTGTGACGTTCCAGTGATTCTTTGCTATGGAAGGAATTCAAACAGTTAAAACAGAAAACTCTCTTTCTGATGTCCGCTAGTTTGTGTCTCCAATAATTGACTCATGTTCTTGATCCAACAGTAATGTTGATCATCATCTTTCAAAATTAATAATGAATTAATTTTACTCACGATTTTTTCATGAACTTATCCTCAGAGGAATTTTTTTTTAAATCATCATATCCCAAAACATTGACAGACAGCATAGGATTTTGATTTTCAAAATGATTGATGTCGAGTAGGTGAGTTGGATAATTCATTCCCGACAAATCTAAATTATTAGAAGTTTCCACATACTTTGATACTCTCTGAAGATACTTTTCTACGGGATATCAGGCAGATGTGACGGCCGATTTGAAGCACTGATTGTCTTCTTTATTTTCCACTTTGATCACAGCATTTTTCTTTTCTATGAAATAAGGAAATTTTATATATGAAGACGTTCGCAATGGATCGTACTTGTTGATATGAATTTCTAGATTCAATACTTCACCAAATCTCCAGTTGCTGCCTTCGTTTTGCTACTGTGCCATAGATTGTATTATTTTTTCTTTCATGTTGTCGAAGATATCAGATAAAGAATAGCCTTCTGTCACAGTTTATGTGCGAGATTGAAAATAAGCTCATTCACCCATGTTAAGATCGATTTTCACCATCTGACACTTCAATACCATTTTCGTTTTAATACCATTCCCTTGCATTCAATGAAATAAATCCAACACACTAGGTTTTATCTTGTTCAAGAAATTTTTGGGATGAATCTTTTTTGACCTTTGACATCAAATGTTTTCAAAAATCCTTTGATGGCCTGCTCTCATTCTACAGGAGTGGGCAAGTTGTTTGCGTATGAATTCAACTAGTATTTCTTCTCTGTCACCATCATTTTTTTGGTGTACAGCCATCACTGCTTTTATGATGTTTGATATTTGATGTACTTCTTTTATTCTTTTTTTGTTTCCATTGATTGAATAGGTATGATTTGTTTTCATGTCTTTATATATTTGATTTAACACACACACAAAAAAATGATTTTAAATTTTTTTTTAAAAATCCAGAAGAAAAAAATATTCTGTAAAAAACTAAACTTATTTTATAAAAAAATATAAGGCAAATTATTTTTATAGAGCAAAAAAATTATTTAAAAAATTAGTTCTAAAAGAAAATGAAATCTTAGAAAAAAGAAAGAAAATTGAGAGTACAAATTGTTTAAAGAAGAAGAAATATCTGTCAAGAAAGAACAATAAAATTGAGAGAATGAATTGTTTACCAAAGAAGAAATGTCTCTCGAGAAAGAACAAGAAAATTGAGAGAATGAATTGTTTACTGAAGAAGAAATGTTTGTCAAGAAAGAATAAGAAAACTGAGAGAATAAATTGTTTACCGAAGAAGAAATGTCAGTCAAGAAAGAATGAGAAAAAATTGGAGAACAAAGTATTTATGACAGATAGCAAGAAACAAATGCTTTTTGCATTAAAAGATGTAAAGAAAGAATGCATAAATTGTTAGATGATGTTTTTTTATTTTGTTTTTTCATTGAAATTGCATAATGTTGTAGCTAATGTTTTTTTTTGTTTTTATTTGTAATAAAATATAACAGAAGTAACAGATTTTGTTTTTTTCTTACTTTCTTAAATATCTGTGAGAAGAAAAAAAAATTATGTTTTCCACTAAGCTAATTTTTTTATTAATATAATAATCATTGAATGGGACTGATACTGAACAAAGATCAAGTCAATTTATATTCAGATTTAGAAAATTTTTGTCGCAAACTCCTGAAGGAAGAAGAGAAAAATATCAAGAAGTTTTGTCTGATCTATGGCAAAAACAAAATATATCCAGAAATTGATAAAGGTGTCGTAGTTTGACTCGGAGAAGAAGCTCTAAAAATGTGAAAAAATTAATGAAAGTAGACAAAGTCATCGAGCATCTACACAAAAATGAATAGGGGAAATTGATAGCATACAAAAAAAGATGTGACTTTGTAAAGAAAGGAATTTTGAATTAATTTTTTCATAAATAAATATTTATAATTTAAAAAAAATTTCTTTAATTTTTATTTTTGAATTATTTTTTTTTTGTAAACTTTTTTCATTTTTTTTTATCTTTATCTTCTCACAAATTGGATACAAAATCATCCATTCTCTCCTTTTTCAAAAAGTCTGTCATAATGATAAGTATTGTCACACTCGTTTATGCAAATGCATTCAGCAAAAATACTTTTCTATAGTCTTAAGAAAATTTTGTTTCTGTTCTCTATAATATTCCATCATGAGATTGTGATATTATATTTTGCATAATCCTTTTTTTTTATTTAAAATTTTTTTTTCTCCTTCACAAGATCTGAGTCGGATATTCTCTATAAATACAAAATACGACTTCGATTTTCAGTTGTGAGATGACTCGTCCTCAATCAAAAATCCAAACATTCAAATTCAGTGAGACTCAGTTCTCCTATGTACAAGACCGTCTCCATCCAAATTCTCATCAAGTCATGCCTGCTGAACATATTTAATGCTGGCATGAAACACATGATAATCGTGTCTTTGTATTCCATTTCTTGACAGTCGTGACCATTGTCCCATCAGAACCTGCAACCAGAACATCGTTCCTTCAATGCTCTGGGAATGTTTTCTTTCACGAGATGGGAAAACGTTTTGTAAAATACATCTTGGAGAAATTCATGATGCTCTACTCCTTTTCGTTCTTTCATTTCATCTACAAATCTATCCATTTTTGTTTTTAGAAATATATATTTTGTTTATTTCCTATTATATATATATATTAATTTTTTGCTCTGATTTTAAATTTCATTTTTCTTTAAGTTAAAAATAATTAGCTGTGAATTATTTTTTCTTCTCTCTCCTCTCTCTTCACGATCAACCACTCAATACAATTCTCAACAAAATCCCCATTTGAATAGAATGGAGCAAAGCTGTGATAATCGCAAAATCACCAGTCTGATGGGTGCTAAGATCCCGACACTTTACAACTTCCTATGGGAATGTTTTTGTCTGGAAACAGAACTTTTCAGACATATTCTCTACAAAAGCTCCATTCAAATGGCACTGAGCAAAAAGGCGATGATGGCAGAAAAATTCGTTTTTCGCAAATGTCCGAGGTGAGAGATCTTAGCACTTTTACAAATTCCTTTGGGAAATTTGTATGGAAAAGGAGCTAATTCAAGATCATCTTTTCTAGCCTACTTCGAGTTTAAATTGTTTTTTTATTTCCTAAAATAAATCCCCATTGCATTAACCTTAGCCAAAATCCTAGGCCAAACGTAAAGTGGTCTAGAATTGGCTAAGTCCAATTTTAGCTGGGTTAGAAATTGTTTCAAGCTAATTTCCCATTGCTTTCAAGCTTAAATTTTGGGGTGGGCTAGAAATGAATTTTTGCTGTGTTGCAATCGGCAATTCACATCTACTCTCGAGAGTTTCTCAGGTACAGTTCTTGGAAAGTAAAGTCCTTTCCACTAGGACACTCCTAGTGACAAAGGGCATGCATTACCCTGTTGCTTCTGGCCTAAGGGCAAGGGCCAGAAGCACCCTCTGCCCCCACCCCCACTCACACACTTGCTATCATTCTTTCCCAGCATCATAACTTTAGTTTGATGTTTTTGTCTTTTGACTACAAAATTAAAGGTACGTTCGATTTTCATATTTCTAATGGACAGGGTTCCGTAGTTATGGACCTTGATTGTACGAAAACTTTTTTGTTGTAATTTTCATATTAATTTTACTTTCCCTTGTGGAACTATTCAAATTCGACAATTTGTCCTGTAATCACAAATGGAATGAAAAATTTGATTTTCTACATTCCGTTACAGTAATTCACAGTTATCGCACTTCAATGTGACACCAGGCCAAGTTCTATTTTGATCTTTCTTTCACCTTTCTGTGTGAGTGATGTGACAGGTATGGCCCATGTTTATTTACGAGCATTTAAGGTCACATATATCTGCACAATGGCTAATCGTGACCGCAACATGGATTTAGTGTCAAGTCCAGCCAATTGTTTAAACCCATCTTGCCCATTTTAGAAGACTTAAGAGGAGTTCCAGCCCCAGATATTGGTGGCAGGGTCCTATTTTTCCAATAATACAGATTGTTTATCACCGTAAACAAGCACTGCTCCACCTTATTGAGAATGGCCTATGTGTGTGTAAGAAGTTAAACATTTTTGGACCTCTGCACCAGAGCGTGTTGGCGGTAGCATTGTTGTCCCATGTACGAATACCATCCAGTTCTGATTATATATTTGTTTACATTTTATAAAAATGGACAAAACGGATAAAAAGCTTTCAAAAATTACCGTTTAAGGGGGTGATTGATTTTAATCACTTCGAAACTTACTTCCTCATGTCATGGACAAGTTAACGCGTTTTCCTTGACAGCGCTAATCTATGCCACCCTGAATGTAATCCCTTGAGCAAAACATATTTTTTCATCGTTGAAAATCTCTAGGTATATTTGTCCTTCAACCTTGCGGTCGTGACGTGTATCGTCGTATCCACCGCTGTCGACAATTGAATGGGCGAGTCTACATTGTATGTGTAGGGAGGTTTAGCAGTAATTTGATCCTATACCTCTAGAGGGCTGATAGATTAAATTATTATTGATCCTGCATTCCAATTTGGTATTCACGTTGCCTGCTCATGGACGGCCTACCTTTTTCTTTACGCACAAATTTATGCACAACAGTTGAGGCCCATAATACATATAATTGAGACAGGGTCCTTGGGGCTTTGCACCCTGCCAAAAACCTGTGTAACGAATTTATCATGCTGGATAGCTGTCGCAATATGTTCCGAATATTGTGATTTTCTAATCTCCTTCATTGCATCCAAGATAAATTAATAAAGTAGGCATACTTATCACATCGCTCTGTCATGTGTGGCCTTTTGAGCTGATATCTATATAACTGGATTGCTAGAATGAATACTCATTGGTCGCACATAGAAAAATGTATCCACCGCAGCCATCTTTAATCGGGAGAGTTGCTATGAATAAACAGTGCTCGACCAAACCAAAATAAAATTTCTCGAAAGTTTTCAGTTTCCCGAGGCATCGCAATCTTTGATCGCTTTTTAAACAATATACTTTGATGTCTGTCTAAATATGTTGATGATTTTCACAGTTTTCGTGGCAAGCAAACTGGATATTTACAAAATATTTTTATTCACAAAACAACTTCTGAGAGTGGAAAGTTGATAGTGTTATTGGTTTTCAGGAAAGGAAGGAAGCAATGGCGTTTGATGAGGTGAAAGCTGTTGCCCTACAGTGTAACAGCTTTCACGTTACCAAACGTCATGATCATGTTGATTGACTCGACGCCACCCAAGAGGGCCGTTTGAGTGGCAACGTTTTTCGCTGACGTTTCAGCAATCCAGTTGTATAGAAGATCAGTGGGATTTTTGTCACTCAAATATTCACAAAAAATTTCATCTGTCGAGTTATATATTATTCTCTGTGCTGGCTACCCCTATTTTTGGTCTGTATGGTTCGCATATCTTTTCATGTTCGATTACAAAGAACATCGCGTAATTTTACGTACCCTGGCAAAAGCCGAACATAGCTGTTGGTAACAGGTCAAAGTAATCAATCACAACAGGACAAATGTATTTGCAGTATAACCAAAAATATATGTAGTTTAGGATTTACAAACCTGAACACTGCTTTTGGCGAGAAAACACAGCAATATAAAAATTCCTACAGGGATGAGGTTGATGACCAAGGAGACCCACATTTCCACGGATGGGTAAGCTGCGCTCAGCGCGCCACTAACGAGTAGAAAGATTGTTCCTGGTGTGAGAATCGAGGAGGCCATCATGATGCTTTGGTAAATAATATACAGTGTGGATATATCATCGTTCTTTCGAGTCACATTCTTCCAGTCGGCTAACAAATCCATGATATTGGCCATTGTGGATGGAGCCCAACGTCGACGCTGGTTGTAGAATTCATAGAAACCCTCTGGAGCATAAGTCAGGGCATCAGAAGCTGCGCAGTACTCCACGCGATATCCTTGTTGTAACAACAATGTACACAGCCATCGATCCTCACCTGTAAAATAGTTGTAAAGATTCAATTAATACTGTGTATATGCAGATTCACGATTGTTGTGGATATGAGATGAGCATGTACATAATATGCGAATAGCACATGCAGCACATCAGCACATGCAGAATGTGCCAATATGTTCCTGTGTGCAAGTGCACAAAGTGTGCACAACATGTATATTGCTTGTGCTGCATGTACCATTCGCACATTGTGTACAAGCACATCTCATACTAGCAGTAATGCATTTAGCAGCAGTGGTGGCGGCATATGCCGAGGAGGTAAACGGTAACAGTGCTGGTAGCAAAAGCTTTAGTACTAGGCTAAGAGGGTTGTTAGACGACAATGATATTTCTGATACCGGTCCTCAAATACTGGTCCCCACCAGTCCCGCAACATTGGTCCCTACTAGCCCCCTTAAACAATTGTCTCTGCAGGTCCCAAATACCCGCATGTGCTGCATGTGTTGTGCGCACATTGTGTATAAGCACATACGTAGACAAAAATCACAATCGTTGGAGAGAAGATGATGGGCGGAAACTAAGGTGAACAGATCCATTTGATTGATCGTTTAATCACGGAGAAGTGATCTGATTGGTTCTTTAATCCAAATTAGTAAGACACAGAAGAAGGTATACGAAATAACTCTGGGAACAGGTGGAACAATAGAAAATACTAAAAATAGTAATTTAAGACAGGAACAGTACTCTAGGGACGAATATGCAGCAGGACGAGATCAGAGAAACGAGGATTTTGATCCAGAATAACAAAATTCGAGTCTTCATAAAACAAAAGGCTATCACAGTACAGATATAATTATTCTAGGGATAAGTGACGAAGGAAGGTGGAGAGTGTAGTTTACTTAAAAAGCATAGATTCTGACCCAGAATCCGAGCCAAATAAATGAGTTTCGGAATTCCTTTGGGTAGTTTGGGGCACATGTCGGGCCTATTTGGGTAATTCTAGAATTTAACCGTGGATTTGGGGTAAATCCGTACTAAATAAATATTTGTCGGGTCGTTTGCGGTAATTCTACATACTCCCATTCAATCGAACGCGCTATCATTTGGTAAAAAGGAGAATTCTGGGAATCCGAGTACGTTTCGGTTGTTTTGGGTTAGTTTTTGTGATTTGAGAAATGTCTCGGGTCTATTTGGGTAATTAGATTTACTCCCATTAAATCGAACGCACTCTCAGAACATACCCCCGTCATATTGTAGGCTATTGGGTCACATAGCAACCACGTGCCGCCAGAGAAACCAAGATGGCGACCTTCTTAATACAAAATCAGCGACGGAAACACGTGTTACCCTTACAACACAAGCTGCACATCGTATTCACATCGTCCATCACCATGACAATGCCACCACAACATGGTCGCACACATGGGTTACCATAACAACCACGTGATATCCATAATGCAATGCGGTATGACATCAATTTCGGGGTCCACAAGACAGAAGACGAGTAGACCATGTCTTGCTACTCACATAATTACCGCCTGAAACGCCGAGTTGTGTCTGCTGACAAACAACACGTGCAACAGGCCTATATGACCACGTGCTACGGCGTACTTCCAGTATGGAAGCTGTTTCTTTTTCAAAACTCTCCGATTGAAAATGGGATATATCTTTTCAGTTGTGTATTCATGGCAATTCCATGCGAAAAAGAAAGATCTCAAATCGTATATGAATGCTATACGAAGTTTTGGAACCTCTCCTAATAAATTTGCTTAGTGCCTTTTGCTACTAAATGGAGTACTCCTTTTTGCCAACAAACAAAATGTCATAAGAATATATGTATCATAAAGTTCTATGACTTATACGAGCACTTTTCCTCTTGAAATGCTTAGTACGCTTATTTGAGCACAATTGTGGTAGTCGAAAGGCAATTTACACTTATCAACAATTATTTATTCTTCTGCTCTGAAGTATTACTTCTCTTAGCTCACATTCACTGGAACGAGCTCGTTCCAGAGAGGGTTAATAAGCTATGTTTTGAAGACAAAAGTTAAAAAAAATTATGAAATTAAAGTGGTGATTTTTGTAAACAGTGACGGTCATAACATAAATAACGATTTATATATTTTTTCACTAGACTTTCGGTTTTCTTTCCCGATAGGAGAATCAAATAGTCATGCACTTTGAGAAGTGGTTGTAGCACCTTCTTCCGCCCCAGCCTTCTTATGCCGATGCCTTGTTTATAATCACGTCACTAAGTGCATAAAGTGTTGGAGAAACGCTAACCTTGATCATACTGCACGTAATAGAGAAACGCTAACCTTGATCATACTGTACGTAATGACGCGCCTCGGTAGGTGGCGTTGTGTATCTCTTCATTACATTATCATCTAGTAAAGCAGATGCACGGAATAAGCTGAAACATCCTGGACTACACAGAACGCTCCCAAGCATGTGTTCTGTTGCTTTCTGTAGCCAGTGACTGATTGCATATTCGAACTTCTGATACCAAACCATTGGTCCTGAAAAAGTGAAGACACGAGGATACATTATTCGCGGTATCTTTTTTGCTTGTTTGTATGATTGTTTTTCTTATGCATATATTTCTTAATTTTGTGGTAAAGTTTATCGATTCTCCGTGAGAACGCAAGAGGATTGATCAGTGCTTGCTTACCGTGGGAAGACGATTCTGTTTTACTGGTAGCCAGCTGTTGAAGGCTTCATATATAACTAACCAATTGCCATTGTGCTCAACGGCGATTTTGTCATGGCATTTTGAAATCCCAAAATGACAAAAGAGATATCAGATGAACACAGCTCGGTGAGTTCGTAAATCGAATGTTGTTGAAAATTAGAGATGAGCAATATTCTGAAAAATCGAACCGATGCTGATATCAAGGGAATAACGATAAATTGAACCATTCTAATCATTGAATATCGAAACCGTCTGTATTTTAATTTTTTCTACATTCGCTATTTATTAGGCCTTGTTGAGGCTCGATAGCAGTTGAAGTGTTCATTTTCATGAAGGAAGTGACTGATTGAATTTTTCATTTTGTTAACCCTTTAGTGGGTGGCCATGTCCAGTTGTTTAGCACAACGATGATTAAGTAAGATAAACGTAGTCGACTGGAACAAAAATGATATTTTACCTTGTCATCCCGTTATGCATTGTTCGTTATGTAAAGAAATAATTGACAGTTCATGAGTCGATAACACAGTAAACACCAAACAGTCCACTAGGATCGGCGATAATTTAATCCTACAGCCCTATAGGGCTGTGGGAGAAAATTATTACTGAACCTCTCACAAGAGTAAGATAAACTAGCCCATTTCCCTGTATAAAAATTAAGTGTTTTAGACGATATCGTTCAGTGCGTCAGCGTTGAAAAGGTATATATATATACGGTCTTTGTTACTGCTATGCTCCTGGGAATAGTTATAATTTTTGTTATTTACATTTCGGTAAATTGTTGCAATTATTTTATACCATGCTCACCTATGTTACTACCTGTGAAAAGCCCGTATGTTAAATTTTGGCTTTTAACCCCACTACCGGTGTAAAATTTCTTCTGCGGTTAAAACGTTTTCAATGGGAACTCCTTTACAAAAATTACACCTATAGTAGGAACTACATCCATCTTGACCTTTGACATGACCCAAATTGCCGACTTCGATACATTCACACTTCGCGATGTTTCATTCAAACATACGACGTTTTGTGGTACTATCTATTACGTGCAATGACTTATATTTAAAATAAAATTTAAAAATTGTTAATTATAATTTGACTGAAAAAGCAAGGAAAATTCAATCAACTTTGACGACGTGTCTAGCTGTCAATCAAGCATTCACGTGCAGCCGGAAGTACTGCCCACCGGCGCAGATGTAAACAAAACAAACGATTGTGACTGCGATAGTTCTAAAGTATCCCCTTTTCTCCATTTAAGTGACAAAGTCGACTATTTCTTAAAAACATGGCATAAATAAAACAAATAGGTACCGGGGCTGGTAATCAGATTTAAACCACTCGTAGAATAAGGGTTTTAACCACTCGGCAGAGCCTCGTGGTTAAAACACTTATCCTAGTCGTGGTTTAAATCTGATTACTGGCCCTTGTATCTATTTATTCTATATATTTCCTTCCAGTGCAATTAATAGTTAGGAACAAAGTATGTGTATTGTGTGCCTGTTAAATCCGTGATCCGTAGATACAAACAACAGGTATCGGCAGAGTGACGTGTTTCCCTCTGTAAGTAACCACGTGAACGGTAATTAATTTTGTGTACATCCCACACTGTCCAGTTGTGTGGTAGTCAGTAATATTCCAGTTATCGCCCCTTATAGGACGAATGCTGAGGCATGACAGTCTGGTTTTACTCATATTGCAAATATGTGTTGAATACAGTTTCTGTTTGAATATGGTAGCACTAAACTCACAAAATGCAGGTAACTGTGCATTCAGAGTACCTATAATTCGGAACTACATGAGGCCAGTATCTAGTGGCCTCTAAAAACCCCGCCGAAAAATATTTGCTCACCATACAATTTCAAGTAGGCCACTGTCATGACGAAAACCGGACAATAACTGTTGTCACAAACTGTGAATTTGACTTCTCTCACCTCAGTCACTCAATTCTGACTCCTTTGTCCTTTCAAGCGTATCTAAATTCATTTCATTGTTTTACGTTATGAAGTAACAAAATGGTCCGTTACGCAGCTTTTCGCTTTTATCATTAAGTTTGAGGTTATGAAATATATTCCCGACACTGGTGCTCAGTTCTCAAACAGTTGGTTTCGTTTTAATCGTGAATGCCTGATTTAGTAATGCATTATTTCATGCTGCACATCATATGCCGTTCAGTAAATGATGCAAAGAGGATGGACGTTTAGATATTCTGACACTGCACTGGAACAATTCTATGTAATGCCATTTGTGGAGTTCCGGAATATGTAGGCAAGATAGAATCATGGCACAGCTGAAATACTGCTGCCAATCGAAAAGCGGTAACAGTTTGGGAGTTTCTAATTTGACTTGCTCAATATCCTTTCCAAACTCGTTGCTTCTGATTGCATGGACTCGCTTTTATTGGGCATAACACCACATGAACACAAGCAGTTACCTTTCATAATTCAGTTCAACTCTCCAATAATGGCTTAGAGGTCCTAGATTTGCATCTAAAATTTATGTCATCGACGCGGCTTTAAGGTTCAATAGCACTTACCATTTCCTATTGGCAGAATTCTTCCACATGCTGCTCCGACGGAAGGGTTTTTCACCATTCTGTCCACCAGTAAACGCACGGCCTCTGGTTGGAAATCCACATCGCCGTCCAAAGCCAACAAAAAGGTGTTTTCGGCAATTTTGGCCTTTCGTCTAGTTTCAATATTTAGCCCTAGTAAGTCGAAGCCAAGGAAATAGTACATGTACATAACCTGCAAAACACCACGACGCAGTTAAACAGCTTAAGGTCACACATGACGGGATACATAGCTACACAAATCATTTTGATGAACTGATTTATGGAAGAGTGGTGGGTAATACATTGACTAGAGCATTGGACTTGATATTGAGGGTAGGTTACACCCTAACCTGCGTTATTTCTGTTTTGTACTTTGGCAAGACATTTGATCCTAAATTGCCCAAGGGAGAGCACTGTGGTACACATGTCTTCAACCAATGTTAACACGGTTTGTGAAATCCCCAACCCCGTGGTAACGGCGGGAAGTGACGCGGTGCTGGTTTACTGTGTAAACAAACTTTGTTTTACTAGAAAATAGGACCCAATCACCAATGCTTGGGGTGGAAGTCCTCTAAACGATTGACTAAACTTGCCTTTATCTCCCTGCTGTGGTCATGATTAGCCATTGTGCAGAAATGTGCGGCCGAAAACACCAATAAATAAAAAAATAAATTATATCCTTAACACTAACAGTCAGGATCGACGAATGATTGCACACCACCGTCCAATGTGTTTAACCAAGCTTTCGAGCCATCAGTCTAATAATGTAAGGAATTCGACGCTGTTAAGCCCTGAAACCAATCAGGCCCTAAAATATCCATCGCCTATGTTTAGAGTCAATTGGAACTTTTCAGTTGGTCGAAAAAGAGAACATGCGGCTCGCTTTTCTGACCAACTGATATATTCCATCCAAATGAATGTGAAGAAAAAAATCGATAAACATTCACTTTCTTGGAATCAAGGCACGAATGTTTCTCAATCCAGGATTGATTTGATCGAATCCCTGATGGCCTTTACTATTATGAATGAAAACGCACCACAGCTTTAGTGTTATGATTACGCCGCACAGTTCCACTAATTATGATAATATCGATATTTGATCCGATTCGAAATCGCCCGCCTGATTCGTTTCCTCTCGAATCTTTTTTTTTTCATGGGAATGCAGCTTGGTATGAGTTATCGTCTCACAAAACGCATAGTTCGGATGGAAAACGTACATAAATACTGTTGAAATAAAAGACTGAGTGTAACTTCCGCTACATTAACATAAATAACACCTTCACTCATGCCACCAGCCGTACTAATTTCAACATCACTAGCCCCTACCACTGTTAAATGCAAATTTAAGGTTTCCAAGCAATGTCAACGATGAACTATAATCCTTACAGGGTAATATTCCAGCTACATCATCAAGGGAGGCCTTCGACGAAGGCACGCCTTGTTTATGTAGTTAGATTATTTTATCAGTCGGGACTAGAGCCATCACAGTCGGAACAAATCAGGTTGATAGCACAACGACCCCATCAGTCATCTTCAAGACGCCATTGGTTCTATTCAAGGTTCGATTCGTTTTCAAATTACAGATGTGATTCAAATTGAAAATGTGTGATTCGCAGGGCCCTATTTATAAATGATGCATGGAATAATATCTGTATATATTTGTGAGTAAAGAAACACCACATTGTATCAACGGTCATCTTCGCGCAAACTCCACGAAATGTGGGTACACATACACATACAGTCCATAAGAGCATCGAACAAAGTTAGACTGGTAGCCCGAGTCTTGGTGCTTAACTACAAACTGTTGGATAATACCGGCCATTCAATTAAAGTACTTTTTTGAAAATTGTGGAGCACATCAAAATATCAGATTATCAGAGACGATTCGATATATCGTATTCGCACACAAGAGTCAACTAAAATAAGGGGGCGCGGTGGCTCAGTTGGTAGAGGTGCAGGCTGCAAGCCGAGAGGTCCTCAGTTCGAATCCCACCTGCGGCAACCGCGTTGAGTCCTTGGGCAAGACACTTCACCCCGATTGCCTACATGGGGACACAATGACGCTGTGTACTGAGGCGTACTGCACGTCGCTGGTGCGCATGTCTTCAACCAATCTAACCCTGCCTGTGCTGCGGTGCAGTGCAGAGTTCAGAGTTACGATGTTGGAGAGCTGACAGCTGCTCGTCGTTGCTCGGTGGTTCTCTCCGGGTACTCCGGCTTCCTCCACCCGTAAAACTGTCACGGTCACGATTAGCCATTGTACATAAGTCTGTGACCTTAAACACCAATAAATAAATAAATAAATAATAAATAAATAAATAAATACAACTAAAATAAACAAAGAGAATTGAAATAAATATTTCCAGTGGCGTAAGGTAACCTGACGCCCCGAGAACTGTTTTTTTTCTATAATCATTCAGGGATTATGTGAATGTTAGCCTCAGTGGCAGATTCAGAAATCTTGAGTTTGATGGGGGGAAGGCGCCACATTTCAATCACGAGTTGTGATACGGAACCTCATCCGATGCGCGTGACGGCGAGTTTGGAAGATCACGAGATGCGGTATTCCATTCCTTTCGTTAGGCCTGAGTTCCCGGTAAAAATGTGGCAAACGGATGGTTAGCGTGGCCTTCCGGTGGATTCTTTGCATGTAACCAAAATGTTTTGCAGCCAAAATTTTCTCGCAATTATTGTATAGATATTCACTCAAAATATTGAAAAAGGGGTGCTAGTTTATAACGGTTCACAAGAGACCCCCAGCTATACCTGTAGACATGGGCTGCGTTATTATCCTCGATAACACGCGGCCTTCTACCACTATTGAGTTACAAAAAGAAGGATCCGCCCATGATCCTCTCTTGGCTAGGACTGAATCGAGAAGTTATAGGTACTCTTTCAGAAGTTTCCCGTTAGCCGTTTGACGTGTACGCACTTTATTTCAAGCATTTTGTTGTTCCATGTGATTATAATCGGTTGTGCTTTCCATGTTTCATAAGAATATTGAGACCGGTGTTATTGGAGAATAGTAACAGGAGCAGAATAATCAAACGGAATGAAAACTTGACTTTCCCAAACCCAACTCTTCTCCCGTGGGACCCCGGGATGTGAAGCATTGCTTGTTCACTGCGGTAAACAAGTTCAGTTTTACTGGTAAAATAGGACACTGTCACCAATGTTTGGGATGCATATCTTTTAGAATGGGCAACATGGGTATTAATGACTGACTAAGATCTAAAAACGTTAAAAATCTGAATCTCGGGCCCTCCTGCATGGTCCTTTTGGCTTCCGAATGCTCTCATTATATAACCAATGCAAACTAAAAAAAATAAAAATTAAATGGTTTATGTCTGATATTTTACCCAAATTAAATAAATTGATAAATTTGTCCCATGGGTGGCACAAGGCTTTGCAATGATTTAGCATTGCAAAGCCTTCTTGCACTCGAGGGACGAAATACACCACCACCCATGCTATTCTGTACCAACCAACCAACCAATTAATTAATTAATTAATTTTCTATACCCTCCCGTGATTCTGTTCAAAACTTTATGACAGGAAGGGAATCTTCGTGCTATTTGAACTTTGACATACAAACAACAATCAAATTAGGAAACGCAAAGCCTGTCCAGATATGGAAGTAGTAAATTATTCCCCTCCGTGGGAAATGGTCAGTGCCCCGCTCCTTCCCACAGTCCGATAAATTAGCCTGCGCGAGAAATCTCTGGCGTTACATCACTCTGTTGTCAGGCGATGGGCTGTCGCCTTCAGGTGGAAATTAGTGGCAGTGGAGCATACCGGAACCACATCTTTTGTTGGTTAAAATATTGTAATATTATAGGGCAATTGGTGTATACATGTCGATGTCTGAATGAACACGGTTCGCTGCGAATCGAGAAGATCGTTTCATCATGATGGTGATATTACGTCAAAGCACTGGACAGGATAGCTTGAGTTCTCTGCACACTTACCTGACTCCATCGCTTCCTGTGTCGAATTTTTGCTTTGTCTTTCAAATGGGCGATGATTTTGTTTCCTCCAGGCAGAGTCCACTCCAGTCGTCCACCGTATGGTGTTGGTATCTTCATTGGAGATGGTATTTTGAGAGGGACATTGTGAACAGAGCTGTAATGTATAGAGGAATTTCTAAAAAAATTCTAGTGAGAACATTTTCTAAGATAATTTGATGATTTTATTTGTGATAACATTCGGTATGATTACTTGATGTTTTTGTTATTGAGGATATTTACCACGATATTTAGACATTGTTTATATTGTTTGTTAGTGAAAATATTTACCACATCAATTTAAAGGGTTTTTCAGACAAAATCAAATAATAATTTATGATTTTGTTTTTGTTTTTGTAAGAACATTTACAACGAATATCTGACGGTTTTATTTGTAAGAGAATTGCCTATGATGGTTAACCTTTTGATCCCGAGAGATCGCTTTTCTGGTCTAGATCGTGACACGACCTGACTTCCTAACTTAGATGGTTCCTATGCAAATTCGTATAGTAGACAAATCAGTATTTTCAAAGTGCAGCCGCGCCGCTGCCCGTTGAAAATATTAATTGGTCTCTCTCCAAATAACAAATATGGACTCTTCCAACATCTCGCACTGAACTACTGTGGGAGACACCATCGGGTTCAAAGGGATAATAATCAGTAAAGAGGGTTATTACTAAGGTTTGACGGCTTTAATAAGAATGAGCGCGTGGTGCATCATTGGTTAGAGTATTGGAAGTCATACCGAGAGGTCGTTTGTTCGATCCCGACCGACGTCGTCTGTGCTGGGTCCTTCGACAAACACTTAACCCCAGTTGCCTAAGTGGCGGTTTAATGTTAGAGATGGGCGGATTTGAAATTTTGAATTCGGTATCGGTATTTTTAGGGCAGTATCGGTTCGGTATTCGGTATCTGAGATTTGCTGACAGTACCAAAAGAGAATTCACACCGGGAAAATACAGTATAGGTTGTTCTTGTATTATTCTACCAGTGCTACAAATGTCACTGCCAATGAGCTCAACATTGACATTCTTTTGCCAATACAAATCCTATCTACAGTAATTTTGTGACTTGTTTTTAAACACATCATAAACTTTAAAAACCTATTTCAAGCTTTTGTGATCTCAGAGTATGTGCCCTTAACATGCCACACTGCAAAAAATATAGGTTCTCTTTAGAACCAAAACTGGTTTTAATCTTGTCCCTGAGATGGAACCAGTTCTGTTTAAACAGTATTTATTTCAAATCAAATAAATTTACCAAGATTAGCATTCAATATTAGCAGAATATTACATGAACTGAAGTAGATTCAGCAGTAAACTTGGAGCTTATTCAACGCAGTTGCCAAACATTTTGAAACAAAGGAGATATGAACAGTTGGCATATCGAACCAGTTTTCGTGTATAACCAAAACTGGTTCGATATGCCAACTGTTCATATCTCCTTTGCTTAATAATGATTTGAGACAACCTCGTATAAGCTCTAAACTTACGACTGAAACCCCCTCAATTTATGTTTAATTCTGTTTATATTTAATGCTAATGTTTATAAATGTATTTGATTTGAAATAAATACTGTTTAAACAGAACTGGTTCATCTCAGGGACAAGATTAGAACCAGTTGTGGTTCTAAAGAGAACCTATATTTTTTGCAGTGCACCATTATCAGGTCCTGTTGATAATAGACAAATCACATGGACAGTGATTTCTAATCACGTCTTTTCACGCCATCAAACATCATGGCCTGGGAGGCGTTATTACGTTGATTGACTTGACGCCATCTTGGAGGGGGGGGGGGGGGTGCAGTTTGAGTGGTTTTCGCCAATCATGAACAATACTAACTGAGTTCCTGTTCATATAAAATATGTTTCCTGGATGCTGATGTATCCATCCTTATCCTACACATTGTATACGGCCGCCTATACAGAGTGTGTGGTCAGTAGAGGGATTCCCAGCATTTTACATATATTTACCCCCAAAACTCTCAGTTTATTTATTTATTTATTTATTTATTTATTTATTTATTTATTTATTTATTTATTAGCTCACCTGACTGATTAGGTTCAAGTTTCTTCAAAGCCATTCCCTGGTGTTTCCATAAAATTTGCCTTTCAAACTGCGGTGACATAACAACCCTTGGAAGTTTGACAGTGTTTGTCTACAGCTGATAGAATTGGAAGCAGTCAGGAAGACAAATGATAATAATCATCTGCCATGGACACTAGAGTTATGAATAATTTCATGACTTCATTCCTCTGCAGTGTTGATGAAACATGACAAACTGAATATGGCTTAAAATTCTTCTTTCAGCCACTTTGTCAGGTGAGCGCTTAAGGCCCCTTGGGGCCTCTTGTTGGTGTTTAAGGTCACATATTTCTGCACATTGGCTTATCGTGAGGCAACATGGATATAAAGGCAAATCCAGCCAATCGTTTATACCCATGTTGCCATTTTACAGGACCTCCTCCCAGGCATTGGTGTTTTACTACAGTAAAGAAGCACTGCTTCACTTTCCTGGATTCCCACGGGGAAGTTCTCAGGTTGCAGGTTGTTCTCTGAATTTTTTTATCTTTTAAGAGACGACAGACAGAGATTGTCCTTTACAGGAAAAGATTGGTGTTTTTAATTTAATATTCCAGGATAGAACAACCCTCCTTTTATAACGCGACAACCTGACGTATAATATACTCCGAATCGGCAAATCGTGCATTTACTTCAAATGTAACGGCTTGTTGTTAAATATATACCGACTAAAATTAATTTAAAACTTTTGTTGGAATCTTGAAATGCTGCACAATTTATCGCGAAGGCTTGAAGCACAGCTGTATATTTCCAATACAATGCATAAGTTTATGCCATGCCAGCCAAGCAGTGAGTGAAGCTCGACAGATTTTCCGTAACGTCGAAATTGGAATGATACAGTATTTTTGTCTATGTTTCCGAAGCATGATACAAATTAAATACCGAAGAATTATACAGACGATGTCAGGACGAGAGGACATTCTGACGTCTGTTACTGAACCGATACGGTTTTGTTGGTCCGCGTGTTAGCATATTAGGACAGGAAAATGTTACATTATGCCGCTTGCAGTTCGCAGTCGATAAAAGAAGTCAATCACGTTCGCTGGAAAACTTCGAAAATTTGCCCTTCGCTGAGAGCAAAAAGTCGTGAAATCGAGTGATTGTTGTCGTCATTTTATGATAAAAACAATATGTACCACATATTTAAGCGCTAACTCCAAAAGAATCTATGCCTCTGGTGAAATTCAAATCCAATTTTATCTGATTTAGGTTGTAAAACAGCCGAAAATTTAATTGTGGATACGTTTTATACGCACTGTTGTGTGTAATTACAACTACGAACAGATTTTATAGATTCATTAAAAACGACGATCGCCCCAGTGAGTTTGGTTGGGTTTGATCCAGTGGTTCCGACCAAGAAAACGTATATGGAAAGTTGTGGCAATAGACCCCCCCCCCCCCCCCCCCCCGACTTTCAGTCAGGTAAACTAAACAGAAAGATAAAAAAATCCGACGGAAACCCAAATTTCTATGAGGATCATTGCTTGGGAAGAATTCGGCTTCAGTTATACTTACCTTGCTGCTAAATCCATCACGCGTACCAGGAGTTTGACGAATCCGTTGACGCTGTATTCATAATTACCCGGCTGTCGCTCCTCGAAGGCATCGTCAAAGAAAATGTGAGCTGCAAATAAGAAGTTAGAATTGATCAGAACATTCATAAATATTATAAGTTATTGTGATGAATTGGTGGTAACATGGTCTGAGGTTTGTGGCTCGGAGCTTATGTTAACCGCTTATCTCTGAGCCGCTTTTCCGATCAACTGAAATATTCTATCCGATTGAATCTAAACAATACCATGAACATTCATTTTGTTGGGATCAACATAAGAAACGTTTCTCAATCGAAACTTGATTTGAACGAATCTTTAATAACTTTACAAATACTATTAAACATATTTGTTGCAACATTGTTATGAATAAATATTCACCTCAGGCCTAGTATAATGATAAGGCCCTAAATTATATAATAAATAATTGAAAAATTGAGTATTCCATGTGTTCTGTACTGGTCTCGTATATCCTTGGTTAATTATCATTCCCTTTTATCGTCTGTCGGTGGCCGAGTGGTGTGCATGGTTCAGTATAGTTTCGCTAGGCGGTTGGTGCCGAAGGAAACTCTCTCGGCGTGGGTTCGAACCCCCGCTATGCCATTGTAAATAAAGCCTGCGTCCTTTCGTTATTCTATGGCACAAGGGAAATGTGAAAAGAGACGTTCTCGCTGATTTCCATGAGGCGCTGTATGTAGAATTAAGTGATGCAATTATATAAATAATTGAAAAATTGAGTATTCCGTGTATTCTGTACTGGTCTCGTATATCCTTGGTTAACTGGCACTCCCTTATAGAGTCTATCGGTGGCGAGTGGTGTGCGTGGTTCAGTATAGTTTCGCTAGGTGGTGCCGAAGGAAACTCTCTCGGCGTGTTTTCGAATCCCGCAAATGCAAATGCCTCGGAAATATAGCTTATGGCACCTCATTGGAATGAGCTCACGAAGCAACAACACACTTTTCAATCGTTCAAAGGATTCGCTGTGCAATCATGGGATTCGCTGTGAATACTACGAGATTCTCTGTGAAAATCTTACGATGTTTGACTAACGCAAAAGAAGGCTAAGGCATTTTTACTGTTACTGTCCATTAAATGAACAAAATAAGCTCCACAAGATTGGAGGGTCCGCTGATTTTTTGGCTTTGCACTAGTATGAGTAGCTTCTTATCAAAATTTCGTGTTTTTTCAAATTGACTTTTAAGCTTATAATCACAGCGTAACATCTTCACAATCTAGCCGGTCAAGTTACATGCTCTTCACTGCTCCAAAATATCGAAACTTATATGATGTCCCGGGGGGGGGGGGGGGGGTGTAAAACAAGACTGTCAACGCAGCATTGCTGTGAGTGACAACGAGGTCTCGGGCGACATGGGAATTATCACGGTAGTTGTAAGCCACTCTGGTGACTTATCGTGTGTTCTTGGGTGTTCTTTTGTTGCACTCATCGGTCGGTCAGAAGCGGTCACTCGATTGGCTGGGGGCAGCAATTTTCCACCCTTGACAACCAAGGTATATTATGACAACTGAAGAATATTATTGGCTAGCGTATGCAACACCGCAACACAGAAAATTAATTTATCACAGCTGGATGATACAGACGTGTGTATCAAGGGGCATTCTTTTGTTATATTGGTCAGTTGGCCAGGCTATGGAACGTCATGGGAGACCTCTACAGCAAGGTCGACCTCTTCCGGATTTGCCCCGTGTGGTGTCCATGTAGAATAGGCCCATCACTCCACCGTGAGGGGTAAGAGACTCCCTAACGTGGTTCGGTTAGCAAGGTTGGTAAAGTTTAGTGTTGCACCAGTCTGGCTGTCCCCCTCTAGGAATCTGGCCCCTGATATACCAGAACTGGCTCTACTGGCATATTCTGCTAGATCGGGGTATACTGGTCCTTATATTGGGCGGGCTGTGGGATACCAAATCCAAAATCGCTTTTTTCAAATGTTGATATCTGAAGCAAATGTAACTTCCGAGTGACGGTTTTGGTATCAAACTGAGTTTTTCCTCATCACAAAGTCTCGGGGATATCAATCTCAAATCCGATTACGGCTTTATGCGATTATAAGAATACACATTACAAAGTATTGCCAATAAACATGGAGTATATATCACGGGTGGGGGGAAGGTGGGGGGGGGGGGGGTTATAATGACTGAGTTGATCTTTATTTACCCCGCTGCTATAGTAGTAGTTGGATCCCAAGCCTCAGTTCTACTCTATTCTAGACTGGTCGCCCCGTTGAGCGGACTGCACTACGCTGGGTCAATCTCAAAACTACTATCATAACCCGGGGGCGCGGTGGCGTTGCGGTAACGGTTCTCGTCAGATCACCAAAGTTAAGCAACGTCGAGCCCGGTTAGTCCTCGGATGTGTGACCGTTTGAGCGATCGATTCGGACTCCCGCGTTGTGTTCTTGGGCAAGGCACTTAACCCCGATTATCCACATGGGGGCACGATGACGCCGTGTACTAAGGTGTACTGCACGTCGATGGTGCGCATGTCTTCAACCAATCTAACCCTGACTGTGCTGCAGTGCGAAGTTACGATTTTGGGGGGCTGGCAGATGCTCGTCGTTGCTCAGTGGTTCTCTCCTGGTACTCCGGCTTCCTTCACCCGTAAAACTGTCATGGTCATGATTAGCCATTGTGCATAAGTATGTGACCTTAAACACTAATAAATAATAATAATAATGCTATCATAAGCCCCAGTAGAGGTGAATAGAGTTTTCTTGCACAGACAAAACCCGTCTTTCTGACTTAGGTAATTTCTCGAAAAATCGACTTTGTCCGATAATGGCACACTTAAGACTTCTCGCAAAATGAGCTAGTATACCACGAGTTAACACGCGAATTTTTTGAGTAAGACATCCGATGGGAAATCGAATCTGCGATAGACAAATTACGAGGATTTGTTCCGTCTTGTCGATCGAATCTTGGAGATTGAGCGATATAAGAATTTTAAAAAATCTATGAAAATTTAGAGATCGTCAAGTTCTGGCACAGTTGCAGAATTCATCGTATTTTTTCATGGGATGATAGAGGATATACACTAAACTCTCGAGGCAGAGATGAAAATGACAGATTTTTTACACAAAATCAACTTTAGGTCGAAAAAGTCGCGTGTCGTCCTGTGACATATTATTCCACTTTTAGCGAAAAATCTAAAGTGGGTGATGCGAAGGACAATCTCTTCAAAAGGTGAAAATGTGTAATTTTTTGTTGTTTTTTTTTAAGTGTTTCATCGACGGATTTCGTCGATATTCCGCGTTGATCTTTCGTATGTGAAACATTACAAATCATCGGGAAAATGCAAACACATGTATTTTTCCCTCGATGTTTTGTAGTGTCTCTTTGATGGATGCGATCGATTCGGCCAAGATATCTCGGATGAGAAACATTTGCAGCCGCGTGACATCTTGTTTGTTTTTTTTTTCAATCAGTCTATCTGTCTGTCTGTGATGGAGAAATATTTATATTATATGTTGTGTTTTTTCTCTCTCAAATAAAAAAATATATCACTTAAAATAGGAAATAATAGGAAATAAATAAATAAAAAATTAAAAGAAAACACTAGCTTTAAAAATATTAAAAAGGTATGTCATTTTTAAAGATCAAGATCCTATGGAGAAAGCAGAGAATATGAAGAGAGATCTTCTGCGTGTAAAGTTTCTCAGGGATATATTCTACAGAGCGTGTGCCCATCTTACAGATTTAAACATTCCTATTGCGATGAGCAAGAGATGTCTGGGTTTCATGTCGGAGGGACTGATCGAAATGTATATCTGTTACACCATGGAACACAAAGACGTCATAGTCCTGTTTTTGCGTCGGTGATGGAAAAGCTTGACGAGGA
Organism: Pictodentalium vernedei; assembly: GCA_031216915.1. Classification (NCBI taxonomy): domain Eukaryota; kingdom Metazoa; phylum Mollusca; class Scaphopoda; order Dentaliida; family Dentaliidae; genus Pictodentalium; species Pictodentalium vernedei. The sequence continues at coordinate 366,158,388 of CM062294.1, forward strand.
CGAGGTGATAGATTGGTGGAAGAAATTGGTCGACTGTCGAGGGCAACCGAGGCCTTTGGAGTTCGAAATTGAGGAATTTCGGAAAATGCTGAGAGGTCTCTTGTTTTTTTTACAAAGTCATCTTTTATTTGTATGCAAGCTGTCACATTCCACTCGCATTCCACTCTTCATTTTTGTGTAGTTGCTCGACAATCATGTCTACTTTCGTTAACTTTTCCACATTTTTGAGAGCTTCTTCTTTGAGTCGATCTATGACACCTTTATCGATTTTCGGATATATCTTGTTTTTTCCATAGATCTGAGTATATCATTGAAATATTTCTCTTCTTCCTTCAGGAGTTTGTGGCATGAATTTTCCAAGTCTGAAAATGAATCGACTTGATTTTCGTTCCGTATTAATTTAAACCCATACTATGATTATCATATTTATATTCAAACTTTGTCACCTCAACATCTTTCAGTTGGGATGGATTAGGTTTCAAATAAAACGTTTTACTACCATTGTATGTGGCGATTCTTTTCAATTCGATTTTTTTTACCATTGCCATTTCTTTTCTTGCTTTGATTAATTTTAAATTTACTTTTTTTTATTTCCTAAATATAATATGAAACAAATTTTTTGGCTGATTTTATTTTTTCTATTTTTCTCTAAGTTAACAAAATTTAACTTAAAGGAAAACAGAGTTTGTTTTTCTCTCTTATAAATATAGGAAATAAAAAAAATAACATTTAAAAACAATTTTGAACGTTTAAAACCATTTTTAATAATTAAAAAAGGTCATTTTCATTAGAAACATGCAATCTAGCTCAATTTAAAAGTTACATTAAGAATCTCGGAATCGCAAAATCGTCGTGTTATCGAATCAAACCACAACTGATCGAACTCATAAATGCTGAGACCAGTGAGAAAACTATGTCAGAATTGAGATCTAAAGCGCGTCGGTTGGTTTTGAAACGTGTATGGTCACAAAATAAAAATGAGTTGATAGAATCGATGCTTGTAGGAGAAGGCGGGATGAGGAAAACAACAATTCAAACGGGTGGAAAGAGGAAACGAAAACAAAACATTCCGATTCAATTGGCGACATCGGAAATAAAAAAGAGATCAAATATCGAACATCATAAAAGCAGCTATGATCGAACTCAAAAATGGTGACAGTGGTGACATAGAACAAATCCTGCTAAAGTAGAAGGAGAGCAGGCTATCAAGGTTTCTTTTCAAACCTTTTGACGTCCAGGGCATGGAAAAGTTTCATCCCCAACATTTCTTGAACAAGATAAAACCTAGCATGTTGGATTTATTTTGTTGAACGCTAGGCGTTGATATCAAAACAAAATGGTATTGAAGTGTAGGATGGAGAAGATCGATCTGAACACGGATGAAATCAAGAAAAAATGGACTATTTTCAGTCTTGTATGAAGACTGCAATTGAAGGCTCTTCGATGTCCGATATCTTCGATGACATGAAAGAAAAGATAATACAAACATTGGCGCAATATCAAAACGAAGGCAGCAATTGGTGATTCGGAGAAGAATTGAATCTAGTGATTCACATCGACAAGTACTATTCATTGCAAACGTCTTTGTATATAAAATTGCCTTATTTCATAGAAAACATGAAGCTGTGATCAACATGGAAAATAAAGAGGACAATCACTCCTTCAAATGGGATGTCACATCTGCCTTCGTCCTAGAAACGAATCCACAGAGAGTATTGAAGTACGTGAAGACTTCTCTAAAAATTTAGATTGGTCGGGAATGAATTTTCCCACTCTTCTACACGACATCGATCATTCGAAAATCGAAATCCCAAGATCGCTGTTCACATATTGTGATGCGACAATTCGGAAAAAAAACATATTTCCCCCGAGATTAAATTCTTAAGAAAATCGAGGGAAAAACATCAATTTATTAATTTCGGGAAACGACATTCAACATTACTGTTGGGTCAAGAGCATGAGTCGATTATTGCAGCACATACTACCAGACACACTGGATAGAGATTTTTCTGTTTCAACTCTTTGAATTCCTTCCAATGCAAAGAATCGCTGGAACACCACAAGGAGTATTGCAACTCAAATCAATGCTGTGCCATCGACATGCCCAAACCTCACACTCACATTAAATTCATCCACCACAATAGAAGACTGACAGTGCCTTTTCGTGGTGTATGCTGCTTTCAAATGTTTCCTGTTACGGACCTGCAAAGCTTCGAGATTCGATTCAGATTCGAATCTTTCACGGAGCTCGATTCGATTCGAATCCATTATCATAGATTCGACTTTTGGAATCCTCCCAATTAGTTTGAACATACTCTTCGAGAGGGAACTATAACGTCATTATTCCGGTGTATTTCACCGGCGATGTCGACAAATCACCATTGCAACGAGTATGAACGGCAGGGTATATGAAATTAGAAATACACGGGGTTTTCTCTCACTCATTACATGCACGTGGAGTACCGGCCGATCACGTGGAAATGGCCTGTGTCAAGTAAAAGGACGCAAAAGCCAATAGTCTCTGTAATCAGTTAGGTTAAAACTTAACCCAAATCAACAGGGTTGAGTGAATATGAACCCAAATGCCGAAATACTTCGATTGTTCCAATGTGCGTTCGTTTCTTCCCTGGTCGATGCAGTTTGGGTATACAAGGCAGATAATTTCCCATAGAGCTTCTTGACAGGTCATTTGCCACAGAAACGGATTCGATTCGGATTAGATTTGGATTCGAATCTTGTGCTAGATTCGTTTCGTTATTCGATTCGAGACACAAATGTGGATTCGCAGGGCATTATTTAATGGTGAAGATGAGTTTGTGTCAGCCCAACGGTCGTCAGAGTTACACTGAAAAATATCAGCCCATACCGTCTGGATATTGTTTCTATGTTCTTTCGACAGTCAAGATTAATATTGATATTTTATTTGCCTGTATACTAAAATATAACAATGTATACATATAGTACATGGAGTTAACATATTGAAATTTTAACAAAAAAATATATTTCTTATAGTACATATAAATACAAAATCCCAATAATTAAAGCACTGTATACTGCCAGGGGAAGGCATAACCAGATTGGCTGTCTTCCTGCCTTTCTCAGAGAGATATAGAAGAAAGAGAGAAAGAAAGATCAGCAAAAGAAGGAGAAAGAAATTGGTATTACACTGCAACATTGTGGATTCCAGTTATTATGTCTTGATTTGGTCTCATTCCAGCATGCATGCGTAGTGCCGCTGATGATCAACTGCGAAATGTCGCTCCCTTGATTCTGCTGACACCATTCCTCCCATTAGCTTGGAGGTAGTAATAGTATGAGTAGATCTACGAAATGGTTGGTGGGAGCAGAATGTGAGGCGACATGGACGAGAATACCAGACAACGATTACTGTCAAATACAACACGTGATTTTATAGTTAACCCTTTACTAACATAACCGCCGAAACCACCCACAGCCATTCATAGAAGTCGTTATTCAAATTTTATTTTGTTTTCACACCTTGTTTCAAAACCACAGCCCACGATCCTCCCTTGGGGCGATCTCCTTGAGCTCGCCCCCAATGAAGACATCCGAGCTTTGTCTCCAAAACGAAAAAGTAAGATTAGTTAGTTATTCAAGAATTTTCTTATGACAAATGTCTCGGCTATCCACGTTGGAAAAGGGATACATTTTAGTTTATACAATCCGGACAATAAGGGTTCGAACAGGAAATGTTTTCGGAGTAAGAGGAGAAAAATATTGCTGTTAACTTTTTCTTGAATTCTTTCCTATTCTCTGTATTTCTGATATCTCTTTCTAACTCATTCCATAGCTTTGGTAGCGCAAAGACGGGTAATTTATCCAGGGTTTTGGTTCTGGTTTTGTGAGTGCGTAAGAGACCAGCCTGGTGAGTAATTATGTTGGGTTGGTTATTTACAATTGAGAAGAAGTTTGCAAATGAAACCGGGAGGTTTCCATTATGCCAATCAAACATAAATAATAAGGCGTGTAATTTGTATAAATCTTTTAACTTCAATATACTATCTTTGATAAATAGGGAGTCAGTGTGGGCTTTGTATTTCTTATTATTTATTATTCGTAGTGCTCGTTTCTGCAGTTTTTTAAGACGATCACAGACTTTTGACGCACCCCATAACGGAATTCCATAGATGAAATGGCTCTGTATCAGAGTGAAATATAACGTTTTCACAACAGTATGAGGGAGAAACTTTTTAACTTTATTTAGAACGAAGTTGGCAAGTCTAACTTTTGTGCAAAGTTGAGATATGTGGGCGTTGTACGATAAGTTGTCATCAATATTTATACCAAGAAACTTTAAGGATTTCTCACTTTCTCCACGACCAACCTTGCAGATTACCCGGCTGTTTATATAGACATTCTGATGAGTAACATTCCTTCCTCTGTGACTTGGATTAAGTAACATGTATTTCGTTTTCTTTTCGTTCAGGACTAGGTGGTTGGCTGTGCAAATATATTTTTTAATTCCTCATTAAAATCTGAGACTAGGGCAGTTATCTCCGCTCCAGACTTGTATGCTTCTGTGTCATCGGCAAACGACAAGACATTTAATGTAGTTGAATTACTTATGTCATTGATGTATATTAGAAATAAAATAGGACCCAATATAGAACCTTGTGGAACTCCACATGTCAGTTCAGTTAGATTAGAGTTGCTATCACCAAACGATACATACTGATTCCTGTTCTTCAGATAGCTTTTGAACCAACTTAAAGCGATACCTCTTATTCCATAGTGTTCAAGTTTTTGAAGAAGGATGTCGTGGCTTATTGTATCAAAGGCTTTGGAAAGGTCAAGAAAAATAGCTAAAGTGGTGTCCTTACTGACTTTGTCATTTACTACAGCAACATGTTTTAACAGTTGCATAACTGGATGTAGTGTGCTATGCTGCTTCCTAAAACCATATTGGTGGTGACAGAGAATATCGAATTTGTAGAGAAATTTTATCAGTCTAACAAACATCAGTTTTTCTAAAATCTTTGAAAAGACAGGGAGAATACTTATTGGTCTATAATTTGTGAAGTTATTTTCATCACCTGATTTAAAGATTGGGTTTACTTTTGCAATTTTCATTCTGTCAGGAACTATTCCCTGACTGAATGAAATGTTCATGATATGGGCAAGGGGGTTGGCAACCGAATCTATCGAATGTTTAAGGATACTGGATGAAATATTTTCACAATCCTGACTTGCTTTAGGCTTCATTTTAGTTACAATATTGATAATTTCCAGGGACGACGTTGGTAAAATAAACATATTATCTGGGAGTGGGTATTTCATGAATTCGGAGAAAGATTTGCGTGGGTTCGATATTTGTTTTGAGGTCTCCTTTCCTATATTTGCAAAGAAATTATTGAATTCGTGAGCGATTTCGTTCGGTGTATTTATCTTTTTTTCACCCAGATTAAAAAAGGAAGGTAAATTGCTTTTGTTTTTGTTTCTATTTAGAGCGTTATCTAGAATTTGCCACGTTTTTCGCATATTACTTTTATTTTCCAAGAGGACGTTTTCGTAATACATTGCTTTACTCTGTTTTCTAATTCTGTTGAACACCCGACAGTAATTTTTGTAATTTTTGGCATTAAATTCTGTTGGACTTCTTAATTTTTTTCATGAAAAATTTATTCTTGTTATTGGCTGAGATTAGAAGACCTTTCGTCATCCAAGGCTGTCGCTTTATGCATTTTTATTCTGTTTTTGACTTTTCAAAGAAAATGCCGATTCAAATGCATTCAGAAAAATATTTAAAAAGTGTTCATAGGCAGCATTGGGACAGTTGGATTCCATAACTGAAGCAAAATCACACTGGGACAATAATACCTTGACATATTCGATACTGCTAGTGTTTATTTTCCTAGACAGAGTTGGCATTGCATTCTCTAGTGACATATTTGCTGATTCAGCGTAAAAGATTCCAAAATGGTCGGATACATCAGTGAGAATTATACCAGATTTGAAAGAGTTAATTAGATTATTTGAACAGATATTGTCTATGAGCGTCGCAGAATGATCTGTCACTCTGGTTGGTTTGGTGATGACAGGCATAAATCCCTCACTAAACATTAAATCTGTAAACCTATCTGTTTTCGAGTGGCAAGCTACTTTCAAAAGGTCAATATTAAAGTCGCCCATGATTAAGGTTGTTTTCTTTTCCTTGTTAAGTATGTCAGTTATGTTGTTGACCTTTGATTGAAAAAGATCTATATCCGCTTTGGGGGCCGTGTTTGGACGATATATTACACCAATAATTCTCGACAGATTCTTATCCTTTAGTTCTATGAACATCGACTCAATCACATGTGGTATGAAAATAGAAAGATCTTGTCGGACAATGAAGTTAGTGTCACTTTTTATAAATAGTCCTACTCCACCTCGACCATCGTCAGCCAAGGGTCTGGTATGTTTTAATACAGGGTGATATCCTTCTAGTGTATACGATATATTAGAGGGGATCTGAAAGACGTCCATGAGACCAATGCCGTCGAATGTATTTCCATTACTGTTTAGTTCAGATAGCAGGTGTTTTAGAGGATCCCAATGGGCATTAAGGCTTTGACAATTGATATGAAGTGCAGAAAAAGATCCGTTCATGTCCCTGAGCTCTGATTGCAACTCACTAGGAAGGAGATATTTACAATCGGTAACGTTGTATATAGATGGAGAATCACCAGCAGTATTGGACATGTTGGTCATCTCGTTCATGAGATAATTAAAGTCGAAGTTAGAATCAGTCTGGATCCCGTCCAAATTAATACTACCCGCCATGATTTACAAACATACCATCAGCAACACCAAAGCACAGATGCATGAAGGAGACCTGAAGATTCATAAATAATATAGACAATTCATTTGGTGGCTGAAAAGAAACATCAACAGGAGTTATAACAGAGTAATATAAAGTGTGTAAATGAAGATGATCTTTCTCATTGCATTGGTTTAATGTGATCAAAAAGAGGGTAGAGAGAGAAGTAAACAAAGATATTCCACAGAAAACGGAATTTATCATTCCGTTTTATTGTAAGGCGTCGTCATTTAGTCCCTAGCTAACTTATAAACAAAACAAGACGTTTATACTAACGGTGGTTACGACAAAAGAACATGGCATAAAATTGAATAAATTTGTAAGGGTTCATCTGAAACCCCTTTCCCCGGGTTCGGGCCCATGCACACACAAAGATCCTTCAGGTCCGTACACCTATACTAAACAGATGAACGATGACAACGTGGCTCAAAAGTTCTCGAAAGATTTGGAATCTCAAATCAAAACGTTATAAGAAATTCAAAACTCCTGTGAAGATGATTATAACAGATGAGCAAATGAAAGACTATAAGAGGGCCACCGAATGTCACATCTGTAGACTATCATTCACCGAAACTTCGGCACCCGAACACTAGGAAGTGAGAGATTATGATCACTACACGGGTAAATTTTGAGGTGTCGTGCACAACAATTGCAATCTAAAATATCAAGATGCTATGTTCTTTTTGAGGAATAGTGCATGCCTTGGAGTTGACCACGCCCATATAGTTAGTCCAGGCACATTAGACATAAAAATGAGAAAGTAAGGAAAAAAATCGGAGAAAGCTGATTTTTTTATATGTTTCCGGGACACACATTGCGGATAAAGTGTGAAAAGTCCCCGCGAATCCGAGTTGAGCTTTTTTAGTTATAGCGTTTTTTTGATGAAAAAAAAAAAATTAAAAAAAATTCGACCCAGCTCCATATTTCTCATTCTTATTCGCCTTAGTAGGGTGAGAATCATAAATATCGTGCTGAATTACATTGAGAATACATATCCCCAACAGAAACTGCCAACTTTGTACCAATCCTCACACTCAATGGTGAAATATTCACGAAAATGTACAAAATTACGAAAAAAAAATTATTGTTTTCATACACACAACGGTACACAACGTCCATTAAATCAAATCTACGACTACTTTGGGAGTTAAATTATATATCAAAAATTGCAGAAAAGCAGTGGCTTTATAATGATATATAACAATAGTCATTTATTCCATAATGAACTGGTGAAACGTGTGAAATATTAACCATACCCCCTAAACTCAAATTCAAACGGCATCGACTTTTCTCATTCAAATACCGTATTATAACATCATTGTTTCAATTTCCATGTTCGATTAAATCACATAATGTGGTGTTCGCCTACACTCAAGATGCATTGGCATGTAATGTGTGCACGCCCTTGATGTGCACTCATAAACAAATTTGTATTGTACAGACAACGCTCTTTAATTTGATGCAAAATAGCCTTGAACGACTTTCATCAGGAAACGCTGTTTAATTCCGCATTCCAGGTCTTTATGTACAGACAACGCTCTTTAATTTGATGCAAAATAGCCTTGAACGACTTTCATCAGGAAACGCTGTTTAATTCCGCATTCCAGGTCTGTCCATTGCACAATTTGCTCTGTTCAGTATTGGACACTCCGCATTTGATGCCTAGATATTGAAACCAATGATCCCTTGATAGATATATATGTAATTTTGCCTGTTGTTGATTATTAGAGTCTTGTGTTATTTGTAGAACTGATCAGTTATGTTGTTGGCATATCACTTAGCGTTACCTGTTGATACCTTACGGTGACAACGAAGCAGTTCCGCACATTGATATCTGTTCTGTGGTATTGTACTTAAGTTTATTGTGTCTATCATCTTTTTTCTGTTGTGACTTTGGCAATGGATAAATGTATCAAATGAAACGATGAGTTCACCGGCTCGTCCGGAATAACTACACTTGGTGAGCGGGGTATAGAAAAGTTGGTTGCTGTAAGCGTCGAGCTTGGCGATAATCTTTTTGCCGGTTCGAAGAAACCCACAGTTGGTGAGAAAATTCACAAATTCTGCTACAAGAATTATACACGGGAAAGTTCTGTAAGAAAAAGTAAGAGAATGTCTCTAGATGCAGCTGAATCTGACGAAGCTGGTCCATCTATGACAAAAAAATTGCGCTCTGATCAAGATGCTTTCAATTTTAAACTCCATTGTCTGTTCTGTGGAGAATCCGCCGACAAACAAACTCATATACCCGTTCAACGTAGAAGAGAAGTCCACACCGTTGAAACATTGACTTTTGTTGATAGTATCAGAACCCGTTGTTTGAAACGTAGTGATGAATGGGGTGAGTCTGTACTTACTCGGATCGGTCGTGCTATCGATCTAGTGGCCGAGGAAGGTCGGTATCACCATGATTGCTGGACAGGATTTGTCAGAGATAAGCCTGAGCGAACTCTTTCACGGGGTAGGCCTGTTGCAGACAAGAAAGCACTTGCATTCCATGAATTGTGTACCTTTATGGAGAACAGCGATGAGTGTCAGTTTTCCTTGAGCGAATTGGCAGAGACGTTTGAATCGTATCTTGGTGACGAAGTCGGTTACACAATTAAACATCTTAAAACCAAACTGCTTGAGCATTTCGGTAGTAGAATCTCTATTACAACACTGAGGTCCCTAAAAAATGTTGTCACATTCAGAGATTCATCAGACAAAATACTATATGATTCGTGGTACTCAGACAAATGTACCAATGAAACTGATGAACGTATGCGCATCGTCAAGAAAGCATCGGCTATAGTCCGCGATGATATTCGGTCAGCCATTTACGAGTGTGACGTTTATCCCAAACCCGATTCGTTATCTGTATCTAGTGATCTACTACCCGATACACTCCAAACCTTGTTACAAGGGATTGTTGCTCCGTCGCAGCGTGGGCAAAACATCCAAGCCAACCAGAGACGCGTGACAGCCATAGGTCAGTCTCTAATAAGTTCTTGTCGGCCCCGTTCATTCTTGTCACCAGTATTATTGTCGGTAGCAGTTTACATACATAGGAAATTCGCATCTCGGGAATTGATCGACATTCTGAATGGACTAATGTTCTCTTCTAGCTACCGGGAAGTTCAACAATACGTTCATTCTGTCATGATAAGCAAAGGTCCGTCGCCTAGACTTGCGAACTTCACACAATTCGTTTTCGATAACGCCGATTGTAATGTGCGCACGCTAGAGGGCAAGAATACTTTCCTTAGTATGGGAGGCATCGTCTGTATAACTCCAAGCAGAGATCACACAGAAGAGTCTCCGATAAAACGACTAACTGGTGATCATTCGAATATTGGCTCTGGTGAATTCGGGTACATCCCTTTGAGAGGTTACAGTAAACCAAGCAAATCGGGTCTTGACGAAATTGTGATGAAGGATTTATCAACTTTGGGTGAATCTGATCCGAAAAATTTGAAACTCGCAAAAACAGTCGACAGTCTTTGGTCTTTGACGCATGTACTGAGAGTACCTTGCCCATCTTGGGCTGGATATATGCACATTGTCACATCATCAGATGATTATGAAACAAGTGATGTCGAGATACTTCCCTTTATTAATTTTGATCCATCCAACCCGAGCACAATTTACACTGCTCTCATGTTTGCACAAACTGAATGTGAGAAACAGGGACTGAACGTTTGTCCAGTGACGTTTGACCAACCACTTTATATCAAAGCAGTGGAGATTGTGTCTTCGTCAGATAAGTTGACAAAAGTTTTCGTTAGACTCGGCGGCTTCCATATGATTATGTCATATTTAGGGGCAATTCGTTCGATCATGGCTGGTAGCGGCTTGGATGAACTTTGGGGGACTGTTTATGCCGGTGGGTCAATCCATCATTTGATCAGTGGTCATGCATATTCAAGAGCAGTTCGTGCCCATTTGCTAACACAAATTGCCATTACAAAACTTGTGTTTGAAGAAAGCCGAACACTAGATAACATAGACTGCACAGAAGTCAATGAAATATTCTGTGGACTTGCCAGAGGTGACTGTACAACAGCTGACGCTGTCAATCAAGAAAGTGTCAACCATCTACTGTCAAAATTACACGAACTGCTTCAGAATGCGTCCGTAGGACGCACAGGAAAGCTTTGGGTACAATACTACGAGCAAATAGGTCTTCTCCAGTTGTTCTTGAGAGCAGAGCGCACAAGCGACTGGGAACTCCACACATATTGTGTTCGCAATATGATTCCAGTGTTTCACGCAGGTGGTCATTTTGCATACGTAAAAAGTTCTCATCTCTATTTGCAGCAGATGAATGAGCTAACAGAAATAATGCAACAGGATGATTTGAAGTTGTTCACTGAGAAAGGTTACTTTACCATAAGGCGCTCAGATAAATTCTGGGACGGGATATATTCTGATCAGACCATAGAGCAGTGTTTAATGAGAATGTTCAAGCTCCCTGGTGGTCTCACACATGGCAGGGGAATAACCGATAGCACTGTTGCGAAATGGGTACATGGACTACCTCTTTGCCTTCCGATATGTAATGCTCTCGAAAATTTTGTTCATGTTCACACTGGCCATGGCGAACAACATCGGGATCTCCGTCAAAGTTCACAATTGACTGATGCCAATGATATCACCAAATTATTGAACTGGCTCGGAGCGCATTCCCCCTTTCAGAATAGAGATCCACTACAATTAGTCTCTATAGCGACCGGGCTTGTGGCCGACGAAACTTTGAACTGTGACCAAGTTCGCAAAATTGGTGAATGTTGCGTATCGAATGTTGTAAGCAAAACGTTCAACAGCATCAAACTACTGTGAAGTCTTTCGCATCGATGGCAAATAGCATCAAAGTCCGTGGAAGTAAGGTAGTGATTGACCCCACAATTCTGTTCAACCGCATCACATGTGTTATTCAGTCACAAGCAGAGATGGAAGAGTATCTCAAATATGAACTCGCCCCGAAACCACCAGCATTGTTTGATTCTGCTGGAATGAGGAAGACACAGAAAAGCACGCTCGGTAAGATCCTCAAAACATACGGTTCCGAGCAAACTAAAATCCCAGAACATTCTCTGTTTGTTGTAGATGGTGGATTTTTATTGAGGGCAGTTGTATGGCCTAAACAGTCGTCATATAAGGACATATGTACATCATATTCCAATTATCTAGTGAGACATTTTGTGGCGAACGTCGTGGTTGTTTTTGATGGTTATGCTTGTACAATGTCGACAAAGGGCATGGAACAAGCCCGTAGATCTAAAGACAGGTATTCCATTGATATCAATATCTCACCCGAGTTACCAGCCACCACACCCCAATCCGATTTCCTTGCAAATGCCAAGAACAAAACCCAACTGATCGATCTTCTAATGCAGGAGCTATCTGCTATCAATATTCAGTCCAAGCAGGCCGAGGCTGATGCTGATGTACTGATAGCCGAAACTGCACTTGACATCGCTCAAGATGACAACAATGTTGTCGTTGTGGGAACAGACACAGACTTGTTAGTCATTCTTACCTCTCGAGTTCAACCGGGATGTAATATTCACATGATGTATTCCATTACCCCAAACTTGCTAGTTTCAGTTAGTGAAATAGCAACCAAAATGGGTGACCATAGAAGCAACCTCCTTGTAGCACATTCTATAAGTGGTTGTGACACTACTTCTGCACTCTTTCGAGTTGGTAAGAAGAAAGTATTCAGTACAATTGTCTCCGATGTTACTAGCGACTCACAACAGTATGTCAACACAATTTTGGCGGATGACAGTACACCATGTGCAGTAGCCGCTGCCGTGGAACAACTTCTCCTGATCTTATACGGGAGTAAAACTGTTTCCTCTCTCGACCAATATAGATATGTCACTTACAAGCGTTATGTAGCAAAATCTAAACTGAATAAACCCATCGACCTAGCCTCACTCCCACCAAGCAGCGATGCTGCACAACAACATGTCTACAGATGTTATCTCCAGGTCCAACAATGGCTGGGCACTTCGCTTCCTCCGACGGATTGGGGGTGGTCGCTAGACAATGGACTTCTTGTACCGACTGCAGCCACAAAGCCATGTGCCCCCGATAACCTACTGAATCTGATCAGTTGTGGTTGCAAGAGTGCTTGTACAAAAAGGTGTGGGTGTAAGAAGGCAGGACTCTCTTGCTCAGGTTTGTGTAATTGCAGTTCGGATTCTTGTAACAACCACAGAAACACTGTCCTGTCGGAAATTTCTGAGTTCGATGAATAATATGTATATAGGTCATGTCATTTCTGTATATAGCGTTGATAATAGTCAATGTAACTTAATCCATGTTGATTGATTTGTACATTCTGTAAATATTATTTATTGATTTTTGTACATTCTGTAAATATTATTTATTGATCTAATGCTGCCAGACACAGACGTGTCTGTTCGGTCCCAAGCCCGAAAATAGTTAAGTTCTCATGCTGACGAATTTTATGCCAAAAGGGGAACTCGGCCAGAAGCAGAGGGGGTCTTCCATAATGTCTATTTTGTAAGCAATGATAAAAGTCTTCAAATGGTGGTGGATTTTTTATCGTCTGTCCAACTAACATCCCGTTCTGTACTACGACCCTTTGGGCAAATCCGTTAGGAAAATCGTCATTTTTTGCGTAAATCCGATACTTTTTTGTGAATTTTCAATAATATTTCGCAGAAATTGTCACAGAATGCACATTTTCCTCTAGGTAAATGTATATTGGACATTATGTAGCTCGAAATACGCGTAAACAAAAAATACAGTTGGATCAATTCGAGGTTACAAAGTTCGTGCGATTTTTTAAAATTTTTTTCAAACGCGTTTTCGAAAAAAGGCTGTAGAAAAAAAAAGCTCAACTGGGATTTTAGGGGACTTTTGTCTAATCGTTCAGTGACATGTACTCGACATTCCCTGAAAAAATCAGCTTTCTCCGATTTTTTTTCCTAGTGAAACCTAATGTTCTTGGGCTAAGTGCCCAGTGAGGTGGTGTAGTTCCCGCCGCGAAACGGAGGGAACTACACCACCTCACTGGGCACTATATGGGCGTAGTCAACTACAAGACATGCACTAATCCTTATATTATATCGAACACCCATCAGGAAAAACATCTGTCCGATTTGTTAATCTATTACCAAGGTAGCAGCCCTACCAACCAGCGTTATATAGAAAAAAATACCATGTAGTTTTTAAAAAACATTTTCTTCTTCCAAAACACGGCTAACTTGGATTATTGATATGAGCAGAAGACAGATTTTGAATCGACCGCAAATGGTAAACAAAACATTTCTCCCAAACGGAACTGTGTATTCTAGAATTGCGCAACTCGCGAATGAAAGCTAGTAAAATTTTCGAAATTTGACAACGCAGTTTAATAATTTCTACACATTTGTCACACATATACATTACCGAATGAGTCAGTGCGGGATACCAAACGCCGAAGATTCAAATGAATTCCATTATTTATTCGTTTACTGCCCAAAACATACAACTGAATAGCGAAATAATATGAGCAGCGAAACAAACGATTTTCCATATCCGGACGCGTTCTCATGAAAGTTGTACCCAGGTATGGATCATTCTCTTCGAAACGAGATATGGATAATCTTCTCAAGGAATAAAATGAACGCCTCGGAAAATGTGACTTCAACAATGGAAAAGCGATACATTTTTCCACAATGATTTCTTTCTGGGTCGTTTTGTGGATGTTGTGCCTCTGTGAATCGATATTTAAATTTAGCCTGATCAGTTTTATTCGCCCAGTATGAAAAGAAAACTGATATAGTAGTGTGCTAAAAATAGAAAACGTGTAGTGCCTGGGTGTAGTGCCTGGTCAGTTCTGTGGATGCAAACTAAACGAAATAGGGTATCATCTTTCAGCCAATCAGAATGCAAGGAAGTCATGTGAGATATAATATACAGTGATAGTTCACAATCTGTTGGGTTATGACAGTCATCTGTTCATGAAGAAACTCAGTGGTGTTAGCGAAGAGCGAAGAACAATTCATTTCTTTCGCGAAATGGATAGTCGTAGACAAAAAGAAGAAAAAACTGATAGAGAGATATCAGCAGTCGACATCACGAGAGAAATACATTTTTAGATAGTTTTAAATTCATGTCGACCAGGCTTGAGAAACTAGTTAGCAATTTAGGGAAGGAGAAATTCATAATCATGACTGAACACTTTCGAGATGAGCGCCAATTGGAGAGCGTATTGAGAAAAGGAGTCTATCCCTACGATTACATGGATCGTTTGCATAGATTCGACGAGTCGATGCTACCTTCCAAAGATATTTTTTATTAGAAATTATACAATGCTGACATTTCTAACGGTGACTACTAGCTCGCTCAAAGAGTGTGGAAAATATGTGACATGAAATCCATAAGAGATTTTCATGATCTGCATCCGAAAACCGATCTCCTTCTCTTGGCACACGTGTTCGAACATTTTCGAGACGTCTGTTGGAGACATTACGATGTAGATCTGCCTAGGTAATACACTAGGTAATAGGCTCCCGGTCTGGCTTAGGGCGCTCTGTGAAGACAACCGACAATTCACTTGGAGTTATTATCTGACATGGAATTGTTGCTTATGTTCGAAAAGGGTGTGACAGGTGGAGTGTCGACGTTATCTCACAGATATGCGAAAGCGAACAATTGCTACAGAGAAGAAGGGTTTGACGCGCGACAACCAAGTAAATGCCTAACATATCTAGATGGTAATAATTTATAAGGTTGGGCTGTGAGTCATTCGTTACCAATGGAAAATTTCGAGAAACGTGAGGAGATGGAAAATTGGAGACACTATCCCTGTCTTCTAGAGGTGGATCCAGAATATTCCGAAATGTTACACCATCGACACAACAATTATCTGTTGGCACCCGAACAATTGGAAGTGAATAAGGTTGACAAACTCGTTCGAAATTTAAATGGCAAATGTAAATACGTAGTTTACTGTGAAAATCTGAAACTCTACATAGATTAAGGCATGAAATTAGTTGATATACATCGCACCATCCGATTCGACGAAGAGCCTTGGATGAAGAAGTACATAGATCTTAACACGAATTTCAGAATGCAGGCAGTGACCGAAATTCGAGATAGATGTTTTCAAACTTATGAGCAATTCTGTGTACGGAAAACCGATGGAAAACATCAGAAAAAGGACTGACATTCGTCTCATGACGACGGACTGTCAGGATAGAAAATACATTCTGAAACCAAATTGTAAACATAGAACAATCATCGATGAAAATTTGTGGTCGTTCACATGAAACAGATGCGTCTGACATTTGACAAACTGGCTTATTTGGGAACGTGCAACTTAGACATCAGCAAGCAGTTGGTGTATCGATTTCATTACGAGTACATGAAGAGAAAATACGATTCGAAGGCCAAACAGTTATTTACTAACACAGATGGTCTAGCTTATGAGACAGAGACCAAAGATTTTTACTGGGACATATCTCCAGACCTTGACGCTTGGTTCGACACGAACAACTATCCCAGTAATCACAAATCTAAAATTTCACCGGGTGTGAATAAGAAGGTGGTGGGACAATTCAAAGACGAGGCGAGAGGAAAACATATCATGAAAGTTGTGAGTTTGAAATCGAAATTGTATACTTACCTCTTAGATGGGAAGGCGATCAAGAAATGTAAAGGTGTCAAAAGAAACGTCACGAATAATGACATCACTTTCGAAGAGTATAAAGATTGTCTGTTCGAAATTTGTGGATGAACATGATTCAAAGTGACAAGCACGATATCTACACAGAAATAATCAATAAAATTGCTTTATCGGCTGATGATAATAAGAGAAATTGCAATCGGATGGAATAAACATGTTATCTCATGGTCATTATTTCACAAAGTCGATGATTCCTCAAAGTCAAGAAAGATTAGACGAGTACACATTACAAATCGATTACACGTTTTCAAATTTTGAGGAGTGTGTCGTTCGCATCACCCACTTTAGATTTCTCGCTAAAAGTGGACTATTATGTCACGAGACGACACGCAACTTTTTCAACCCAAGGATGTTTTGTGTAAAAAATCTGTCATTTTCATCTCTGCTTCGAAAGTTTGGCGTATATCCACTATCATCCCATGAAAAAATGCGATTGAATCTCTGACTGTGCCAGAACTGGACGATCTCGAAATTTTCTAAGATTTTCTTAGATTTTCCAAGATTCTTATATCGCACAATCTCCGGGATTCGATCGACAAGACGGAACAAATCCTCGTAATCTCTCTATCGCTGATTCGATTTCCCATCTGCTTTCTGACTCGAAAAAGTCGCGTGTCGTCTCGTGGCATAATAGCGCATTTTGCGAGAAGTCTAAAGTGTGCCAGTAAAGACTAAGTCGATTTCTCGAGAAAATAAGCTCGAAAATTGCGAGAAATTACCAAAGTCAAAAAACAAGGTTTTGTTGTGCTAGTACTATCTTTTCACCTCTAATAGCCCATACAGGCCCATACAAGATTAAAACAGAGATATTAGTCTAGAATGGGGCATACTATCGCAGCAGGGGCGTATATGAATGAGTAGGTAGAGCGCATTACGAATACACGTATATGCATTGGGCAACAAGGCACACACTTGGATTTGTCGTGTCCATATATTTAATTTATTGGAGTTATTCGAATTCCATGAAAGTGGTGCTTATTAAAAATATCGATAAAACCTCTAATGTATGTACACGTTTTATACAGATAATCACGCAAGTCATTGAAACTACCGTTATTTTGTAATATAATATCAGAACCTTTTAAGTTATCCATATTTTGCCTGAAACTTCGAAAAATCTATTTCACAGATCATCATTTACATGTATTCCGAAAGTAGATATTAGTTGGCCCATGCGGTCTCCTTTAAATATAAGATTGAGTTAATATTTTGCAGAACACCGGTTCGACATAATATTCTTCAGCTGTCATAATATACCTTAGTTGTCAAGGGTGGAAAATTGCTGCCCCAGCCAATCGAGTTGACCGCTTCTGACCGACCGTCCAAGAACACATGATAAGTCATGAATTCCACCTCATCAGAGTGGCTACAGCTGCCTTGGTAATTCACATATCGCCCTGAAACCTCGTCACAGCAATGCTGCATTGTCATTCGTGTTTACACCACCCCTAGGACATCATACAATTTTCGATATTTCGGAGCAGTGAAGAGCATGTAACCTGACCTTCTGGATTGTGAAGAAAGATATTCCGCTGTGATTATAAGAATAAAAGTCGATTTGAAAAACCCGAATTTTTTATAAAAAGCTACTCGTACCAGAGCAAAGCCAACAATTTTGCCGACCCTCCTACCTTATGCAGCCTATTTTTTTATTTGATGCAAAGTAACAGGTATATTGTTTGTGAACAATACTTCGGGGGATAGTCACTCTACTGGATAAGGGAAATTTATTAGTACCTACCTTTCCATATGTGCGTCATTACTGTAAAAATGCAATAGCCTTCGTTTGCGTTCGTCAAAAACCATAATATTTTCACAGAGAATTTCATAGCATTCACAGCGAATTTCACGATTGCACAGCAAATCCCTTAAACGAACAGTGTGGATAAGTGGGGGATCTGGGTGACCCTACCCCCCCCCCCATAATTTTTTTTTTAAAGTTACCGCTAGGAGAAGCATTCTACCGCATTTTCTTGACAATATCTTCTGAATTATTTCCTTAAAATTTGGGTAATTTATTTCCTGTATTTCTATGTGCACACCCTGCGGGGCACATTTATGATTGGATCGCTGTGAAACTTTGTATGCTTGTTTCGGGTGACCTCCAAATGGGAGCTATCGATTTTCTTCCATTTCCCTCCAAAACGTTGCCGTTGATAATGACTTTTGATGAACTTAGTGCAGTTATGCATCAATATTTCCCTGTGGCACACCCTGTAGGGCAAATTTATGATCGGATCGCTTTGAAACCTGGCACGCTTGTTTGGGGTGACCTCTAGATGGGAGCTATCGATTTTCTTCCATTTCCGTTAAAAAGATTGCTGTGGCAACGACTTTTGAACTTAGTTTTGTTATGCATCAGTATATTCCTTTGGCATGCCCTAGAGGGCACATTTTTGATCGAATCGCTTTGGAACTTAGTATGCTTGTTTTGGATAATCTCTAGACGTGAGCTTTCGATTTTCTTCCATTTCTGTCAAAAACCATTGCCGGTAGAAACGTCCTTTTAACTTAATGCAGTTGTGCATCAATATATTTCTTTGGTACACCGCACAGGACACATTTATGATCAGATCGTTTTGAAACTTGGTATGCTTGTTTTGGGTGGCCTCTACATGGAAGCTGTCGATTTTCTTCCATTTTCGTCAAAAACCACCTTGATGTTAGCAACGACCTTCAAACGAAGTGCAGTTGTGCTTCATTTGGCACGCCCTACAAGGTACATTCATGAATGGATCGCTTTGAAACTTGGTGTGTGTTTGGGGTTGACCTCCAGATGGGAGCTTTTTAATTCCCGTGAAAAAAGTTGCCGTTAGTAACGACCTTCAACTTTGCTCTTTTGTGCGTTGACATTTTTCTGTGGTACACTGCACAGGTCACATTTATGATCCGATTACTTGGAAATTTGGTGTGCTGCTTTGGAGCAACCTTTAGATGCGAGCTACTGATTTTCTTTTATTTCCGTCCAGAAACATTGCTGTTAGCAATGATCTTTGAACTTTGCCGTTTTTGCGCCAACATTTTTCTTTGGCACGCTCTGCAGGGTGCATTTATGAATGGACTGGTTTGAAACTTGTAATGACCTTTAAAATCGGTGCATTTGTGCATCAACATATTCCTTTGGAATGCCCTACAAGGCACATTTATGAATGGATTGCTTTGAAACATGGTTCAAGGCCACCTGCCTTTGAACTCAATGCATTTATGCCTCACATATTCATTTGGCACGTTCTATAGGCACATTTATGAATATATTGATTTGAAACTTGGTATGCGTATTCGGGGTGATCTCTAAATGGAAGTTATTGATTTTCTGTCATTTCCATCAAAAAACGTTGCTGTTAGCGCCAACCTTTGAACTTAGTGCATTTCTGCAGCAACTTATCCCTTTTACACTCCCTACAGGGCATAGTTATGAATTTCCATCAGCAAAGCGAAACAAAAACATCGCCTCCCGCAACGACCTTCAAACTTAGTACATTTGTGCCCTAACATCTTTCGTAGGCACACCTCAGAGGGCACATTGATTACCGGGTTGTTTTGAAACTTATTCAGGGTCACCAGGGCTGGGGTATTCGTTTTCGCTATTCGGTCGTATTCAATACATTTTTTCAAGTATTCAGATGTATTAAGTATTCATGCAATTTTAAAGTATTCGTATTAGTATTTGTATTCGAATACAGTCAAATTTGAGGTGTATTCATGAATACTTTTTGAATACTTTTCTTATTTTTAATACATTGAGTATTTTGTAAAAGAAATTGCGATTATCAATATCAGAGAATGGTCAAGAATTAAATTAGTACATTTGAAGTGCCTGGTTTTTCAATATATTAAAATAAAATTTGAAAATATTAAATTAAATTAAAATATTTAATAATAGAATATATTTATTTTTTATATCCGTTAAGATACTTTTAACTGCAGCCGGCTAATTTACTGCAAAGGCTGATTGATAAAAGCTTTTATGTCTTGACTTTCAAAGAAATGTTTCTAAGCAGATGATCAAGTGTGATAGGATTCATAAGGAAGACAATGGTCAGATAAAACACTAAGTATTAAGATTATCCTTAGGACAAAGGATATCAGTCTGGCCAGTGCATAGATTCTTAAACCTTAAATAACTCAAATATCCAATTAACACTAATCTCATATATTTCTACAGTACTAGTAGAAATAAGGTGTAGACTGATAGAGCCAAAATATTATTGTGGCTACATTACCACTTAATTCCAACAGTATAGTAATTGCATAAGTGATTACATGTTAACTCATTTATCCCTTATTTTGCCCAATACAGTGCCCAGAACCAAAATAATTATTATTAGCTTGATGAGCTTGTTGTAACCATAGGCTATGTTTTATGTAAAGCTGAATATTATTGTGATTAAATTACAACTTAATTCCAGCAGTACAGTAATTGAATAACTGATTAAATGTAAACTTATTTTAACCCTTTATCCGACAAAGTGTTGCGAAGAACAAAAATTATTTTTAATGTTTTCATATTTTCATGTATATGGATGTCATTGGAGCATTGATATTTGTAAGATTTTATTAATAATGTTTCTGGTGTTTTCAGTTTAATTTACTATAATCTATTTGAAAGAAATAATTGGAAAAGTATTCAAGTATTCAAATTTGTATTCATGAATACATTGTAAAGTATTCATGAAGTATTCGTATTCAAATACATTTGGAATTTGTGTATTCGTATTCATATTCGTATTCCTAAAATTTCAAAGTATTCGTATTCAATACATTTGCAATGTATTCCCCCCAACCCTGAAATGGGAGCTATCGATTTTCTGTTCATTTTCATCAAAGACTGTTGCTGTTACCAACAACCTTTGAAATTGGTGCATTTGGGCATCAGCACTCTTCTGTGACGTGGCCTACAGGGCACATTTGTCATAAGATTGTTTTTGAACTTGGTGTGTTCATTAGTTAGGCGAGACCTCTAGATAAGAGCTATCGACTAGCATTCATTTCTGTGAAAAAGGTTGCTGTTTACAATGACATTTAGACTTAAAGCATTTGTGTATCAACATTCTTCCTTTAGCAAGCCCTACAGTTTACATTTAAAAATGCATGGGTTGCGCTGACGTTGTGCACACCTAATGCAGTTGAAGTTTCACCAAATAACATTGGAACCAATGATTTTCAATTTTGCCATTTCACTTATAACTTACCAAGTTCAAGATTGTCAATATTAGCTACAGTGTCATTGACACTTTCATTTACATGTATAGAACCTGGTCAGTTATGCAACTACGTACCCTTGCCACCTCCATCGGCGTCGGAGACCCGTATCAAAAGCCTTCCCACGACTTTCAGCTCAGACGTATCGATAGGTCAACCTACACCTTTTTACCCCCCCCCCCCCAAATCCCGGGGCAGTTGCCCATCCCACATACCCTCCCTCAAAAGTTGAAAACATAATACAATTTGTTTAGCGATTTTTGTGAATAACGTTGTTCAGTTTAGTCATGACGTTAGACAAAAGATTAAATTACACATTATGTGATTAAAATAATCTCAAATTCGTCACGATGTGACACAAAATTTCTGAACCTCGTTCAGTAAACTCGATCTGAGCCTCGGGAAACCTCGTCTCGGGTCAGAACTAGGTCCAGAAATTTCATATGAAATCGCGACTCACTACAGATCCTCTATATCTAGACAGTACACTACATTGTCGTAATTATCTTCAAATGCCCATATGCGTGCGTGTACTATGTTTTAAACCCTTAAGGTATATTGTAACCTATCACATAAGTTCATCTCGGTCTTCAAAGCATTTGTCCATGTGCTTTCGAACCTATGTGTTGTGCTTTCATTTAACCCTTGAATAAACGTACCTCGGTACGATCAACAAAAGTCTTTCACGTTTTATGTATCCAAGAAAATACAGAAGATAAGTATCTATGGAGTGATAGTGGGCGGGGCTTGGGTGGATGGAGCAGTCTGGCTGAATCTACTAAGACTTGGTCGGGCGCATAGTTGAGGAGCAGGTCAGGGATAGGAAAAAAGCCGAGCGAATAAGGCAATTAATGGAGAGAATGCTAGGGTGGAAAGTATTCAGAACAGGTAGAGTAAGGCAGAAATACTACGATTCTCGGAGGATGCAAGGCAAAATAAAAAGTATTCAAGCGTTATTTGGGACCAACTTCGTTTATGCTGGGTCCTTGTTGGGTTGATTTGGCTGATGCGATATATCTTATGCTCCGACCAAACCCCACTGAAGACACCGCACGCTGTTGAAATCCTTTCGGTTGGATAGCAACCAGGTAACACAGAGCCAAGATGGCAGTATCCAATAAACCGCAATAGACAATGGTGACACGCATTGCCGTAACAAAATGCTGTCCATGTGCACTATCATCACGTATAACTCCACAAACTGTCCACTCCCGTGTGTCACTATGGCAGCAACACATGTGATTCACTGGTCACGCGAATGTGACTTCATTTGAATTGAGTCATTATCGACAGCACGTTCCACTTGTATTGTATGATCTCGATTATTTGTGATCATCGTCATAAATACACGCTTCCCCGCGGGAACTGCGAGAAATGAAGCAGTGTTTGTTTATTTTTGTAAAGAAGCTCCGTTTTATTGGTAAAGCAGGACCCACTCACCTATGCCTATGGTGGATGTCCTCTGAAATGGGCAACATGGGTATAATCAATTGGCTGGATTTGATTTTATATTCATGTTGCGGTCACGATTAGCCATTGTTCAGAAATATATGACCTTTCTTTACCCCGCCCACCTGTTGAAAAAAGTGAAGACGTGTCTAACGGTGTAATTAAACAGAAATTACATCGGGCGGGATGAGAATATTCTATTACCTCTTAACCACAAACCAATCATCCATAATTGAACACTGAAAAGTGGGTCGGCGATTGCACTCTTCAAGGCTAGATTCATTATTATACAAATAACTTAATTTACAAAATAGTATTTACATGGGGTGTTGAAACTAGTCTCTTAGGTATTCGAGACTGCGTGAAAACTAAAAAAAAAACTGTAAAACTGTCGTCTTCATAAAAGTTGATGACGACAAAATACGTCATCGTTTGATATTTCCATTGTATTAATGGTGAAGAGACTTCGATCGCCCGTGTTACATGAGTGTACAGTCAGCCACTTTCCATTAAATTAAAACAATTAAAATGCTTTATCCGTCGCTTTATAGGAGTATGAATAAGGGTTGTGTGTGTCAAGGTAAGCCCATTCCACATTCATAGTAAGCACTTCATACAACTTACCAGGCCCGTTCCGCATTCACAGTAAGCACTTCATACAACATACCACGCCCATTCCACATTCATAGTCAGCACTTCATACAACTTTCCACGCCCATTCCGCATTCATAGTAAGCACTTCATACAACTTACCACGCCCATTCCACATTCATAGTAAGCACTTCATACAAATTACCACGCCCATTCCACATTCATACTCCGATCAATCGACAGATAATTCCTTTCACTTCTTTTATAAATCACGAATTGTGAATACCAATATTTTTATTTTATCGTGTAAAAAATTGAGACTGTACTCAGAGCTTACCTATAAATATTGTAAAAGCACTGATCACTTCAGACCAGAAAACCCAATCAGAAATATACGGCCAGGGACCTGAGGACCAATTTCTCAATATTAAGGAATCGGGTGGGTGGGTGGGTGGGTGTGTGGGTGGGTGGGTGGGTGGGTTGGTGGGTGGGTGGGGGGTACCCCTTTGATAAATGAATTGGCTGCTTCTGTGTAATTTACAAATTGAACAGTTGAATAAAAAAAGAATCTTCAAACAATTTCAACAAAATAATATCCTTGTGACTCCTTCATTGGAACGAGCTCGTCGAGCTCGTTCTAATGAGGCTGTCACATGATATGGTTTTGTAGAAAATTGTGAAAAGTTTGAAAAAGAAATATTAAAATAACGAATTTTGGATGCTGTTTGAGTTGAATAAAATGTTAAGGAGTGTTCAAATGCTGAATTGTGAGGATGGCGGCGAGAGGGGCGGGGTGAAGCTAATCACGTTAAAACGCAAAAACTGCTTGAATTAACATGTGTATGCACTATTAACGACCTGTGAGAGCCTTCCTTGGTATTGTCCAGTTTCTCCTTGCATTAACATGTTTAGATATTTTTAATGGCCTATTGGTGCATAACTATGATAACTGATAAAATGTGTGTACCAACCCTCAAATTCATAGTAATCTGGATCGACAATATTGAAGAATATCTGCGCATTTCGTCTTGCACTCTGGTCAATATCACATCTGAAAATCGTGAGAAAACTATTGTAGCACCTCTTTATTAAAAACTGAATGACAAAGGGTTGTGGTGTGTGGAGTGAAATGGACTAATTCTGTTGTACAGATAACATAAAGCGATACTCTTTCCAAAATCTGTAGGTTCAAGTTTCAAGGATGTTGGACAAAAGCGTCTCGGACAAAAAACAATTCTCAAACTAGGACAAAAGTCCTTCCAACTTCCATCTCACGACGATTTTAGTAAACTCATTTCAGAAATTTCATAAGAGCTCGATGGGTAAGAGATTACGTCATCGGACTTCAAACCGAACGTGGAATGGGCGTGGTGAGTGAGTACGTTTAGGAGTCTAACAGTTACTCGCCGCTGCTTGGTTCTCTCCGGGTACTCGGGATTCCACCACCCCTAAAACTGACCTATACGAGGTACTGTCGAAAGTGTCGTTAAACCTCAATACAAAAAAAGAAGTTTCAAATGAAAGCATGTGGATATTATGTATTCGGTTTAGTAATGTGAAATATGGTGTTTTAAATATTATCGATGATATATACACAGAACGACACACGCGTGTGAATGGGTTAGTCGATATGGCACGAGTGCCAGCGTGGAAGGATAGAACAAGAGGCCGCAAGCCTCGAATTTTATCATTTCGCGATGGCACAAGTGCCATATCGATTAACCCACTCACACGCGTGTGTCGTTCTATGTTTATTACGCGCCTTCACGTCTCTAAAAGCAATTATTAGAAGGACACTCAGCAATTCATTTGACAACTATCGACAAAAACAACACATTTTATCGCCAACAAAATTTGTGAGGGGAACCCGTGTTACTATTTCGTCCACTGAGTTACAATGTGTTCTATGTGCCTACTGGCACATAGAACACATTGGAACTCAGGGGACGATTTTCAGCTATCGCTAGCAACTCAAATTGTAATTGCGTTGCACGATTTCTAGAAAATTCCAGTGAAAGTTCGCTTCTATTTAAAAATAATCCTTCAACGATTTCCGTTCCGTTCAGATTTTTATTTTCCGCATGGTTTTGAGTTGCTGTAGATGGGGCTTTCATAGATCAGGCGTGTAATAAAGTGTGTACTGATCTTATATCGTATATGCAGGGTTATTTAATTGGGGGAGGAGATTCTTCAATATAGGGTAAAAAATGAGTATAGCGCTCATTGACACCTTTACATTGAACGTCCGGTTAGGGGAGATATATGTCTACATACATTTGTGTTATGTGCAACATTGTGCTTGTACAGAATCTGTTATCGCGACGAAACTCGTTTTAGGGACAAAAAGCTATGAGTCGCGCTTGCGCTATACGTCCCTAAATGAGTCGAGTCGTGATTAAAAATTGTGTACACGCACAATGGGAACATAACACTTCCATCTACCATTCAGTCAACAAAACTCAAAACCATGACTTCTTGAACAAAATGCCACACTCAAGTGATCAAAACACTGAGCCTCAGTTTTTCAATTCCCTCAACCCTGCAACGACAAGGGAGGAAATTCCTTCAACGTGAATGAAATTGTAAGTGGTGATAAAAAATATTCAAACTCAGGCGAATTTGCTTTTTTCCGTCGGACAATGATATTTTGAACCAAATTCAATTCCATTTATAAGGTCTCGCAAGGGATAGGTCGATAATTGGCAACACCAATTTGGGAATTATGTTTTGGTTGTGCGCAAGGTTAGCTTTAAATACATGTCATCATTCCATTTTTAATTTTAGAATCATGTAAACGAAGGGTGGTGGGTAGGGGGTGGAAAAAAATTGCGTGAACACAGGTGAGGGTGGGTGGGTAGGTGGGTGGTCAAGTGCCAAAATTTTGCATCTTTTGTGCCTCAAACAGTAACGAAATGTTGCCAATTGACCATGAAAGCTCATTTAGAGACATTATTAACGAAAGTTATCCCTTAATATGAAAAATATTGGAGAACAGAAAAAATTGTCCGACAATTTTCTCCTAAAGTCGACTAAAATATCCATTCACAACATAATTCATTCATATTCGAGTTTTTTGTGGAACATTCTTTAAAATGAAGCCTAGTATATATAATACTGTCTAATGAGTCATAATAGCTAGGTGGGACTGATTTTTCAAAATGAAAATATTAATTTTTATTTCAACAAAAACAAAAAAAGGCTGATTTAACAAAAACAAATAAGCCTTTTAGATACCTATCTTGCTGTGTAGATGCAAAAACGAAAACAAGGTTCGCTCTTCTGGGGCCAGAACAAAAACAAATTCCCATTTCCTCAACCAATATAATAAAATAAACATATGCACGGTTACGGTGTAAGCCACCCCCATTGCCCACGTGGGGGCACGGTGACGCTGTGTACTAAGGCGTACTGCACGTCGATGGTGCACCTGTCTTCAACCAATGCTATCCCTGCTTGTCTGGAGTTAGTATGTCGGGGAGCTGACAGTTGCTCGCCGCTGTTCGGTGGTTCTCTTCGGGTACTCCGGCTTCCTCCACCCGTAAAACTGTCGCGGTCATGATTAGCCATTGTGCAGACATATGTGACTTTAAACACAATAAATAAATAAATAAATAAATAAATAAATAAATAAATAAATAAATAAATAAATAAATAAATAAATAAATAAATTACGGTATAAGCAGTAGTAAGTTAATTATGCGAACAGGAGGCACAGTGCTCACATATGCCTGCATATGCCATGATTTACAGGAAGGGAGCATGTCAGTCAGCGTAATTTTATAAGGAACAATGTTTTCGCATTTACTGTATGTTTCTGTCACATTATTTAGGGCTGATTTGCGGGTATTTTCGGGAATAATCTGCTGAACTCGCAGGAACTTGTGCAGAAATTTTGTCAAGAAAGCTTTAACGAGACATAAAAAATGGGAATCCCGCTGGGTATTCCTTAATTATCATGTGTACTATGGTAAATGCATACCAGTTTTGCACATGTGCATTACGCATTTACGAGTTGGTGTTCGAGTGCTGAAATTTTGTATATGTGTAAAAATGTATGGGGTGGGTCCCAAAAATGTCATGAAAAAAATATGCAGGAAAAGGTGGGTGTGTCAAAAGATCTGCAAAATAAAAATGTCCAACTATGTTCTCGCTCCCCCCCCCCCCCCACACACACACACAAACACCTGTGTAAACACAATTAAATTGACGCTACGTTTCAAAAATGTTCTTGCTGTTACTTTCAGTTAGTGTGATTCGGCTTCTTTTTGTTTTGTTGTTTCAAATGGTGGATTGTTTATGTTCTGGATCGTGCACTGCCCTGCAACATGGAACGTATGTTGAAGCAAACTGGTCGCATCGTTCGTTGTAGCATTTTGAAGAGAATTACTTCTGATTAGCGCACATTCCTTTCTCGTGAAGAAAACAGCTTATTGTTTCTGTAATACCGTAGAGCTGAAAAGGTTAATGGGTTTTCTTGATCGATTAATCACATGGATTAACCTTGGTTCATCGATAAGTCACTTGCCCGAATAGGTAGCTGAATAACTGCCGTACCGTTGATGATTTACAGCATTAAACCTTTACCCAGTCTAACGGAAAAACTGTCCAGCACTATATAAAAATCTCCACTCAAATTTTATTGTTTTCAATTTTTGTCTCAAAAACACAGCTTATGACCCCTCATTGGAACGAGCTCGTTGAGCTCGTTTCGATGAGGGGTCATAAGCTATGTTCTTGAGACAACAATTGAAAAATTTTAGTAATTCAAGAATTTATTTTGCAAGTATCGTCTGCTACCCGCATGGGGTAAAGGGTTAAGAATAGCCTTTTCCAGCTACTGATACAGTATTATGATCATCATGCAAGTGAATAGGTATGTCAACACGTAACTTGCATGCTTTACTCTGTTTCATATAATTTATGTGAATCAGTGTGACAATGTTTGCCTGTTTTTGAGCAAGTGTGTTCCTTTGTTAACCCATATGATACAACAAGTCAAAAGTAACGGTTAATCGATCAATTACTTTTTTGATCGATCAAGACGTTGATCATTGGTTAATCGATTAATCGGTTAACCGTTTCAGCTCTATAATACTGCGTTACTATAATAACGATACATGGTCTTTTATCGCCGAATTGTTATCACTACTGGTATTTTTTTGCGTTTTGGGGGTAAATGGTAAATAAAATTCATGTATTTGTATAAGTTTATGAGGAATTTACTTTTATTATACGCTAAACGATAGATTATCGAAAAAATTGCGGAAAGATAAAAATCGTATCCCACCACTGTGAAGACAGAGAAATTTTCGCTTTCACGGTATCAATCAAAATGGCGGCTTTCAAAGCATCACATCAAGGTGAATACGAGTCAAGTTATCACTGGAAATGATCAATTTGTTTTAAAAGTATATAATGAAAATAAAATCTAGTGTTTTTGAGTGGATACCAATCATTTCCCGCAAAAATTCAATACGTATTCACCTTGAATCGATGCATGGAACCCGCCAGCTGAATCAAATCGCAAGACGCTTCCTGTTCCAAGTATCGAACAAATCACTTCCGCGTATCAATGAGCATCAGCTGTTTACTTTCTTGCATCAATTCAAGGTTGAAACGAGTGGAATTATCAATAGGAATGATCAGATTCTTTTAAAAAGCGTATAATAAAAAGAAAATCTAGTGTTTTTGAGTGGATACCGAAAATTATCTCACTCGTAACCGAGACAAATGGTTATTTTCGCTCTCGCAATCGCTCGCGAAAAATAAACATCTGTCTCCGTCACTCATGAGATAATTTTGGGTTTCCACTCAAAAACACTTGATATACTCTATATTTTATGGGAGTCAATAATTAGATAAACCGTGTAAACTATCATGCGCGGTAGAGAACAAAAACCTAATGTTAAACCGTGCATTAAGTTCAGTAAATAGATGATATCAACGCTATTTTAGTGAATATCGGAGTTTATCTCATGAGTGTGGACCTGAAAGTTTTATTTTTTATGAGCGCTGTTTTCTTTTTATTATATGCTACGTGACAATTTACTGCGCAGTATTCAACCCGATTCGACTGCAAATACGTACGTTTCAAAACAATAACAAAAGTCAGCTGATTGTTCTTTCAAGCATGTACTAGCCAAATCACTCAAACATAAAAATAGTCCCACTTTCCCACGATAATTTACTCAACTAATTGTTCAATTCACAGATGAAATTTAATAATTATAATACAATAAATGAGAATATTGTCATTTCATTAATGTTAATTCTTAGAACATTTTAAATGTCAATTTACAAAGGAATTTGGAAATGAGTGCGCTGACTCATCCCAAAAAAAACTTCCAGGGCGAATCGATCAACAGGGTTTTTTGTAAAACTAACCTTGTTCAAGGCTCAATATCACTCTCGGAGTCACTTTCTATACATCTAAGTATTTTACTTCATTATTTTTATACATTTTTCAGTCATAGAATCACCAGAACGGCTTGAACTAGCATGACCCTCTGGCACTACTGGTAAATCTGGCACTGAATCGCTTGTAGCAGTATCGAAGGCGAAGTGATGCGCCGTAGCGTAACGTCATTTAGGGTGCTACAGAGGGATATTCCTCGTTATCCATCTAGTCGATGGATATCGAGAAATATCTTTTAGATACTTTACGATAATTCACAGGCTAGTATATAATAAAGAAGAACACCACACACTCAATACACAACTATCGGCGTACTATTCTGATTTGATTGGCTGAAAGCAACAAACGTTGTTTTCGTTTGACGTCACATGATGTGTTCCACAAAGTTACATATATAATTTCGTTGTGCTTCGGCGTCACTTTTTGTTGGCGCTTCGGAGAACACACCTGCGCGATATACCAACCCCCCCCCCCATCCCCCCTCCACACACACACCCACACACACCTAGCTTTTGGGCTGGATGATGGTCGAAGTGCCGAGAATTGCTCGAATTGTGACCTGATCGTTGCGTCGACGTCAGAAAGACAGACTATTGGGCTGTTTTTACATTCATTGACATAGGTTATTATCAGTAGTGCCACGGGTATGCCACGAAAGGTCGTCGTCAGGCGTGTTGAAATTAAAATCATGGTCGCCTGACAGCCACCCACCCGATTCTCACTCACCTTTTAACACTTTTTGTTGTCGTCGGTACCTGGGAATCAATGGGATGGCATATATGTGGATCCATTTTCAATTCATGGTGGGTTCGGTGCGTCTTTGACATTTGTGCCACCTCCCCAACCCTCAACAAGCATACCTTTCCACTGAATGAGGCCTTTTGCTAGATGCGAGGGTATCGACTAACATTTCTAGAGTAGAGGAGTACCCCCTCCCCCCTCCCTGGTCACAAAACAGGAAAACTCCTTCTTACTCCATAACAGATCGCACAGCGCATCTTGTTCTCTGTTCAAATACCTACCGAAAGATTGATTTCAATATCTGTACCATCTCATTTTCGCTCTCATGCCACATCGTACCACACATATATATCATGGGCGTTGAATCGGTCCTCAAGCTTTGTTTGGGATCGAATTCACCTTGCTTATCAATAGGCTCGTTATTATCCATTCTGTCGAAGAAGCCAGCCTTCTACAAAAAAAAAATAAATGACTTTTGAGTCCCTCCTAAGGGATATGGTAGATGCCAGTCTCATCAAGATATTTTTTCGCATTTATTTATTTATTTATTTATTTATTTATTTATTTATTTATTTATTTATTTATTTATTTATTTATTTATTTATTTAAGACACTCTCAACAGCCAGTGCATTATTCTATGGAAGACGCCAGCTTACCTGGAGAGAACCACCGAACAGGACCGGTTAATTGTCTGATTCTCCAACTTATTAACAAGTAGAGTGCTGAATTATTTGTGGTCATCAAATTAAACTTTATTGAATACAAAGCGACGTCTGCACCGGCATAAAAAACAGGATATCACAGCAAGGACCGGTGCAGAGCGAAGCAAGCATACATATATACATGATAAAAATAAACAGTTAAGAAAGGGATAAGCGTAGCACAAAAAGGAAAAAATTGAAGGAAATAATTTTGAGAACACAAAGGAAAGGGAAGATAATACAAAATTAACACATAACGTTCAACCAAGAACAGAAAAAGGTACTAGTGAAAATTAAATTCCAGTTCGTCATTAATGATTGAAGAAATAAGTGAAGTACGGGTCCAGTATTGACAGAATACTTCACGGGGAAAACGAAGAAAATCAGCAGAGAGCCGCAAACGTAATCTGCCCAAAAAGGAAGACAGAATCGTTTGGGAAGAAATAGTCGTAATAGTACGATGAGTAAATTCGTTACGGCGATACCAAATAGTGGCCACAGCTTCGATAATTAAAACCAGTGATGAAGCACGGGCGAAAAAAGGACAAGAAGTAGGAAGCCGTAAGAATAAAATAGTGACTGGGTTTGGCACCACATCGACCCCTACAAGACTAGTAATCCACCGGAAAACCAAGTCCCATAAGGGCCGAACCAAAGGACAATCACAAAATAAATGCTTGGTACTCTCAGTGGCACGACGGCACAGTTGGCACTTGTCATCCCTGAGATTATACCAAAATGAGACAAGCTGTCTTACAGGAAGAATGTGATGTAAAATCTTCCATAGAAAAACGCGATGATCATTACCATCCCATTCAACTTAAGATTGTCAATACTTTACGATCTTATAAGGGTCGCACAGTATCGCTGTTTGGTCGTGTTACCCTTGCTAATTGTTATGTTGTGAGTAAACTGTGGTATGTATGCTCAGTTATTCCAATGAGTGTACAGCACTTACGGTCGACCCAACGTGCAATTGCTCTTTTTGTTTGGGATCGCCGTGCTAGCGAACCATTAGCTCGATCCACTATTTATTTATCAAAATTAGATGGTGGATTGGGCCTTATTAATGTAATTGCTAAACTTCGGGCTCTAAGGTTACGACACTTACGAGCCTTTCTTAATCCCGAATGCGAGGCTAAGTGGAAACCATTTACCAGATATTGGATGGGTCTATACTTACGCCGTTTTGATTCCTCTGTGGTCATCAAAATTTGTTCACATATGTTTGCCTTGTTACAATTAGACACTCTCCCATAAATTGTAACAAGGTAAATCCTAGCAGACTAAATAATTTCACTTAAAAGTTGATATGTAGAAAATTGACGCACCAGGCACGATGAGCTCTGCCAAACACGATTGAATAGGTTAAATTAAAAGTGGCACTATGGGAAACATTTGCAGCTTGAATTTTTGATATTCGACATCAGTGTCGAGGGGTTAACTTCAGACCACTGGAGATTTTCATTGAGATTATTCTGATAATTTATTAGGGTTTCAGTGTTCTGCTGTGTTGCATTTGGAGACCCGAGAATCGCGTTTGATAACTAGGATATCACCTTGGTGTGAGTGGATTACTGCTAAAGCACTCAGAATAATGATTATCCACTCTCAAAGGTTGTAAGAAAAAACAAATACAAGCACACACAAACTTCATCTCATGGACCACCGGATGTAACAAACCTGGTTGGCCATGAGATGAAAGGTTGTCACCATTTGTGTGTGTGTGTGTGTGTGTGTGTGTGTGTGTGTGTGTGTGTGTGTGTGTGTGTGTGTGTGTGTGTTTTGTGTGTGTGTGTGTGTGTGTGTGTGTGTGTGTGTGTGTTTAACGAATGTTCCAGTAGTCGGAACAGTGTTCGAGTTCGAATATTAAGAAGTCTGGCGTCATCAAACGCGAGTAAATATCTGACGCAGAACATTTCGAAATCCAGTAAACGGTAATCCTTCAGACAACTCTTGACATTCTTGAGAACTTAGACATATTATTAGACTTCCCCAGAGTTTGGGAAAGACTCTGGTTATTCTTCTTTTTCAAACTTTTTCTTCATTTTTTTTAGGCTTTCCCAAACATTAGGCTTTCCCAAACCCAGTTTGGAAAGACTCTTGTTATTCTTTTTCGAAATGTTTTCTTCACTATTTTTTCTTTTTATTTTTTTTCCTCCCACAATTTTGTCCGTTGCACAGCACGATTTCAATCAAATTTGGCATACTTATGTAATGTCATAACATCTAATGAAATGAGGTATCGACATATCTGTGAAAATGATTATTTTCAAAATTTTCTGCCAAAACCATCAAAATTTCACCATTTTTCAAAAATTTCTAAATCGTTTAGTTATTTAGCTCAAATTTTCCGAACATTTAGAAATAGGTGGAAACGGAGAGTACCAGGACACTTTTTCAAAAAAATGTACATGTACACGTACATGTACGTGTACCCCCATAGGGATTCAGTGTTAAAACGTGTACAGAGTGTAAAAAACGTTGTTTGTACACGATGTCCTAGAATCCCTATCGTGTCCCAGACCATTCAAACAGCCGTTGGCGAGCGAGTGCGAATTCGCTCGGAAGGAAAAATGTACGAAATTCGAAGAAAACATCAATTTAAAAATCTTCTCGACGTTCCCATCGCGGATTAGACCTTTGATCGATCGTTGCAAACGCCGACAAAAAACGCTTTGAGAGTTCTAGGACAGCATAAAAAATGCGTTTTGAGAGTTCTGAGACACCAACGTTCGCGACCGCGTTTCAGACGGTCGAGGGTGCGATCCGATCAGTAAAAAACGATTGAGAGTTCTAGGACAGGAAAAATCGATCTCAAAACGTTTTCTCGACGTTAGCTAATGGTGTAAAGTGGGTGTAAAGTGAAGTTACTCATCGAGGATTTTTTTCCAAACTAAACAGAAGAAACCTGAGTTTGGAAAATTAGAACTGGAAATCGCCTCTCCACGTTTGCCATCGCGGTGGTGCGATGGATCGCCGAGGAAATCATTGGGGGAACTGACGAAAACGTGAAATCCTCGCGAGTTTTGTGAGGTGAATCGTAATAGAATCACGAGATTCACAAGAGGAAATAAAAAAGTGATTGATATAGGAGAAAAAAAATATATATAAATAAATAGTTATTTAAAAAATAAATATCAAATGAAATAGATAATAAATACGTAAATCATGAACGATTCCCAGATTATGAGGACATTGTTTCTTATAAAAATGCTGATGAGAGCCTACACATTCTGCGTGAACGAACAACTAAATCGTCTCTTGTTAGAACGATGCGCATGGTCTAGACAGCGATGCGATCGATCGTGAACGAAAAAACGGCGGAGAGCGGAGGGAGAAGAGACCAAAAAAAAAAAAAATCGTTATGAGTTTTGAGGTAAATCGTAATAGAATCACGAGATTCGCAAGAGGAAATAAACAGTGATTGACATATAGGAAAAAAATATATATAAATAAATAGTTATTTGAAAAAAAATAAATATTGAATCGAATAGATAATAAAATATACGTAAATCATGAACGATTCCCAGATTATGAGAGCAAATTTTCTTTTAAAAATGCTGATGAGAGCCTACGCATTCTGCGTGAACGAACAACTAGGTCGCTTCTTGTTAGGACGATGCGTTGGGTGTCGGGATCATCTAGATTTCGATCATGAGGATCATTCGTGTTTGACGATGGAAAGGGAAGATATGGTCGTCAAGTATTTCGAACCGGTGTTCAAATGCGTTCAAATCGACGACGTGATCAAGTTTTGGAGGAGATTAATCTTCTTTAGCGGGTGAGACAAGCCCACCAGTTTGGAAGAAATGAAATTGGTGCGTAGAAGTCTGACTTTAGAAGACATGGGATGCGTCTTGAAATTATTGCTGGAGGAAGCATACGTCTAAGTTTTCTCTGTTGATATAAATAAGGGAGAATAGAAAATAAAATAAATACACGCATAAATTTTTATCTAATATAAGAAAGAAAAAACACAAAAATGAGAACCAGAAATAAATTGTATCCGACGTTAGATGATGATGAGGATGAGAAGCCGAACGGCATTTTGCCAATGGTGCCGTCGCCAGAAGAAAATGAAAGAGGAGAGAGGTATCGCATCAATTAAATCAGTAGAATCCAATTGTATCTAACTCGAGAGAGAGATTCTCGTCGTTCTCTCAAGCTAGAGATAGAATCTGTGTTTCATCCCGGTCAGGCCACCACGATGTTCGGACTCTTGACGTATCCGGATGATTTTTCGAAATCCAGGGGACTTAATCAGTTGTGGGTGAAAGACACCGTCGGCCCCGCCAACGCCGGCGCCGCCAACGCTGGCGCCGCCACGATATTCGACTACATCGTCAAGACGTCCAGACCCATAGGAACCTTTTCGTTCAGGATACCTTTGAAACACATCTTCAGATTCGCGGACGATTACAACAAGATCATGTACGGACTCAAACACAATCTGATGTTGATTCGAAAGGGAAACGACGACGTGATAGTGAGACTCCCTGCGACCGATGCAGGTAAGTTAACTCTACACAAGATATCGTGGTTCGTTCCGCACGTGCAGCCTTCGGTCATGGAAAAAACACGTCTCTACAAGATCATAGAATCCAAGAGTAAATTACCCTTGGGATTTAGAATGAGACAGTGTGACACGACTAGCATTCCACTCTCCACAAATCACTTCGATTGGAGCTTGACCGTGAAATCCGCTTCCGAGAGACTGCATTTCATCATGGTCGCATTTCAGACTGATAGGGATGGGTCTCAAGAAAAGAATGCGTCGCTGTTTGATCACTGCAATTTGAGAAACATGCAAGTGTTTCTGAATGCCACAAGATATCCAGCAATCGATTACAACGCGTTGTTCGACAAGAAGGATTTCTGCAGACTGTATGGCGATGCCGCGGATTTATAGAAAGAAGTATCATGGTCTTGACGAATTGATGAGCAACCCTAATATATCTCCCGGCGAATACAAGTCGATGTATCCCATGTTCGTATTCGACATCAGTAAACAGAGCGAACAACTCAAGAGTAGCATCTTAGACATTCAGATCAAGATGCAATTCGATAGGAACATGCTGAGGAAAACCGAAGCCTTCGCCCCTGGTCCTGTCAGATAGAGAATTACAATTCGAATCGGATGGAAATAAGATGTCAATCATTCAATGAGATACGTGTGTGTGAAGAAAAAAAAAATATATATAAATAAAAATTAAAAAAAATAATAACAAAAATGAATGATAAAGAAAGAGAATACTTGAGAAGAAACAGACGTGGTTTGATTAAAAATATTTCGCAAGATTCGCTAGCAATAATTCTAGACACTTTAGTCGAAACAGAACCTTTGATATTGACCGCTTATATGAGACGCGAAATCGAAAGTAAAATCTTGCTAGAAGATAAGACCAGAAAACTTTTAGACACATTGACGTATAGAGGACCGACTGATTTTTGAGAATTTATAAAAGCTCTTCGAAATGCTAAAATAGATGTCGACGCGTGTTTCGAGATAGGTGATCCAATTTCACGAGATTAAACATTATGAGAAATAACGTATTAAAACAAAAAAAAAAAAAATAAAAAGTCATGAGATCTAGAGAGATTGAACATCTTTCTAAACATCTCATTACTTTTTAGTTTTTGTTTGGTTTTTTTTGTTTTTACTAATTACTCATTATTTTTAATTAATTATTTCCATGCGTTCACTGTTTGTTCAGAGGATCTAGTTTGATCAGTATGCTCACTACAGAAGTGACGGCTTCGGGATTATTGGTTTTCGTAATGAAATTAATCCTGTCTCTGGCATTCATTTTGAGAGGCGTGCCCGAACGTGCTAACATTCGAGTGTTGGTTCTCGGTCTTTTCGATGCTGTATCTCTTATCGCTCTCTACTCCATCCACCATGAGACTGACAACTGCTCTGTTATTCAAATCCATGGAAGCCAGACTCATTCGAATGATTTCGCCTCCCAACGGCATGGGATATCCAACCTGACCATGTTGCGATCCGCTAACTCCATTTCCTAAAGACCACTCTGCTTTTCCCTCCTCTAATGCATTGCTCTCCTCAGCCCACACGGTGATCAATTGCCTGGCATATTTGATTTTCTCCACCACCGAAATCAGGGTGCAGGCGTCCATCATGTTCACGGGATCTGGTAGATCCGTGAGCACGTGTCTGCCCATGTCTAGTTTACCTTCCATGATGTCGCCCTTTCTCCAGACTGAGTTGTCATCCACATACTTCCTGCTGACTGCGCTGGAATCAAATTCAGGATCGTGATCAAGACCGAATAAATTCTGACCATTCATGTTGATGCCACCCTCCATGGTTCCGCCAGATTGTTTGTTCAGGTACAGATCGTCCACTTGCGATTCTATGTATTCTTGAGATCGTATCACGGTGGAATCCACGTAGCCCTTGTTGACCACGGTGGATTCCGCATCCATGTCGTCGACCTTTGACAGATTCAATATCTTGTTGAATCCCACATTCAGATCCGATTTCATTTCTCGTCTGTCCGATTTTCTCTGCTCCAGATCTACGTAGTGTTTGGTTGCCACGTCCTTGGGATTCGTGGGAGTGGCCACGTTCGTTATCTTGTTAGAATTGGCGTTCAATTCCGATTGCATTGTTTTCTGAACGTTTCTACTTCTGAGATGTTCGCTGAATCGCACGTGAGAATCGTCCGCGTATTTCTTGGTCGCAACATCGGTGGAATCTATGGGATTCGCAACATTCACCAAACATTTAGATTTCAGATTGAGATCGTCGGTCATGGCTTTATCCACATAATTATCTAGCATGATTCGTTCGAAATCCGCGTTCCCTCTGTCGACGTATTTTTTAGTCACCGCATCTGTGAGATCTATCGGCTCGGGAAGATTGTAGAGCTTCGTCGTAACCATCGCCAACTTCAAGCGTCTTCCTCTTCTTTTTGGGTCGATTTTCATCATCTCTTCTACCAAATTTATTGACTGGCATGTTGTTTTGAGGTTTTTAAAATGATTATTTCACTTATTTTTATTTTTTGTTTTATTCGATTAAATTTTTTTAAATAATTTTTTTACCTTTATATATATACTATAAAAAAAATATCTCTCTCTCTAATGTAAATCATTGAGAATGTCTTGAAACCGATCTCCTTCTGACCATCTCTTGAGAATGTAGAGACACAGGTGACCGCAAAACACTTGCACTCATTCCATGTTGTAACGAACCATCGATTCTTCGAAATAGTTCTTTTTTTCTTTCGGTGGCGAGATTCCATAGCTGTTGAAATAATAATTCTTCTTCTTCCCGTTCTTGAACCACGCCACCCAGTGAGTGTCTTCACCCGATAAATCATCCAGATTTAAAATTCCGCATTCCGATTGTCGAGGTCTTCTCTTCGGCAAGGCATCTCTGGAAAACACACCTAGAAAATCTTCGATTTTCAAATGATTCGCTGATTACGACAGATCGATGTTGGATAGGGGGTCGTTAGGTAAGACAACACCTTCTACGGATATCTGTATTTTCTTATTCATAATTGTGTATATTTTTTTTTATTTATTTATTTTATTATAATTCACTAAAATGACGTTATTTTTTTTTTCTTTTTCTTTTTAAACTAACTCTCTTGATGTCTCTATCGACTTCCATAATCTTGAATCCGTCTAATTCCTCTTGATTTTCTGGAATCCTATCATCCTTAATCATATCCAAAGTCCAATGTCCGAGTGCCAAAGTGCTTATTTTATCATCTAACACGAATCTCTTATCATCGTCAGCCATCAGTGAAATCTTGTTGACTATTTCGGTACACAAGTCATGATTGTCGCTTCGAATCGATTTCATAGTCTTGTACGCCAGACCACTTCTGAACAGACAATCTTTATACTTTATACTGTTTTTCTTCACCACGCATGCTTTAACCCCTTTGTACTTCTTGATCTCTTCACCTTCTAGGTGATAAGGGTATAGTTTAGGTCTCAAACCCATGAATTCGACAATTTGTTTACCGCCGCTCTCGTCCTTAAATTTACCCAACACCTTCTTGTTGTCATTCGATTGAATGTTGGACGGGTGATCAATGGGATAATTGCTCGTGTTGAACCACGCGGCCATGTCCGGAGATATATCTCTGTAGACATCTTTCGTCTCTGTCTCGTAAACTAAACTGTCTGTGTTGGTGAACAGTAGTTTGGCTTTCTCACCAAATGTCTGTTTGACATAATCATAGTGAAACTCGTACATCAATCACTTGCTGATATCTAAGATGATCGGTCCGAGATAATAGGGTTTGTCGAACTTCGGGTGCATCTTTTGATTTTCGTCGAATATGGTTTGGTGTCTGTAATTAGGTTTTGCCACTAATTTTTTAGCTCTTTTCTCAAACGTGACGAGACGAATGTCGGTTCTCTTCCTGATGTTTTCCATCAATTTACCGTACACACAGTTGTTCATGAGTTTGAAGAAATCCTTTTCAAAACCGTTCTCGGCTCGAATTCTGAGATTCGTGTTGAGATCGATGTATTTTTTCATCCAAGGCTCTTCGTCGAATCGAATGATGCGATGTATGTCGACTAATTTCATCCTGTGATCGATGTATAGTTTCAAATTCTCGCTGTAGACGACATACTTACGTTTGTTAAATAAGTTGGGAATGAGTTTTTTGTCGTCTCCTTCAATCGGTTCCATTCGTTCAGGAGCCAGCGGATAATCATTGTGTAGATTGTGTAACTCTTCCGGATAGTTCAAATCGACTTCTAAAATGCAAGGATAGTCTCTCCATTTTTGCATCTCTTCCAGTTACGTCACCCATTTGAAATTTTCGATCAGTAAAGCACGACTCATGGCCCAACCATACAGATTATTAGCGTCCCAATACTGTATGTATTTATTCGATCATTCTGAATTGAAACCTTTCATGTAGGGATTGTTGGCTTCAGAATATCTGTGGGAGATCACCGAGACGCAACCTCTCACAGCCTTTTCAAACATGAGCAACATGTCCACGTTAGATAATAATTCCAATTGGACTTTGATGGTCTTCAAAAGTGCGTCCTACGCCAGACAGGGTGTGGTGAAATACCAAGCCGGATCCAGATCGTAATTTCGATGACAGACGTCTCGAAAATTTTCGAACACGTCTGCCAGGAGCAGAACGTCAGTCTTGAGATAGAGATCATGATAATCTCTCATGGTTTTCATATCGAATGATTTCCACACGTTTTTGGCATGTTCGTAATTGTCATCGGAAATGTCAGATTCGTATAATTTTGAATAAAAATCTTCTTTTGAAGGTAGCGCAGTGTCATCGAATCTCTTTAGATCGTTCATGTAATCGTAAGGATAGACTCCTTTCCTCAACATGACGTCTACTCATTCTCCGAAGTGTTCGCTCGTGATTTTGAATTTATCCTTGCTCATGTTATTGACCAATTTTTCCAGAGCGGTCGACATGAATTTAAAACTGTCGATGAAATGTATGCCTCTACGAATGGATTTCGTTTTTTCTTCCAATGTCTCTCTGTTGAATACTTTTTTCTTCTCCACGACCTTCCATTTCATGAAGGAAATGTATCTTTCTTCACTGTTTGGAATGCAATTTAATTCTTAGTGGGAGGTGCTGAGATTTTTCATGAACAGATGACTGTTGTAACGCGAGAGATTGTGAAATATCACTGGATGGAAAACGGCATCTCGATATTTTAAATTACACTTGCTGTGAGCCGGACCGCGATACAGACATGTGTAATGATCGTGGTCTCTCCTTCTTATTTTCCTCCGAATTCTCATCGAACGATTGTCTGCATATGTGACATTCGATGGCTCTGTTATTTTCGTCCTGCTGCTCT
The DNA here is from genome assembly GCA_031216915.1 of Pictodentalium vernedei. Taxonomy (NCBI): domain Eukaryota; kingdom Metazoa; phylum Mollusca; class Scaphopoda; order Dentaliida; family Dentaliidae; genus Pictodentalium; species Pictodentalium vernedei. The sequence continues at coordinate 366,199,839 of CM062294.1, forward strand.
CACGTGATGATCATTTTCGCTGGAGTTTTGAATTTGTCGTATAAAATTTGAATTTCTGATTTTAACTCTTCCATGAACCTTTGAGCCATGGCGTCGTGTTCGCACCGTTTCGTGTAGGTGAATGGACCCATGCCGTGTTGCTAGTCGAAAGCACATTTCACATAAATGCAATAGCCCAAAGGCATGTGTTTTTGATATCTTTCGACGTGTCGGGTTGGCAGGAACTCATTTTCAAGGTGAAGCATTCGAAATCGTCGTACATGACGAATTGCACTTTTAACCTTTTATTGTGATTGCGAAAGTTCACGAAGGTGTTGGGCTTGGGCATTTCGATGGCGATGCCTAGATTTTTCGTTCCAATATTCCTGATGTTTCGCTAACGATTTTTCGCTCCGAAATGCGTTCATGCAGTTGCAACATAAACATATCTCACCATTATGTTTACTACTCTGTCTCGACAGTAATCGGCTCGGATTTTTAACCCAACAATAATGACGATTGTCACCGTTCGAAATCAATAATAAAATAATCATCTTTTCTCTTCCGAGATACGAAGTCTGTCTGAGAGGATAGATCATTTGTTTTTCATCATCGTATCCCAAGACGTTCACCACTACAATGGGATTTTCGAGATTCAACACCTCATCGAACGTCCAATTACTACCTTCATGTTGATAATTTGTGAGAGACGTCAACTTCTTGTCTTTCATCGTTTCAAAAATGTCTGATAAATCTGAACCTCGAAATACGGGTTGGACGTTAGATCTGAAATATGCATTTTTCACGATGCTCTCGTCGGAGTTCACATCAATTTTATTCATCAAGCAATGGAGTATCATCTTAATTTTTAGTCCCACATCCATGTATTCGTGAAACAAATCCAATACTTTTTTCTTCACCCGTTCCATGAACAATTTCGGATCAACTTTCTTGAACAAGGGAACCAAAAAGTTTTAAAAACGCCTTTGATCACACTCTCCCATTCTACGGGATTCGATTGGAATGCTTCTGTGATGAGTCATGCTACATATTCTTCTCCTTTCCCTTCATCGATTGCTTGTCGAATTTCGTTTGTCTAGATTCTGAACCGCATCACTCATTTTTGTTTTAATTTTTTTATTTTCTTTTGAAACTTGAAGTTCTTCAATGGCTTTCCGTTTGGTCGTTTTCTTATTTTTAGCAACCGAAACAGATTTTTTTTTTCGACGTCAGCATTTCGATTCCCTTTACCACCTTTTTCTTCTCATTTTTCGCAACCGAAGCGTTTTTTGACGTCGTTGCTATCGGCATTTCGTTTGCCTTTTCATTGAGCAAACTACTCAACATCTCAAGTATCTCTCTAAGTTTGTCATCCTGCTCCGCATTTCGTTTTCTATCATCAGGTGTTACTGCAATTGGCTTACTTTTTTCTCGCAATTCGAATCTGTTTAAGTTTGTTCACTTTCAATTTTTCTATTTTTTTCTTTCCATCACCTTGCGAATGATACTCCTGTATGACTTTAATTTTTTTTGATTTAGTTCTATGATTTCTGAAATTTGAAATTTTTTATACTTTACAAATCTCATTTAACTGAGGTACGGTACACTCATCTAAATTTTCCATTTTTTTATTTGTTTGCTTCATTTGTAAGAATATATTTTTTTTTTAATTTTGTATTTAAATAATAATTTGTTAAAAAGTTTTAAAATAGTCTTTATATATATGTTTTAATTCCCTCAAAAAACATTTTTTGGTGAAATTAATCAATTTTTATGTTCCTTAATGTGGGAAAAAATTGAATTAATACGAGAAAAAAGGACGTTAAAATTTAAACTTTTTATTCATATATAAAGAGAAAAAAACACTTTTACAAAAAAAAATTTTCGAATTAAAGAAAATTAAAATTAATAACTCTTTTGTATATATATAGAGAGAAAAAAAAAACAAACTTTTTTAACAAATTATTATTTAAACACAAAATTCAAAAAATATATATTATTTGCAATAATTCATAAAACAAAAAAAACAAATAATCGATCATGACAACAACACCTAAAAGATGCGAATTGAAATTGAAATGTGTAAAAACACGTAAGAAACTCAGTTGTAAAATCTACAGATTACAATGACACGACGCCATCGAACTGAACGAGATCGAGACGAAGGGCTTACAGCACAAACATGACAAATATAGCATGCCTTTGAAATTGGATGAAGCCACACTCGTTTTGTTTTATGAGTACGAAAGCGATCTACAGAATATCATTGTCACCAAAGACAGAAAATTCAACAAGAGCGATTTGTCGTTGCCCTAAATCTCCCTCGAACTCGTGAACAAATCGGGTGGTGAAAGCGTGTTGATCGAAGTAAAAAAACTCACAAAAGTAAAGATAAACATTCAACACATTTGCGATAAAGGAGAAGACACGACCGTCAGCATGCTAATAATGGACTTGGAAATATAAAAAACAATAGAGAGATTGATTTTTAGCGAAGAAGAAGGAAAAAAAAGTAATGAGATCTAGAGAGGTTGAACATCTCTAGATCTCAATACTTTTTTTCAGTTTTCCTCCTCCTCCACTCACATCATTACCATTCTCTTCAAGAGGTAGTGGTGGTGGTGGAAAACAACTCATTCTTCTTCTTCCTTTTAATTTCCACCATATATCCCAATCTTTTTTAAACTCTTTTTTCAGTTCTTTCCTAAGATATCCATCATTAGCGTCCAATTGTTTTTCCATATCTTTTTCCCATTCTACCCCATGATATTCATCATTATCGTTCAAAAAAAAAAAGTCTACCTTTTTATCCATTTTTTTATATTATTTTTTATACTTTCTATAATTTATATTTTTATATTTTATATAATTATATAATTTTTTACTTTATAATAACATACTCAAAATTGGTATATTCTGATAAACGGCGAATTCTCACCAAACAGCAAACCCTTACCGAGTTGCTCAACATTCTGTCCACTCTTCAGATAGAGACCGTTTCCACTGAAAGAGTTGCCACCTCTAACGGGTTCTAGATACAATCCATCACCATTGTCGTCTATGTGGATGCGACACACGGCTCCTCCCTTCTTCAAAAACAGTCCGCTGCCACCCAATAATTTCTCAACTGCCGAACTCGCGAGTCCCTAGAGAGCTCCCACGCCGAGAGTCTGCCCGAGAAAGGGCAGTGCTTTTGTAGCAAAGGGCAATGCTTTTGCGGTGATTCCTGCCAAAAGCAGTAGGAAACCGCCTTTTATTCTCAAATTGTATTTCAATTGAGCGGGACACAATCTCACCCTCAACCCTCTTCTATCATGAATCGCTTTCTCCATCCTTTTGATTTGAGTTCTGGTCCAGGCGATTCGATCGTTACCGTCACTCGTCAGATCTTTGTGAGTCAATTTGAATCTCACCGGCTCGCCTCGAGTTAACGCTCTCTCAAGTTTCTCCCTCTGTCCTTTGGATATGTTCACGTTTTTAACCACGTATTCAGTCATATTTCTTTTTTTAAAATATATTTTGTTTAATTGTTTTTTTTGTTTTAATGATAATTATATATATTAAATAATTTTTGTAAATTAATATTGCGTTTATTTTATTTTCTTATTTATATATATACACAATATTTTTTTATATTTCTCTTATGTGAAATCGTATCGTCACCCTCTCTCCACGAAGATCTAACAGTTCACCATTTTGATCTGTCAACGTGGTTTTGAGACTATACAGCGTATCTAAAATCACGGGTAGATAAACTAAATTTCGAGGTCGTTCCACGATTTTATAACCCGGTGACACGTTTGGAAAGAAGGAATAGATCGTCAGTTGAGCGCTACCATTCACGTAGCTTCCAGCAATCACGTCCACGTTCACCAGAATGCTATTGACTGCGAGAATGTCAACCGTATTTTCAGATGCTGCATGGCCTCGATACATCTTTTGATCGAATCCCAGCATCTTGCCTACAGAATCGTCCGTGTTGAAATCCACTTTAAAATTATCTTCCAAATCCAACATCGTCTGTAGGGTATTAGGGTTGGGAGTGAGTCTGATCTTGTTGCTTCCCTTTCCATCCATCTTCATTCGCGTCTGAATGTAATTGTTCAAATCGTCTATGTCGTAACTTCCTTTGGGAATTCAAATCTCCAACCAATCCACTCCGTCGGAATACTTGAACGAGTTATTCTTTTTGGTGACGGGAAAGGAATAATAAGTCTCCAGATTCACCAACGCCATCTCCTATCTTTTCTCTCTATTCAGTTTGATGGAAGGTTCGAATTTCGTCACGAATCAAGTTGAATCGCCACTCACCACGATTTGAATGGATTGTTTTGCAGCCGTATTCTCGGCTATCCGTTCTAACAATTCTCCTTGTTCGAACATTATATTTTTATTTATTTTTCAAAACTAAATTATTAATGATTTATTATTATTTTCTAATTTTTGTTTTCGCTCTCTATTTTATTATCAGCAGAAACATAAAACTTGTCGAATCCGCTCCAATATTTTCCGCGATTAAATTCGCTAGTCAAATCGATCACGACGAAATTGTAAAGTCCTCCATCCCAAACCCTCTTGCAGAATCTCCTGAATTCTGCCATGCTCATGTCGTTTGCGACGTGATCTCCGTAGATGTGATTGAGATTCATGAGATCCTGGCGAAAGAGACACAGGAAATTAGCATTCTCCCTTATCGTCTGTCTGGGCAGTCGAAAATAATTCTGCAACAGGTAGAAACAGTCCACATTGCTGTGATGACCCCTAACGTAATACAATTTGCATCGGTTCTGTCTCTCCAAAAGCAGATCGTCGAAAATCATGAGATTCTTATCTTCTGACTTCAATTCTCTAGGATCCGGAACATCGCTAGCATTCTCATAAAATCGACACTCGACGTTCGAAGACGCATTTCTCTTCATCAATTCCATCGCTGCACCGTCCAAAATGGTCGAAAGAGAAGCTTCACTTTTGTCGAATTCCTCCCTATTGTCAAAAATTCTGGCTATGACGTCCTTGGACAATCTACGATCCATGCACTCTCGGAGCAATCTGTATTCGGGTTGAAACAAACTCTTGCCAAACACGAATAATCCAACCAGTCAGGTTGCGACAGCAGATTCATCAACAGATTGGTCTTTCCACAATTCGATTTTCCCACTACCAAGCCTCTTATGCTTTTGGGAAACAACTCGTTATTCGACCTCTTGGCCGCGGCGTCGTTCCAAGGCATATCTTTAATGTTCATCTTTTTTATTTTTTTTTGTTATTTTTTAGATTTTCAAACACAATTTTTTATGTTTTTTCAAACTCAGTTTTATAAATATTATTATTTATTTATATTACATCGTCTCGAGTTCTCTTCAATCCAGATCCATTCGTCATTTTGGCTAAATCTTGTATGGGTACCACAGCATCCTTAAAATCTTTCCAACTTTTCGGTGATCGCTCTAACGTAGCTTGCTTCGCCGGCTGGCTGATCAACTTGTCGATCAATGCATCACCTGCCCTCTTGCCAGCCACAGAAGCGATCCTACCACTAGCTTTGGAAGTGGCTTTCTTACCAGCATCCAAAGCCGTCTTCTTACCAACCTCAAACGCGGTTGATGCAAGTTTTCTACCTGCATTGCTTGTGAACGCTCGCATTATAGAATCAACGATGCCAGAACTGCCTTGAACGTAAGTTCTAACGTATCCCCTGTTCTTTATCACCAACATATTTTTATTTTATAATATATATTTTGTTTTTTTTTTTCGCTCGTAAATCGTTTGTTGTTTAAATACTTTTATTATTTTTAGTGTAGATTTACTGTTTTTATTATCTATTTTTGTTTGTTTGTTCTCTCTACTTATTATATATATATCAATCCTTCAATTCGTTCATCAGCCTTTTATAATCTCGTCTATTCAAGACCTTCTGCCTCAACAATTCGCCGCATATACTCACTATCTCATTATCCACTCCAGTATTACCAGCGTGCCGACTAGCCATCAACAATCCCAATCTCTGAAACAGAGCGTCAGAATCGCTCGGAAGAAAAGTGGTTCTCACTCCTTTTCCAGTCACCGATTCGACGAATTTCTTATTCATATCCCATATGGATTCAGGGCTCGATTTAACTGGATTAGCATAGCACTTTGCTCTCCAATTTCTGAATTTTGCTATTCAAGATTTATTAGTTTCAAGTGCTTTTGGATCAACTGCTAATCAATTTTCCAGGGTGAATAGTAAATTGCTATTCAAAATTTTCAGATTAAATCAAGCCCTGTATGGATTTCACCACCTTTGTCCACTTGTAACCTCTATTGGCTTTGATCTGGTCTCTCTGACATAGTTATTTCTCTTCATGGCATGGGTCTGAACCAGAATGTCGCCGTCATTGTCAAAATCCTGATCCGTGTCATCTCCAGGCTTGTTGAAAAGGAGCAATTTGCGCAGTTCAGGAGTTAATTCATACCTATTCGAACCGACGATTAAATTATCATCATCCTCTCGCACTTCAGTGTCGCCTACTAAAGTCCTACCGCTAGAATCCCTGTAAATTCCATACAACAGATCTCTCTTACCACCATCCTCGGACGACCCGACGCTATCAGTGGTGACAAAGGAAGCTGCATCATCGCTCTCGCTCAAATCGGTTTCGATTCTCATGAGAACGTAATCCGGTGGTGATCTTTGAAAGGAAACCTCCCTTGTAAAACTATCAGGCAACGAACCCGTTCTCAAAGAACTTTCTTTTATGGGTCTCAATTCGTCAACGATCTCCTTCTTGCTTCATTCCCGAACCTCCGTCACGGGTTTAAATAGTTTTGTGGTCTCTCGTCTTAATTCCATCTCTCCTGATCGTTTGCTTCTGTCGGCGGATCGAATGCTTTTCTTGACTTGTTCACATTCGTGGAGGAGTTCGTCTCTTCACTTGGAATCATTGATGTGTAAAAACATTTTTGTTCTCTAAATTACTAATATTTCCTTTTTAGATTGTGGTAACGTCGGTTATTTTATTATTCTCAAAATTAAATGTAGTTATTTTTATGTTTTTAAGTAAATAAAATCTTCTGTCTTTAATATATATAACTAAAACCAGTTGAGGGAAAAACATTTTACAAATAAAACCTCGATAAATGCGTTTTGCCCTCGAACGTGTTAAAGATCACATCACCGATTATTCACACCATGGGAGAAAAACCGGTTCATTTTTTCATTCATAAAAATAGTTTGAAACAGCATTTTCACATCATCTAAAATGCTGTTTGAAGTAATGATATAAATTTCTATTTAAAAACTTAACTTCACACTTCAAAGTCATTTTAAAATACATTACTCCTCAGACGGTCAAAGATTTGCATCAGCGATTATTTCTCACTGTGGAGAAAACATGGGAAGTGTGTCTCGTCAAAAGGTGTTTATTTCATGTCTCTCGAACCGAGATGCGAGTGAACATTATCATAGTAGTCAATTAAAACTCAATTTACCTCTTAAACCTATCTAAGTGGAACGCAATTTCACCATTTGATTTTATTGAATGAAAAAACATTCATTTACACGAAGAACACGAACGAAACAATTTAGCGAGGATTTCACGTTTTCGTCAGTTCCCTCCAATGATTTCCTCGGCGATCGATCGCACCACCGCGATGGCAAACATGGAGAGACGATTTCCATCGGTTCTAATTTTCCAAACTCAGGTTTTTTCTGTTTAGTTTGGAAAAAAATCCTCGATGAGTAACTTCACTTTACACCCACTTTACACCGTTGGCGAACGTCGAGAAAACGTTTTGAGATCGATTTTTCCTGTCCTAGAACTCTCAATCATTTTTTACTGATCGGATCGTACTCTCGACCGTCTGAAACGCGATCGCGAACGTCGGTGTCTCAGAACTCTCAAAACGCATTCTTTATGCTGTCCTAGAACTCTCAAAGCATTTTTTGTCGGCGTTCGCAATGATCGATCGAAGGTCTAATCCGCGATGGGAACGTCGAGAAGATTTTTAAATTGATGTTTTCTTCTAATTTCGTACATTTTTCCTTCCGAGCGAATTCGCACTCGTTCGCCAACGGCTGTTTGAACGGTCTGGGACACGATAGGGATTCTAGGACATCGTGTCCAAACAACGTTTTTTACACTCTGTACACGTTTTAACACTGAATCCCTATGGGATAAACGTACATGTACGTGTACGTGTACAGTTTTTTGAAAAAGTGACCTGGTACTCTCCGTTTCCACCTACTTTTAGAGCATTCGATGATACGCCAAAATCGCCACACAAATATTTCACAATTAACCCCTATTGGCCAAAAATGACATAACTATCGCATTTTTGCTTCAAAATTGACCAACTTCAAGGGCACATTTACCTAATTGCAAGGTTGTTGTCATAATATTTTTGGTATGGATAGATGCCACAAAGATTGCTGAAGAAAATTACTGTTTAATCTCAGATTTAACCATCAAGCACAATGGGGGCGAGAATAAGAGTACTGTTTGAAAATGCCAAAATTAGACAACTTTGGTTGCATTTTTTCCAATCAGTTTGGAAAGGGCTAATTTCAAAGACTTTTGTTTGCTATATATAGAGATGCTTAATGAACAAATCCGCTGTTGTAAGTTATGCTCTGAGGCTTAACCCAACATATGCTTTGGCAACTTAAAGAATAGTACTGTCCGAAAAAAATGATTTTCAGTGAATTTTGCAAATTTATGTACTCATTTGCTCTAATTGCAAGGTTGTTGTAGCAATTATTTTGGTATGGATAGATCCAAGACTGACTGCAAAAGAAAGTTACTGTGTACTTTTTAATCTCAGATTCAACCCTCAAGCACAATGAGGGCGAGAATAAGAGAACCGTTTGAAAATGCTAAAATTAGCCAACTTTGGTTGCTTTTTTCTATCATTTTGGGAAGGGTTAATTTAAAAAACTTTGCTTTGCTATATGTAGAGATGCTAAATGAACAAATCCGCTGTTGTAAGTTATGCTCTGGGGCTTAATCCAACATATGCTTTGGCAACTTAAAGAATAGTACTGTCCGAAAAAAATGATTTTCAGTGAATTTTGCAAATTTCTGTACTCATTTCCTCTAATTGCAAGGTTGTTGTAGCAATTATTTTGATATGGATAGATGCAACAATGATTGCAGAAGAATGTTACTGTTTACTTTTATTCTCAGATTTAACCCTCAAGCACAATGAGGGCGAGAATAAGAGTACCATTTGAAATTGCTAAAATTAGCCAACTTTGGTTGCTTTTTTGGAAAGGGTTAATTTCGAAAAGTTTGCTTTGCTATATGTAGAGATGCTTAATTAACAAATCCGCTGTTGAAAGTTATGCTCTGGCCGTTAACCAAACATATGCTTTGGCCACTTAAAGAATAGTACTGTCCCCCAAAAATTGATTTTTAGTGAATTTTGCAAATTTCTGTACACATTTGATCAAATTGAAAGGTTGTTGTAGCAGTAATTTTGTGGTATATTTTTTTGTTGGCGTCCCGCTTTATCCAATACTAGTTTTGGCTGCTAACAACTAGTCTGGTCAGAAAAATTGCAGTTTTCGGTACTCATATTTTTCAAAATAGAACGCATGCACCCCATTTGCTGTCCGTACATTTATTCAGTATTTGTAGGGTAACAAATTTTCTGTTGTGTAGTATGCTGTCACACTTTACCTATTACCAGTTTTGGTCGTACAAATATGAGTACCGTCAGACAAAATTCATTTTTCGATTAATTGCATACTTTTCTGTTCTAAGTTTCCCTGGGTATGATTGGTATAGTTTATTTTCCTTTGAATATCTGTATTATGTGTTACAGGGAAAGATATTTTATGTGATAAGTTTTGGTATCACACATGATCCAGCACATATTTTGACAGCATTATTGCACAATTCTGTGACTGGGCCAGGCGTGCTGGAACGTCGTCAGGGCGGGGAGAGGGGGTGCAAATTTCAAGAGCCGAAGGCCCTTGCCGAGGACACGAACTGGGGGGAGGGGAAGGGGCGTGTAATCCGAATGGATCAGATACCATATTGCACAGTTCAGATTGGGCCAGGTGCGCCGAAACGAGCCTTTGAATCAGATATCATATTGCACAATTCTGTGACTGGGCATTGTGCGCCAGCTCGAGAGAGCACGAGAGGATTTTATTGCTTTGTAAATTTGAAGTCGGCCCCTATGAGAACTCGGCTCAAACAATTTCGGGGAAGGATGCTCATGAAAGAAGTCGATTTTTAATGCTTTGTAAATTTGAAGTCGGCCCCTATGAGGAGTCGGCCGAAACAATTTCGAGAAAGGATGCCCACGAGAGAAGTCGGTCCCAAAAACTACAGGACAGGGGCTTAATAACTTAAAAATATTGTGGGGTGGGGTGGAGGGTGGATATCAGAGCGGATCCAAACGAAATGCCAATTATGCTGAAATGATGATCGAGAGGGGTTGTGAACAATGCTGATCGAGAGGGGTTGTGAACAACTTAAAAATATTGGGGGAGGGGGTGATCCGAATGGATCAGATATCATATTTCACAATTCTGACTGGACCTTGTGCGCCAGCTCGGGAGAGCACGAGAGGATTTTAAAGCTTTGTAAATTTGAAGTCGGCCCCTATGAGGATTCGGACCAAACAATTTCGGGGAAGGATGCCCACGAGAGAAGTCGGTCCCAAAAACTACAGGACAGGGGCTTAATAACTTAAAAATATTTGGGGGTGGGTGGGGGAGTGTGGATATCAGAGCGGATCCAAAGGCAGTGCCAATTATGCTGAAATGATGATCGGGAGGGGTTGTTAACAACTTAAAAATATTGGGGGGGGGGGGGGGTGGGGGTGATCCGAATGGACCTTGTGCGCCAGTTCGGGAGAGCACGAGAGGATTTTAAAGCTTTGTAAATTTGAAGTCGGCCTTAATAGCTTAAAAATATTTGGGGGGGGGGGGGAAGTGTGGATACCAGAGCGGATTCAAAGGAAGTGCCAGTTATGCTGAAATGATGATCGAGAGGGGGGGGGGGGGGTGATCCGAATGGATCAGATACCATATTGCACAATTCTGATTGGGCCAGGTGCGCCGAAAACGTCGACAGGGCGGGGGCAGGGTACAAATTACAAGAGCCTTTGGATCAGACATCTTATTGCACAATTCTGTGACTGGGCCAGGTGCGCTGGAACGTCGTCTGGCCGAGGACACGAGCTCGGGAGAGCACGAGAGGATTTCAATGCTTTGTAAATTTAAAGTCGACCCCTATTAAAAAGTCGGCCCAAACAATTTCTGGGAACGATGCCCACGAGATAAGTCGGTCCCAGAAACTACACGACAGGGGCTTAACAACTTAAAAATATTGGGTGGGGGCGGGGGGGGGGGATCAGAGCGGATGCAAAGTAATTGCCAATTATGCTGAAATGATGATCGATATGGGTTGTTAACAACTTAAAAAATATTGGGGGGGGGGGGGTGGGGATCAGAGCGGATCCAAAGAAAGTGCCAATTATGATCGGCAAAAATGTTAGGGCAACAGGTTAATTGCCCCGCAGTTTTTAGGGCAACATGGCAATTGCACCCATAGCCCCGCTGTTCCGGCGCCCCTGGACTGTACCATGTCCAACTACAAAAATATGTACAGGGCCGATTAGTCCGAGATCGAAACTTTTCGGGGCCAAGCTGTTGAAGGTTCGAAACTTACATGCACCCAGATTGAGTGACAACGAAACTCTATTTTCGTTTCCAGAATTCTTCTGGATTGTTGTTACCTGTGATATTGAACAGACCTTCAATTAAACATCAGACAAAGAACGATTTCTGTATTGAAAGATTACTGAAAAATGGTAAGAAGTATTCAAGCGAATTTCCATCAAGGCTGTAAAGTATTTCAGCCATACGATGGAGTGCAATTCACTGCAGTTGCGCTAGTCGCAGTTTTAAGTTTCGCAAATGCGAAATGAAATGCCAATATTTGAAAGTAATCAAGGTTTAATCGAGTCGATCAATTCTCGTGCACTGGACGTCACTTTGTTCCGCGGTGCAGAATTGCATGGTGAAATTGCAACATCATCTAATCATCAAGGGTATTTGGGCCATTATCAACTCCCAGAGTACATTTTGTTTGATGGTACGCTTTTCAATGCTAATTATATTTCTGATCATTATTTTGGAATAGTAAATGGGGATTTGAATGTAAATTTTGGACAAGAGTGTTTTTATCGGCCACTGAGTGAAGCAGTTCTTTTGTCGTCTTATAATTTGCTAACAGTTAATGATGTGACTGTAGCTCTTTATATTGATGAGTCTACAAACAATTTTATGATTTTTGATTCTCATGAACGGGATACAAGAGGTAGATTCTGTGAGTGGGGTTCAGCTGTTTTATTATCGTTTGAATCTTTCGATGAAATATTTATTCATATCTTTGAAACCTATGCTGGTTGTGTTTATGATCTTACACCTGTCCTGATAAGCTGTTACCATGTAAATCGGTCAACTGAAAATGAACATACAGATACTGCATCACCACATCAAATATGTGTACAATCACATAATTCTTTGTTGAAGAAAACTAGCAAAATGCCAAGTAATTAAGTAATTTGATAGAAAAATCTTTGCTTAAAACTGCAAGTACATGTGTGCAAGTTGATCATCAGTTTAATTTTGTACAATCAACAAACTGTAATAAAAACCGTGATCGCACCAATGTTTCATACAAAGAGCCACCGAAAAGTGAAAATACAAGAAGCGTAGAACAAAACATGATTAATTTTAATATGCTTGGTCAAAATAAAAGTTATGTTTGCAATGACAGTACAGATAAGAATTTGACAAACTCTGCTGATGATTTTAACATAACTATTGATAGGGGTAACATAGCTGAATATCTTCCTCAGGAGATGCTTGATTATTTGTATAATCTCTCAAAAGTAAAAAAAAATGGCAAGCGCATGATCACACTTATTTCTCAAATATACACCGGGCTAACAAAAGAAAACGTACTGCAAAATGGCAAAATGTTAATATCAGAAGGCAAGAAGAAAATGTTCAGGACACTGACAGAGAGACATGGCTTCCAGATGCGAGCTATTTTTTGTAATGTCAGCACATCCGTAAATTTGATATTCTTGAATTATGAATTTGATGCACATCACAATTCAGGATATGAACATGTCATTCGATTACGTCCTACTGACTGGTGTAGAAGTTGTAGTAGAATTCTGTTTGAAGATCAAATAGCCCATACTGGCAGATCTATAATGAACAATTTAACCCGCTCAATGGACATAAATTTTACATCACCTCTTTGTGGAGATTGCAAAAGCTCTATAGTTGGCGGTGTTTTTCACAAATTAGCTAGTTCCTTTAATTGTTTTTTCCCTGGCGAAATTCCTTCAGAACTTCAGGGTCTGTTACCTTTGGGGAAAAAGCTCATATCAAAAATCCATATTTTTATGACCTTAATGTTTCTGCCTGGTGGTCAGTATGCAGAAAAAGGCCTTGCATTGAATTTGCCTTCAAACATTAATGATGTTATTTCCCAGCTTCCAATATCATTTGATAAGTGTCCTTATCTTACAGTCACATTTGAAAAAAGTAATCGATCTATAATTGTGGATGAAAAAAATAAAATTTCTATTGAGAAACTGAAAAATGCTCTCCAATGGTTGAAGGAAAATAATTGTCTGTACAGAGATATAGCGTTAGCCAATTTCGTCACTGATAACATTGTAGACCACACAGAAGATGACACTCACACCTCTAATGAACATTTTGACGAAAGTGTTTTAATTCAATTGGACAACCAGGATCAATCACTTTGCAGTGTTGATAATATATCTGGAAGGTTTAATTTGCACATTTCCAGAACACAAGCCTCTTTTATAAGATTCTGGAGAAGAAATGTCTTTTCCGTGGCTCTTTCCAATTGGCAAATTTGGATTTAAACATGAAAGACCATATAAATTAAATCCAAGTATGTATTTTAAAAATCGATTGTATGATAAAAGTTCTTTATTTAGGAAAGACATGACATATTTACTTCATTAGGCAGTTTCATATGATATATCTCTTATAAAAAATAAATAAACATCAATAAAAACACAGTGTTCACATAAACAATTTTTAATGCCGTTTTTTTGCGCGTTCATGCTCTGCATCAACATTTTCTTGTATACATTTCACTTGAAAGAAAACTCTGCATCAGGATACAGTCAAATGTTTAATCTGGGTCACTTCCACTTCCCATACAATGCAGCCTATATCAATTACACTGCTATAAACCCAGGCCGAGTGAGAGCTGATAAATACATGAACATCTCTGATCGTGATGACCAGATTAAATTTCATTCCCAACTTTTTTTGTTTCGGGCATATAATTAGTCAACAACCGCAGAGGTGCCAGCCTGAACACATCTGACTATATAAGTTAAGTTGTCAAGCAACGTTGTTCAAAAATAAACATAGTTAAATTTTAAAAATTTCTTAATGCATTTTCATCTCCCTCTTCTTCCAAAACCTCCAACCCGCGTAGTTCCCACCTTTTTCTGTGAGATTTGCGACCCCCTCCCCGATATCCCAATTACAAGAATGAGTACAGTTTTAAAATACCAAAATTTGCCCCTTTTGATTACTGTTTTGGGTCAGTTTGTTGAAGATTAACCTGAAATGATTTGCATCACTATATGCAGAGTTGCCTATTGAATAAATTTGCTCTCGCTTTTCTTCTCTCTCTAGTTGTTTGCTGGATCTCTGTTTCTAATATCCTCCTATAGCCTTTAACTCATCAAGATTCTCTCTGTCAGGCTCCGAGGGAGCTGCCTTCTTAACAACGCTCTTGTTAACAGGTGTAAAGATAACCAAAATGATTGATAGTTTCAATACAATACAGTCTGCCGTTTCACATTAAAAGGTTGGGAAAGCCAGTAAGTTGTCCTACAAAGTACAATTCTCTATTTTTTTTAAATTTATATTTTTAAGCTTTCCCAAACCATTTTGTTATCCTTCTTTTTAAATTTTTTTCTTCATTCTTTGTTTTTTTAGGCTTCCCAAATCCAGTTTGGGAAAGACTCTTGTTATTATTTTTCCAAAATTTTTCTTCATTATTTTTTTTTAGGCTTTCCCAAACCCAGTTTGGGAAAGACTCTTGTTATTCTTCTTTTTCAAAAATTTGTCTTCACTATTTTTTTTTCTTCCCTCAGTTTTGTCTGTTGCACAGCTCAAAACAGGCTGTACGACTTCAACAAGATTTAGCATACATATGTAATGTGAAAAAATCTAGTGAAATGAGGTATCGTCATATTCGTGAAAACATTTATTTTCAAAATATTCTGCCATAACCTTCAAAATTTCACCATTTTTCAACATAGCTCAAAAACAGACTGTATGATTTCAAGCAAAATTGACATACTTATGTAGTGTCATAAAATCTAGTGAAATGAGGTATCGTAATATTTGTGAAAACGCTTATTTTCCAAATATTCTGTCAGAACCATCAAACTTTCACCATTTTTCAAATCTCAGAATTGTTTACAGTTATTGAGCTCACATTTTCCACACATTTAGAGTATAATATGATACACCAAAATTACCACACAAATATTTCAAAATTAACATCTATTGGCAAAAAATTACCAAAAATCTTTTCTTCAAAATTGACCAATTTCAAGGGCAAATTTCTCTAAGTGCAACGTTGTTGTAACAATTATTTTTGTATGGATAGATGCAACAATGATTGCAGAAGAAAGTTACTGTCTACTTTTTAATTTCAGATTTAACCCCCAAGCACAATGAGGACAAGAATTTATTTAAATATTTATTTATTGGTGTTTGAAGTCACATATAGGAACATGTGTAAACCTCAGTACTATACTACAGTTATGTTCGAGCTGTAATAACATAACCAGGTCGCCAGAATCGTTAAGATCGGAATTTTGTTTGGCCATCTGTGGATTGACCTGGATTATTATTTGAAGAATATTTACAGATTCCTGCTGGTAATTTACAACTGATTCAGTGCTAGATTATTTTGGAAAGTCGTAATTTGCTTATCAAAAGCTGTTTATCAAGTACTAGATTATTTTGAGAAATCTTCATGTGCTCATCAAAATTTGTTCTATTATATGTTGTTGGGTGAGGCCTAAGGGCTCTCTCCAATGTGCTAGATTATTCTGGGAAGTCAAAATTTGTTCATAAAAATTTGTTCTATTGGAAATTTTTGGAGGGTGCCTAAGGGCGCTCTCCATTAATTTCTTATGACGCTAATCACAGGAAAACAGGCTCTTATTTGCTTGCGAAGGAATACGAACCCAATTTTATCTCTATTTGCTGGTAACGGAATATGTACTCTGATTAAAGAACGTAATGACTTTTTGTAGTTATTCGAGCTCTAATTACTTACTCAAATTGCTGGTTCCGATAAGATCAGAATTTTGTTTTGCCATCTGTGTACCTAGTTGATTATTCAAAGGATATGCATGGGTTTCTGCTCGCAAATCTTAATTGGCTGAGAGCTGGATCATTTCGGGAAGTCATAAATTGTTCATCAAAATAATAATTTTGTTCATCAAAATTTGTCCTGCTAAGGTTATTGGGGGTGCCTAAGGGAACTCTACAATAACTTTCAGTGGTTATAATTGATGGAAATGGAATCTGATGTGATGCTCTAAGAGCCTTCTGTGCTCAGGCTCGCGTATACATATATAACATATGTGTATATGTACACATGTGTATGTTTATATACACAATTGTTAGTCAACCGCCAACCTCCTCTCCAAGTCACCAATTTTGTTTGAAGCATGACCAATTCGTGCTTCGAATTTTCTATTTCATTTGTTATTTTTTTTATTACGTTTCTTTCTTCCTCTTTGATGAATAGCGGTGCGTGGATTTTATATACCTTTTTTGGTAAGTGCTATATGTTTGCATATCCAAGAGTCAATACTCTAATGATGTTGTGTTTGCCTAAGCCAATTTAAAATGATACTCTCTACCCTACACTATCGATGGCGACTGATAAAATCACGCTAGATCCACTGAAATCAACTGAAAGGTTTGATTTCACGGCTTTATTCAGTGAAAGGACTGAGGATGATGAAGAAAGTAATACACCCTTCAACATCCATCGACATTCCTGTAACTATTACACCAGCGAAAATTTCAGGAGCTCGCAAGCATCCGATGCCGCACTTATTTAATATAAACTGCAGAAGCCTCGATGCTAATTGGGATTCACTGACAAATTTACTAAAAGATTTACAGTACACCTGCAATGTATTTGATGTGATTGGCCTCACAGAAATATTCAACATACACCATGGAATCGAATATAAGCTACAGGGCTATCATCGGTTATTAACCAACACACGCCCTGTTGATGATGACGGTAGAGGGGTGTGGGGCTATTCATCACAGACAACATCTCTTATCGATTACGTAATGATCTAACAGTTTTATACCACATGTGTTTGAATCTTTAGTCGTTGAAATATTTGATAACACTAAAAATCCCTATGTTGTCGGAATAATCTATCGCCCAAACACTGCCCCTAGAGCTGACATCAACTCGTTCACAAACGAAATGACCGTTATATTAGACAAACTGAACCAAAATAATACAAAAGCATTCTTAATGGGGGACTTCAACATCGACCTTCTAAAATACGGAGTACATGACAGAACACAAACATTTGTTGACTGCATGTTAAACGAAGGTTTTCTCCCTGTAGTTACTAAACCAACACGAATGACGGAATATTCAGCCACCATAATTGACCATATCTACACAAACTCACTATCTCCAAATCATAAAGCTGGAATTATTATTACAGATATCTCCGATCACTTCGGAACGTTTTACTCTGAGCACCTTGTTAAGTTAAAGCATGTCTCTAAAACTTTTGTCAAACGATCCCTTGATTTGCACAGTATGAACTCCTATAAAACACAACTAGGCAGTGCTGATTTTGAATCGGTGTTTGAATCATCATGCCCTAAAGTGACATATGAAAACTTCATGAAGATCTTTTCGAATGCGTTCGACAAACATTTTCCGCTGAACAAAATTACCATTCCAAATAAATACATGAAACGCCAGCCCTGGATGACAAAAGTTCTCATTCAGTCGTCACAGAATAAGAATAGGTTATATCATAATAAGTTGAAACGCCCATCGGCAGACAACACCAGTAGGTACAAATCCTACTGCGCGATGTTTAATAAAACAAAGGGAGCTGCTAAAGTTTTGCATTATAAAAATATCTTGCATGAGAATGCAAATAATATGAGAAAAATGGGAAATTCTTCGTGATGCTATCAATAAATCAGATAACAAGCAGGTCCTCCCGACTGAATTCGTTATAAATGAAAGACAGGAATCAAGCTCGACGAATATAGCTAATCACTTCAACAGCTACTTCTCAAGTATTGGCCGAACAATAAACGAAAATGTTGGCACCTCCAGCAAACATTTCTCCGATTTCCTAGCTGATAGTAATCCACATAATATATTTGTTGCTCCAGCAACGGTGGAAGAAGTAATATCCACAACAAAATTAATGAAAGGCAAAGAGACCAAAGGCTATAATGACATTACGTCTAAACTGGTGCAAGAAGTAATAAGAGAAATAGCGGATCCCTTAACGCACATAATAAATCTTTC
Source organism: Pictodentalium vernedei (assembly GCA_031216915.1). Classification (NCBI taxonomy): domain Eukaryota; kingdom Metazoa; phylum Mollusca; class Scaphopoda; order Dentaliida; family Dentaliidae; genus Pictodentalium; species Pictodentalium vernedei. Next base: position 366,218,438 of record CM062294.1, read on the forward strand.
ATTTTCAAAAGGAGTTGTGCCAGACGAAATGAAAATTGCAAAAGTAATTCCTATTTACAAATCTGGTAATCCCCAGCACGTTGATAACTATAGACCAAAAAGCATTTTGCCTGTTCTCTCCAAAATACTTGAAAAACTTATGTTCAGTAGAGTTTATGGGTTTCTATCGAAATATAATATTCTATTCCCGCATCAGTACGGTTTTCGAAAAAAAACATTCCACTTCTCATCCTATGCTACATCACCTTAATTATATCGCGGAAAACTTCGATAAAGCCACGAAAGATTGTAGACTGTCACTATTTGTGGACCTCTCAAAAGCATTTGACACTATTAACCATGATATACTCCTACTAAAGTTAGATTTCTACGGAATTAGAGGCATAGCGAACTCGTGGTTCCGCAGTTACCTCACAAAACGGGTTCACTTTGTAAAATATGGAGACACGACATCGGAATTACAGGAAACGTTATGTGGAGTTCCACAGGGATCTATCCTGGGGCCTTTGCTATTTTTAGTTTATATTAATGATATCAGTAAATCCACAACACTGAACATTCTTTCTTTTGCGGATGACACAACTGGATTAGCCACGGATAACAACATTGAACGACTACATAATCACGTGAATAGTGAAATTATGAAGCTGAGTGATTGGTGTAAGGCAAATAAAATTGGTATAAACACTAAAAAAACAAAATATATTCTCTTTAGCCCACCACACATTAAAACAGATAATCAAACTCTAGGTTTGTTAATGGACATCAACAGACTAGAACGGATATCAAGCAGAACCGAAAATAAAGCATTGAAATTTCTGGGTGTTTATTTTGACGAGTGTCTGAATTTCAAGAACCATATTACGCAGACTGCATCTAAAATATCAAGGGCAATATATGCCATAAATAGAGTAAAGAAACTTCTTCCACGCAGTGCGCTTAGATCCGTGTATATTGCACTCGTGCATAGCCACTTGTTATACAGCATCCACGCATGGAGACATGTCAGTAACTGCAATAAGCTCTTCCGTCTACAAAAACGAGCACTACGCACAATTAACAATAAAAAAATTAACTTTCACACGGATCCTTTGTTTAAGAAGGAAAATATACTGAAATTTCCCGACTTATACAAACGCAATGCATTAGTTTCCATGTATGATTGGCACAATGGAAATCTTCCAATTAGCTTACCAATCACTTCCAAACTTATGGCAATGAGTTCAGTAGAATAACCAGACAGACAGGTCAAGTTAGAAGAGATATCCCAAGATCAGATTTTTCAAAAAAAAAACTCCTACTCCATTCGTTTCCTAAACTATGGAATAACCTGAATAATACTATAAAAAATATTCGATCGAGACCATTATTTATAAAACAAGTCACCCGGATTTCACTCGACTCTTATCATAATTCTATACGCTGCCATTACACGGCCTGTTCTGACTGCCGTTCCTCCGCTACACCCTGACCAGCTGAAGGCGAAATATTTACAGTATTTGGAGTATTCACAGTATTTGGGGTAAGTCCACCATGTAGGCTAATCCTTGTCCTTGTCCTTTCCACCCAATACGGGCAATGGAAAACAACACATCTCAATTGCCTCTTACCAAATTACCAATGCAAACATTTTAACTTCTGAAATGTACTTGTGCATCAAACATTCATGTATATATCCACGCAATGCTGCCGTTCTTCTCTACTTCTTTCTATCTTTTAAACAGCCTCTCTTAACGGCTCCTCCTTCTTCAATTCTTCAATTTTTATCGTTCATCTTTCAACCTTACCTTCAAGGGGTAATGGGAAGACAGCCAATTTGGCTATGTTACCTCCTAACAATATGCATGCGGCTTAGCGCATTATTCAGCACATTGTAACAAATCTAGATATTATTGTAAATTCTTGTGAAATGCTTTATTTTTAGCTCTGTAACATGTATATTGTTAAATAAATAATTCTATTCAATTCATATTTCGGCACAATGGCTAATCATGACCTCAACAGTTTTACGGGTGGAGGAAGCCGAAGTACCCAGAGAGAACCACCGAGCAACGGCGAGCAACTGTCAGCTCCCCAAATATTAACTACACACGAGCAGGGTTAGCATTGGTTGAAGACAGGTGCACCATCGACATGCTGTACGCCTTAGTACACGTCACCGTGCCCCCACTTGGGCAATGGGGTGAAGTGTCTTGCCCAAGGACGCGGTTGCCGCAGGAGGGATTCGAACCGAGGAGCTCACGGCTTGCAGCCGGCACCTCTTCCTACTGATCCACCGTGCCCCCAAGGACGAGAATAAGAGTGCTTTTTGAAAATGCCAAAATTATCCAACTTTCGTTGCTTTTTTCTGTCATTTTGGACAGGGTTAATTTCAAACACTTTGCTTTGCTGTATGTAGAGATGCTTAATGAAGAAATCTGCTGTTGTAAGTTATGCTCTGGGGCTTAACCCAACATGTGCTTTGGCCACTTCAAGAATAGTACCGTACAAAAAAATTGATTTTTTGTGAATTCTTCAAATTTCTGTACTCAATTGTCCAAAAACAAAAACGAAAGAGCTCATTGTGCTTTCCATAACTGCATTCAAAACTCAATGGGGAACAAAGTTTGTGTTGTATGTTTTGGTGTCCCGCTTTATCCAATACCAGTTCTGGCTGCATAATAACTAATCTGGTCAGAAAAACTTGCAGTTTTTGGTTTCATTTTTTCAAAACACAGAGCGTGCATCCCATTTTCCTTTCCATACATTTATTCAGTATTTTTTGGGTAACAAATATTCAATGGTGTATTTTGTCCAATACCAGTTTTAGCCATACGAATATGAGTACCGTCAGATAAAATTCATAATCTGATTAATTTCGTACTTTTCTGTACTCAGTTTCCCTGGGTAGGATTGGTATAGTCTATTTTCCTCTGTATATCTGTATTACGTGTTAATGGGAAATAAATTTTCTATGATACGTTTTGGTGTCACACATAATCCTACACATGTTTTGACAGCATTATCCAGAGAAAAAATTTAATTTTTGTGAATTTTGCTGCATTGTATACTCATTTTATCCTGTCATTAAATCCAAACCCAAACAACTTGATCTCCTCTGAAATGGCTATTAAAGTAACTAACTGTTTGCCGGAAAATGTTTTGCACATGTAGAGGAACGTTGTTGTTCACGTTTTAGTCTCATTATATTATGAACTTCTTTAGAGTGACTCGGAATATGTCAAAATAGTAATTTTTAGAAGTTAGGCATTGAGATATAGGCCCTTCGAAAGAGCTCATCCTGCGAAAAAACATAACAAAAACAAAAAAAATCATGATTTAAGCAAAGTTGAGCGAATTTGAAGGGTCTTATTTTCCTGATTTTTACCCTGGTATATATAGATGCAGCATCCACGGGAAGTGAAGCAATGCTTGTTTACTGAGATAAAGAAGTTCTGTTTTACTTGTAAAATAGGACCTGGTATCCAATGCCGCTGGGATGCAATCCCTCAGTGAGTGGGAAACATAAGCATAAACGATTAGCACAACTTGAATGTATACCTTACTTTATATATGTTTTGTCATGATATAGCTCAGATACTGACAATTACGTTGAACACCAATGCATCAATAATTATACAATAAAGTTACTGTTAATATTTTTTCTTTGATTTAAGCCTTCAGAACCCCCATGTTCGCCTGAGATGTGAAGGTCTGCTTGTCGACTGAAGTATGTTTGTTTTCCTCCAGAGGTAAAATAGGACCTGGTAATCAACGCCACTGTGGTACAATCCCTCGATAAGTGGACAAAATAAGCATAAACGATTGGCAAAACTTGACTTTATACTTATGTTGTGTCATGATAAAGCTTAATAAATAACACTTCAGAATACTGGAACCTAGAATAAGAGTACTGTTCAAAAGTACCTATTCTGGTTACTATTTTCTATCAGTTTGGAAAGGAGCAACTTGAAACACTTTGCTTCCATGTGTGTACAGTAGCCTATTTATGGACCACCAAGAATAATACATACACGACATGCCAAAAGCCAATATTTATTTCGACGCAGCTGGATCACATACACTAGTGTGCATGCTACAATATATACACAGGTTTCAGCGGGTAATATAATAATAAATCTGTCATTATGAAATTTGAAAAAGAGATTGATTCTCACAGATTTCATCTGCATTACGTGGTATAATTCATTGTAAACAACTAATTCTGGGGGATACCGAGTAATTTCGTGTGGACTGTGCCATTTCCATGGACGCTCGACCTGCTGGCATGCCTTTTGGGGGCATGTCGGTAGTCGAGTAGTCTATGGCGCCGGTCCAGTTTCGCTAGGCGATTGGTGCAGTAGAAGTGTACTCTCATCAAGGCAGTGGTTCGATCCCCATCGGCGTCAGAATCTTTCATCCTAAAAAATGCATAACAGAAGTGCCGAATTCTGTATTCTGTACCGTAGGCAGGAAATTTGAAAAAGAGATTGATTCTCACTAATTTCATCTGCATTACATGGTATATATATATATATATATATATATATATATATATATATATATATATATATATATATATATATATATATATATATATATATATATATATATATATATATATATATATATATATATATATATATATATAACATATATATACATATATATATATGGCATTATAGATAAGTAGCCGTATAGGTCTGGTTGACGTATAAAATATTAGTAAGTAACACCTTGAAGACCTATTTTAGTCATGAGCTTTCGGCTTCCAAAGCCTTCATCAGGTGACAGACGAACAACAATGAGACAAAATAAACACAGTACTGTGTTTATTTTGTCTCATTGTTGTTCGTCTGTCACCTGATGAAGGCTTTGAAAGCCGAAAGCTCATGACTAAAATAGGTCTTCAAGGTGTTACTTACTAATATTTTATATATATATATATATATATATATATATATATATATATATATATACACTTCATCAAATATTTTATATAGCTTCGTCAATTTGCCGTCATGCTCGGATGTTTACTTCCTTCTAAGCGGCTTTCATTTTTTACTAATTCTCATTCCGTTACGGTAAGTGACGTACCAATGTGTATCGCGTCATGGGAACGTAAACTTTAGCGTCACGCTGATCCTAATTGTTGAATGGGAATTATAAAATTGATCGAGATACGTCTTACAGATCGATTTATTACTTGGCAAGTGGCCGCCTAGCTCCTAATCACGAACCCGTCTATAAAATCGCCGATGCATATCTTCCTTGGGTGGCAACAAGTAAAGATATGTTCCGCATTACAGGTTGTTCACAGTTTTTAATTGTAAATTATGGACAAACAATACCGTATCATAGCTTCCTTAGGTGGTAACAAGTGGAGATATATTCCGCGTTATTACGCGCAAATTTTGTTCTCAGCCTTAGAATTAGGAGCATTCAATCATTTATCTCAACCTCGCCCTGGTAACAGAGGCTGAAGCGAGTTCGCATGCAGTATTCACACATTCAACCATCCCTTGACACGAATTGTTCTAACGCGTTGTTCTCCATATTCAAGTGTATTGCTTGTAAAACCACCTTATCATATCTCCGTTGGGTGGTAAAGATATGTTCCCCGTTTCATGTTGTTCCCCGTATCCGAGTCTATTACGCGCAAAATAACCGTATCATATCTTCCTTGGGTGGCAACAAGTAAAGATATGTTCCGCGCTTCACTTTGCTTTTTGTATTCAAGTGTAAATTATGCAAAAAATACCGTTTCATATCTTCCTTGGGTGGCAACAGGTAAAGATATGTTCCGCGTTATTACGCAAAAAGCAAATATGAATTAGACACTATTTCTAAAACCTCGCCCTGGTTTGAGTTTCAAATCACCGTATCATATCTCAAACATATTTATATACTCAAACAGTATATATATTACTGTTATTGTTTTGGGTAATTTTGAACATTAACATATTCTTCTACCTATCTGCGTTAAAGCATAGAACGAAATTGGATCAAGATGTTAAAATGGCTGGAGACTTACAACTACACATTTCAGTATGGAAGTGGACCAGCCTTGTACAAATAGCTAAACTGCAACTCTGCAGATAACTGAGACTTATGAAAACTTTGACACAATATCAGCATTATATTAATACTTGTAAAGTGGCAGTTTTGTCCTTTGTGACCACTGAGAACTCAAAATAAATGTTATTCATTTTATTTTAATGAATAAAACATAAATGTACGTGAAGACTGAAACATTACATAAATACCATCTTCTAAAAATAATATTTGTAATAAAAGGCGCTGATAAAAAAAATAACACAAAATATGAATCAAGTGACTAGCATCTGCTAAAAACCAAGACAAGATCAAATCAAAAAGAACAAGCTCCGAGTCTTCATTATGGTCTCATAATATCAAATGTGTTTGATGCAATTAGCATTTGTGGCAACACTTTATTCATCTTGACTCTTATGCAAATAAATATTCGAAGAAACAGACAATATTAATTAATCTCATGCACTGATTGATTCCAGTTTGAACTGGTTGTTTATAATATGACATTAATAAGTACATATAACATACTTGATGTCAGAGTCGAAATTTTGAGGCCATGTGGATTTTAGAGTAGGAAATTTGAAACTCAAGTTTCCAGTTGGAAATAAAAGATCAAAATTTCTCATGATTAGTTGGCATTTTAATATTTTTCATGAACAATGTTAATTTACTGAATTTCCATCTATTTGATTTTTGACCTCGGAATATCCAACTATTAAAAAAAATACTCCTAGTTGGGGGGGGGGGTGAGACACCCCCACACCCCTCCTGTCGCCACATCCCTGAAGTGACCCCAGATGTGGTTTGATTTGCAGAAAGTTAATCTAGCTGAGCTTCGAACGGTTGGTGCTAGAAGTCAGTGGCATCTGGTGGTACATAAACTCAGAAACGCAGCTTCTTCAGAATTAAACAAATTTACTTTTGTAAGTTTTGAAGAAGGGCTTAACCCAATACCTGCTATGGCTGCTAGTTGAATAGTACGTCCAACAAAGTTCGATTTCAACTAAATTTTGAAATTTTCTGTACTCATTTTTCCAAAATAGAAAGTTGAATCTCACATTCCAACTAGTGTTGTTAAGTACATACAATATATGCCCAGCTTCCGCCTGTACCTTTGCTACATGGACCGAACAGACAGTTTGTGTGAGACAAAGGAGGGGTTAACCTGACGACATCTCATGCCAGTGCCAAAAATCAGGAGTAAAGATAATCAATATGATTGATAGTTTCGTGTATAATACAGTCTGCCTTTTCATATTAAAAAGTTGGGAAAGCCCGTAATTTGTGCAATAAATTACAGTTCTCTAGTTTTTATTTTTTTCCTCTTTCCACCGTCAATCTTGTCTGTTGCATAGCTCAAAAACAGGCTGTATGATTTCAATCCAATTTGGCATACGTATGTAATGTCATAAAATCTAGTGAAATGAGATAAAGCGCTTATCTTCAAAATATTCTGCCCAAACCATCAACATTTCACCATTTGTTAAATAAAAGTCTCCAAATTTTATACAGTTATTTAGCTCGAATTTTCCAAACATTTATAGCATAATATGATACACCAAAATCACCACACAACTATAGAATTGTAATTTGTTGGACAAATTACGGGCTTTCTCAAGTGTTAATGTGAAAAGGCAGACTGCATTGTATAGAAAGCACATTGAGCTATGTACTTTTGGTTTTGGAGACAATGAGTGCAGTAAATTGCAAAATTCACTGAAAATCACAATATTTCAAACAGTACTATTCTAGAAGTGGCCAAAGCGAAGTAATGTTGATTGATTTATTTTGCAATATACAAAGTTACAGAGATGTACACACATGATGACAAAAAAGTTGGTACAAAGTACATGCATATTGCAAGGAGATGGCATAGTCTCTTGGACTGTCTTCCTGCCACCCCGCCAACTGAAGAAGAGAACATACATACATTGGTCAACAACGTATTTACACAGTTTCGATAATGTGTAATTTTTTTGCCGATGGTCCAGGAGTATAGGACTGTGTAGTTAGCTTTAGTTCTTAGTTTGGGGGGGGGGATCCAGGGACTTCTTATTTGTTAATGGAAGGTTAAGGGTTAATGTCACATTTTGAGGATTGTCCTGATATTTTATTCAGAGCTAAATAAAGTGGTCTTGTTTCAATTCATTAGGGCGTACCTTTTGGCACTCTCCAACAAAGTGCAGTGAACAATTTTTTTATCACATAATCTTACCATTCGACGGTGTAAAAGAGCATGCAATAAACGTTTGTATTACACCAGTGTAATAAAAGTAAAACAAAGGCCACAAATGGAACATCAGCATGTGGATGTATAATCTCTGAGAAGAGAATCTCAAACGTGCTCCCGTCCAATTTCGAAATGTTGAATGACTCGTCAAGCAGATCCCATCTGCAACTCGCTAATGCCTGTTGCAGATGAAATCCACTTGACTCGCCTTCCAAACCTCAACACTGGAGGGGAACCCATCAGTGATCCTCTCTGTCATGCGCAATTAACCTTGTACACATTCACTGCATTTGGGATTGCTACATTTCACTTCCTCTTGATATTCATCGAGTATTTTCTTAAAGCTTGCTCTGCTAGGAATTCTTTTTATTTCATCGTCAATACCAGACCATATATGAATAAATGAGAAAACAGGCAGTTGTGTGGAAAAGATGGTCTTTGGTGTTTTGCACGTCAATTCCCCGAATTGTCGCGTGCCACACTCAGATATTGTAAAATAATCTTGAAACGACGCTGGTAGTCTGAGGAAGTGCCAATCATGAATGAATAGGGAAACGTACAGTTTGAAGAAATCGTTAAACTTAAGAATACTTTCTTTTTTGAAAAGGGGATCTGTATGTCTGTTATAGTTCTTGTTGCAAATAATTCTGATTGCTCTCTTCTGTAATTTGAGCAAACGGTCGGTTGCTGCATGACCCCAGATTTGTATTCCGTATAACAAGTGGCTGTGAACAAGTGAAAAGTATATGGATTTTAATGCGCGTTTGGAAATCGTTCTTTTAATTCTATTCATGCAACATATAATGTGTGAGACTGGAGCAAAGTGAGTCAATATGACTAGTGAATTTTAAATTTTCATCCATTAATATTCCTAAAAAAGAGACAGTATTTTTTGATTCGCGGTTCCCTACAGACCCTAAGGGCTGAACATTGATTTTTAATTTTATTTGCTTAATCTTGTGTTCATTTTTAGGAGGATGCAGGAGCATGTAATTACTTTTGTCAATGTTAATTTTGAGATGATTGGCGGAACACCATTTATACAAGTTATTTAGTTGCATGTTGGCTTGATTTTGTAACATTGCCACGTCCGATCCATTGGCTTGGAGCGCTGTATCGTCAGCAAATGATAGTGTTTTCATAGATGTAGCTTTGTCAATATCATTTACGTAGATTAGAAACAAAAGAGGTCCTAGCACGGAGCCCTGAGGAACGCAACAAGTTATACGTTTTAGGGGAGAGGCATGTTCGTTAAATTCAACATATTGTCTCCTGTTCATCAAGTAGCTTTTGAACCAAGATAAACATACCCCCCCCCCCCTCTAATGCCATGGTATTCTAGTATCGAAAGTAGAATGTTATGATTAATAGTGTCAAAAGCTTTTGACAAGTCCACAAATATTGACAATGTCGAATCTCTTGTGGTTTTGACATTATTTTCTGTTACTGATTTCAACAATTGGAGTATTGGTTGTATAGTGAAGTGCACTTTATGGAAACCATATTGGTCATTGTTGAGGATATCAAATTTAGTTAAAAATGATGTTAGGCGGTTATCCATCACCTTTTTCCATTAACTTAGAGAAAGCGGATATTATACTTATTAGTCTCTAATTACCAAATGTCTCTAAGCTTCCTTTTTTATGAATGGGAATTACTTTAGATATTTTCATTTTATCTGGAACAGTTCCAGTTGAGAAGGATAAGTTAATTATATGCGCTAGCGGGGAGGCAACAGTGACGATTGATTCCTTTAGAAGGCGCGATGAAATGCCATGAATGTCCGTACTTGTTTTGTTTCTGAGTTTGTTCGAAATGTTTAGAAGTTCATATTCATCGGTAGGGAATATGAAAAAATTATTCGTGTAAATTCCTGATAAGTAGTCTCTAAATGATGTATCGGGTGTGATGGAGATTTCACCGATAACAGCTTGGCCAACGGTTGAAAAGAATTCGTTAAATTTATCAGCGATCTCAGATGGGTCGTCTATCACTCAGTCGCCGTGAGTAAAGGTCGTGCACCAGCTCGGAAGTGTTTTGGATTTTTTAATAAGTTCCCTTATGATTCCCCAGGTTTTTTTATGTCATGCTTATTTTGGTCCAGTGCCTATTCGTGATATTTATTTTTACTGATTCTTTTAAGTCTGTTAAATATTCTAATATAGTTCTTGTATGCCTGGATATTCTCATCGTTTGGGATTTTTAATTTTCGCTTGTATAAAATGTTTTTTTCTGATAGATGAAGATATTAGGCCTAATGTCATCCATGGCATACGTTTTGATCGTTTTTTATTTACTTTGGTTGGTTTTAGGGGAAATGCTTCGTCAAAGTTTCGTGTATAGATGTCAAGAAAATTATTATAGGCAATATCAGGACATGTCGAGTTCATAACTGGGTCAAAGTTGCTCTCAAGTAGCTTATCCTTAAAGATGGATATGTTGGCTTGACCGAAGATGCGACGCTTGACCATTTAATTTTTAGTGTCTCTGTCTTTTAAATGTTTTGTTTTTATTGTAAAAGTTGCAAAATGGTCAGATATGTCAATCAGCAGTACTCCGCTGTGTTATTCGGTCATGTCGTTTGTGATTATATTGTCAATCAGGTGGCAGAGTAGTCCCTTAATCGTGTTGGTTTTGTAATTAACGGTATATACGCTCCAGAGAATATTTTGTCTATAAATTCGCTAGTTTTGGGGTGATTTTGGGAATTGAGCAGATTGATATTAAAGTTCTCCATTATATGTGCCTTTTTGTGCCCGTCGTTGATCGTTGAGAGGACACTATCGAATTTTTCACAAACTTTTTCTAAGTCAGCTAATGGTGCACTATTGGGTCTATATACACAGCCAATTATATGTGATCTCTGTTTATTGTTCGGATAAAGTTCAACGAATACTGATTCATGTTGAGTTAAGCCATAGAGAAAAACTCTCAACAGAAGATTTGTTCAGCGAGCAACTCTGATCGCAGCAAAGCACACTGTTTGAAATTAACCCTTTCCAAATTGATAGAAAGTAGCAACCAAAGTAGTCCAATATTGTCATTTTTAAATGATACTCTTTTTATAGCAGTCAGTATCCTGGAGGGTTAAATGTGGGACTAAAACGTGAACAGCAATGTTCCTCTACATGTGCAAGACAGTTAGTTACTTTAATAGTCATTTCAGCAGGAGAAAAGTTGTGTGGGGTTGGATTTAATGACAGTAAAAATGAGTGTACATGCAGAATGCAGTAACATTCATGAAAATGAAAGGTTTTTTCTGGATAATGCTGTCAAAACATGTGTTTGATGATGTGTGACACCAAAACTTATCACAGAAAATTTGTTTCCCTATAATACATAATACAGATATGCAAAGAAAAATAGATTATACCAGTCCTACACAGTAAACTGTATACAGAAAAGTACGAAATTAATCAGAAAATGACTTTTGTCTAACGGTACTCATATCTATGGCCAAAACTGGTATTGGATAGAGCGATAGAGCGGGACACCAAAACATATAACACAAAATGTGTTCCACATTGATTTTTGAATGCAGTTATGGAAAGCACAGTGAGCTCTTTCATTTTTGTTTTCGGACAAATGAGTACAGAAATTTGCAAAATTCACTAAAAATCAATTTTTTTGGACAGTACTATTCTTCAAGTGGCCAAAGCACATGTTGGGTTAAGCCCCAGAGCATAACTTACAACAGCAGCTTTGTTCATTAAACATCTCTGCATATAGCAAAGCAAAGTGTTTGAAATGAACCCATTCCAAAAAAAGCAACCAGTGTTGGCTAATTTTGGCATTTTGAAACGGTACTCTTATTATCACCCTCATTGTGCTCGAGGGTTAAATCTGAGATTAAACGGTAAACAGTAACCTTCTTCTGCAATCATTGTTGCATCTATACACACCAAAATAATTGTTGCAACGATCTTGCAATTCACGAAATTTGCCCTTGAAGTTGGTCAGTTTTGAAGAAAAAATGCTATATTCATGTCATATTCAGGTTTGTATGCCAAAAACTGGTCTTGGATAAAGCGGGACACCAAAACATACAACACAAAATTTGTTCCCCATTGATTTTCAAATGAGTTATAGAAAGCACAATGAACTCAGGCCGGCAGGCAGACTGCATTTCGTACAACTCTTAGGACAATACTCTTTCAGATTGGCATGAATGGTGTATGGTCGAATTAAGGCCGATCGGGCGGCCGGGCTCGCGGGCGGCAGGCGTGTCTACCAACTCTTCCGACTGTACTCTTTCACACTGGTATGACTGGTGTATGGTTAAAGTCGAAGTCAGGGCGGACTTGCTGTCAGGTAGGCAGGTAAGCAGACAGACAGACAGTTTGACAGACAGATTTCATTTCATATTATTCCAGCCATAATTGCTGGAAATCCATATCTACTTCTCTAAACCCACATGTGCAGGGTTGAGTTAGAAATCAACAGTACCCTAGATATACTGTTTAGCAAATAGTGCCAGCATACATTTATGAATTCTGTTTCAATAAAATTCATTAAAAGATGGTTAAAGAATATTTTGAAAATTACAGTTTTTCAGACAGTACTCGCTTTCAAATAACAACAGAAGAATGCTGTCCTCTATAAATGATAGTATACAAATAAATAACACCAAACACCTGTCGTCAGTCACGGTTTGACAGTTACTGATGAAAGGCTTGGAATCGAAATTGTTTGAGGCGTTTATAACAGAGAGTTTAAAACTTACTGCAAGAGAAAATATAGGGACAGGGGCTCCAAATGCGAAGCTGCCAGGCAATTGGAAAAACTTCTTTCGCAATGATGACAATAAGGATGAACTCTTCCAGTTCCTAGGTGCTGAGAGTGTGTCAAAGGATACTGTCGACAGGGTCATCATATCCATTATCCATGAGTCAGTTGTCAGCTCTAATATCAGCCAGTACGTGGATGGACTACAGCCTTGCTCACACGAGGAGGCCGAAACCAGGACTCTACTCCATGTGAAAAATGCCTTGGATTCTGGTTATGAAGATGCGATGACCAGGACTGTTGACACGGACGTTGTTTTTTGTTTTTGTCGGTGACTCATTTGCAAAGCTTGGAAAACCTTGAAAAACTATGGATAGCTATTACATGTAGAACAGGAAAGGAATTTCGATACATTCCCGTGAATGAGATAGCAAAGCAATTGGCCCGGAAATAGCAATAGGTTTGCCCTTTTTCATGCTTTCTCAGGGTGTGACACTACATTCTACTTTGCAAATAATGGCAAGAGGTCTGCGTGGAATGCCTGGCTTACATGGCCGGAGATCACAGAATGTTTTATATCATTGTCATCACCAGTATCACTAATTCTACCGGAGAATTTCATGGAAGAACTTGAACACTTTGTTGTGCTACTGTACAGTCATACGAGTGATGATGTTAATGTGAACACAACAAGAATGACACCATTTTGCAGAGTGTCAAGGAGCATTGATAATATTCCACCAACAAAGAAGAGCGCACAAGGAGATCTGTATATCAAGCCAGACATATCTGGGGACAATGCCTTGAACAGCTACCAACAGTTCCCAGTCCATCTGACTGGGACTGGGAGACTAATCAATCAGGAGAAGTTCAGGCCGAAGTGGACAGTTCTACCAAATGTGGAGAAAGCTTGTCTCGAGCTTATCGTACGCAAGTGTAGAAAGTCCTGCAGAGGGAACTGCAAATGTTATAGACAAATTCCACAATAATGCCTATTTGCAATGCCTTATGCAAATGTGGTGGCACTTGTTATGAAATATAACTGTCTTCACAGGAAACATAAGGTAACTGCTTCGTCAGTGACAGGGAGGAACCAGACAAACCTATAGGTGGTAAGGTTGTAATTTTTCCGCCACTAGGGGGAACCAATAAGGGATCATTTTATTAATCTTTGGCATCCTTTACAAGATGTCAAGGTTTGTTCCTAAAATGAAATAGGTGTGGCCTGAAATGACTGATAAATTCAGGCTTGCTCCCATTAACCAAAATGTGGAATATTGACCATTTTCACTTTCATATGGTAGCCATATTGGAATCCAGTATGACAATAATCAGATATGCCTCTTAAAGAATGCTATTTGATGCCTCTGATGCTCCCAAAAAGGATGCCATCTGATTCATTGAGAATGAAACCATTGGAATTGCTGTTTGAATGACGTTTCTATCATGACTAACAACAGAGATATTCAATATTTCCTGATTTGGTTGTCCCCATCTTTAATTTCAAAATGGCCGACATCATGTTTGCATGGAAATGACTTAATTGGGTTCCTTGACCCTGAATTATAAGGTTAGACCTTAAAATGACTTTTTCATCTGGCTTAGTCAGAAATCAGAAAAAATGGCAGCCAAATTAGAATTCAAGATGGCGGCCACTAAGGGGCGTGAATTTTTTGGGTCCATTTTTGAAAGATCCCTAGGGGTAGTAGTATCCCAGTGTAAAGTTTCAAGCTTTCTGCAAAAACTGAACGATTCTGGGGAGAATCTTGCCTTTGCCTCCGTCCTAAGTTGGAATATTAGTGTAGGAAGGCATGCCTTGATGATGCAGTTGGAATATTAGTGTAGGAAGGCATGCCTTGATGATGTTGTTGGACTATTAGTGTAGGAAGGCATGCCTTGATGACGTAGTTGGAATATTAGTCAGCCGGAATTACATCTAACCAACTCAAGACTTCTTGGAAATTTATTGGTGAATAAATGGGAGCGCGGTAGCACAGTGGTTACGGCATTGGATTTCAAACCGAAAGGTCCAGGGTTCGATCCCCGCTAGGTGCAACTGTGTTGTGTCCTTGGGCAAGGCGCTTAATCCCGATTGCCCATGTGGGGGCACGGTGGCGCTGGTGCAATTGTCTTCAACCAGTGCTAACCCTGCTTGGGCATAGTTAGTACGTTTGAGAGTCTGTGAGTTGCTCGCCATTGCTCGGTGGTTCTCTCCGGGTACTCCGGCTTCCTCCACCAGTAAAACTGTCCGACACGAGGTGACCCTGTCTGTCGAAAATGTCATTAAACCCCAATAAATAAAATGTACACGTAGCAGTGGCGACGTAACTTCTTATTTAATTAACACGTACTATATTGGTGCTTCAAAGTGGTCGTTCCGGGACCGCGACAGACAGAATTAGAAATTTCTGACCTACATTTGTACATTTTTATGGCCGACTGTGTGTGTGAAAAAAGTCAAAGTAAAATCTAATCTTTTAAGAAAGTGTATGATTACAAGCAAGAAAGAATTGTTATCTTACTAAGACTCTAGCCCTGGCGAAAATGTCCAGACTGGAATATTATTTGTTTTGGGTTGTTTTTTTGTTTGTTTGTTTTTTTTGTTGTTTTGTGGGGGAGAGGGGGGGGGGGGGGGGCGGGGGTGTGTGTGATAGTTATGCTCCTGATTACCATAAATGATATTAATTTTCGTTCACATTTTCCATAAGATACATTTATGACACTTGCCTCGTTTCTGTTCTCAGCACTAAAGTATTTCTCGTGCCATCGTCTGTTAAGCATCATGGATTGGTCAAGCATTACTCCACAATATAATGGTTGTATGAAGAGCCTGTTAAAACAAGAAGAAAAGTTACTTTTCTAGACGACTACAATAGATGAGACAAATGAAACTGTTCAACTCTTATTAAAGGACATACCAGGTAACGCAAATGACTGTGGTCTGTATCGACTTTTCGATCCGAAATCCAGCACGTGTTATAAAAATATAACCCCTACCAATTAAATGCAAGGAAATTGAATATCATTAAAGAAAACTAAATAATATTTATTTGATTTCTTAGATTTGAATTGATGCTGTTCTCGAGTAAATATCAATTCATTATTCCATATACCTTTTACTGAAAATTGGTGTTGCACCCACTTTTGTAATAATTTGCTCTTTTGTAAGAGGTCCCCACTTTTGTAAGAATTTTTTAGCCCCTTTTTAAGGGGTCACCTCTTTTGTAAGAATTCTTTTGCCCTTTGATAAGAGGTCCCACTTGTTTAATAGTTTTTTAGCCCTTTTGTAATAATTTCTTTTTCTGATCGGGAAACATGATTTTAATGAGTTTCGGGGTGTTTCTCATAACATTTGATACCTGCCCAGAGGTTTAAAGTTGGACATAGAGAATTTTGATCAGAAAATCGAACTTGGCCAAAACTGGCGGAAAATTTCGATGTCTATTTTTCCGCGTCATTGGCTTGTTTTTAACCCGATTCGTGCTCCCCATTAGGAATTATAACGGAAGTCACCCGTTTTCTCGATTTTTCAGCTATGTAAAATGTCCCACTTTTGTAAGATTTTTTTGCCCTTTTGTAAGAGGTCCCCACTTTTGTAAGAATTGTTTTGCCCTTTTGTAAGAGGTCACCACTTTTGTAAGAGTTTTTAGCACTTTTGTAAGAGGTCACCACTTTTGTAAGAATTTTTTAGCCCTTTTGTAAGAGGTCCCCACTTTTTTAATAGTTGTTTTAGCCCTTTTGTAATAATTTCTTCTTCTGACTGGGAAACATGATTTTAATGAGTTTCGATGTGTTTTCATAACATTTGATACCTGTCCAGAGGGTTCGCGCTGGACATAAAGAATTTAAAGCAGAAAATCGAATTTGTCCAAAATTGGCAGAAAATTTCGATGTCTGGATGTTCTCATCAATGGCTTGTTTTGACCCGATTCGCACATTCCATTTGTAATTAGAACGAAAATCCTCCGTTGTCACGACTTGTCATCTATATAAAAATATCCCACTTTTAAGTATGTATGTCCACCGTTTGCCTCTTGGATGGCAAGACATCGACGGCGTATGGACCTGATAAGTCTCTGGATGTCACCCTATGGTATTGCGTTCCACTCCTGCCTTAGAACATTACGTAAATCTCCTAACGTCTGAAGATTATGAAGTCGTACCCGACAGTGCGGTTGATCCCAAAAATGCTCGATTGGTGACAAATCTGGCGAAAGTGGGGGCCAGGGAAGACGTTCGATGCTCTGCCCCCCAAGAAAGTCACGACAGCTACGCGCCACGTGACATCGGACATTTTCTTGCTGGAATAACTGCAATACGACTTTAGCGTTGAACAACGGGTCAACAACAGCGTTAAGAATTTTGTCCCAATATCGCTGCCCATTCAGATTACCATCGATGAAGATCAACTGCGTTCGATGGTGCAGGGAAATTCCTGCCTAACCCATTACACTACCCCCGCCGAAACGGTCGCATTCCCGCACGCAAGCATCAGAAAACCGTTCTCCTCGTCGGCGATACACTCTTGCCCTACCATCAGCGCGCCGTAGACAAAATCGTGATTCATCACTAAAAAGAACTGTGCTCCAACGCTTCTGAGTCCAGCGAACACGCTGACGTACCCATTCAATTCTGACGGTACGATGACGTTGGGTGAGGATTGGTCCGTGGTATGGACGCCTACTTCGGATGCCGTGTTCAGCGAGTCTGTTGCGGACAGTTTGTGCACTAATTGTGTGCACTAATTCTATTGTTAGCTGTACCAGGAGTAATTGCTGCTGTCCTCGTCGCCGGAAGGAAGCGATCCCGCAAGTGAGACGTCCTGATGTGTCGGTCTTGTGCAGGGGTCATAACTCTTGGTCGACCTGAACGCGGTCGGTCGGCAGTAGATCCAGTGGTTCTACAACTTCCAATGAGATGGTAAATACTGGCCACAGTGACTCCGAACTCATGCTATTTTTCACATTTGTTTCTGTTATACTTTCTGTTTTGAATCAGTATAGTTTCATCTGCTGACCGGGAAACTTGGTTTCGATTACTTTCTATGTTGTTTTCACCTCCCCCCCCCCCCTCCACACCACGGTGAACCGTTAAGAAGTTAAGAAAAGTGTCCGACTCCAGTGAGAACAAGTTCAGTGCCACGATGTTCGCAAAGTTATTCCCGGTTCTCGTGGATAGCGCCGGTGTTTTGGAGCTGTGAAAGACGGGCGATCTGATCAGATCTGAAAGTACGAGATGAAGTTCAGGAGTTGCTCATTCCGAGTCACCAAAAACATTTCTTAATCGTCCCCGTTCCGCTCCTGTACCATCGCCAAGACAGTCGACGACGAAACCTTTTTGTCACTAGTCCTGGGCCCCTGATCAACGAACGGTGATACAATGAAGCCATCGCCCCCAACCATATCGTTGATGTGACCCATCATACCATCGAGGCAGTTGAGCGAAATATATATGGCGTATGTCGGGGCCTTAGTTAAGCTCTCACTGCCCACTCCAGACAGTAAAAGCTCCTCAGAGGGTTTGTATCATCGATGGGTATTTCCAGTTGTCTAACCTGGTAACCTGACCATCAGCAGGGTGGATTTCCTGTGTTATATTCAGAGGCTCTCGCCGCTCGTCTCTTGTGAAGCAAGAGAGAATTACAGCCCACTGGACCCAGACCCCGGAAGATCACCCACAAAAAAATTGTGTATTACAAGCGCAATGGTCATAAGAGAGGTCGAAAGTTCAATCTCAGCAATCTCAGTGTAGACTGCATGATGTGCAACGTGTAACACCGAGATATTCTAGTCCTTCGATTCTAAGGACGCAAAGCAGTCTAGCGTAGACAGGATAGACAATAGTCCGGGACACTGCGAGAGAAACACTTTACTCTCTTACCTCAAGCTCAACTGGCTGATAGAGGTTCTACACGTACGCATTAAAGGGGATCTTTCTTTTCATCCAAGCCAACAGACCTCCTTGAAACGACAGAGGGATTTTGCACAAATATCTCAGCCTTAATGGCTTCCATTGATTTTCTAACAGTCAGACGCGTTACTTCATTGTTTAGAACTGAGACGATAGTCGGTAACCGGGCAAGCCATTCGGTGTATATTTTACCCTGAGATGATGTAATCTCCTGTGCTACTGATGCTCAAAACAGCCGCTCCGCAAGCTTACGGTTAAACCTTTCCACAATGCCTTGCCTCCGTGGACTTCCTTCTCACCTCGTCGGACTGAGACACCTTGTTTGGTCAGCATCCTGGACAAAGCCCACGCAGAGGTGCGCGACTGTAATTACGCGACAAAGCGCTAGCTACTTCAGCTGTATCGTTTAAGGTAAGAGACTTAGCGGCTTTGCAGCGACTGGCCACATCTACTATGCATGGTCAGGGCACACTTGAAAACCTTTCGACTGCGGGGCAAACTATCATGAGGCAGAAATAAGATGTTAACTTGGTGAACTTCATTTGGCACAGAGACGGAATGTGTCGTGGTGCCGGCATGTAGATCTGTCAGATAGCTTGCATTTTTACCCCCCCCCCCCCCCCCCCCACGGCCTATATATAGTGATATTCTGGGACCTTAGTAGCGTTCACTAGGGCGCCCCGACCAGCATTACAAGAGCAGACATTGTTACTGTAACAATATAGATTGTAATAGATTACTTCAATATATCGGGTGGTATTATACTCCCATCGCTATTTTGCCTAGGCGCGCATAGACCATGGCCAAGCCAGATACCACAGGCGAATGGTAGACCATAGTCACTAGCATATTTTCGCCTGCGCTCGGGGAAAAACATTGCTATTACCATTACTGCATATAGAACGGGTCAGCTTTAACCTTTAAATTAACATCGGACCCTTGGTGTTTAGCTACACTTTGTGCATATGTGTTAGACTGGGGGACCGACACCACTGGTTACGTTCTACGAGGTGGCGTTTGTTGGGTCAGCAGCCAGATGCCCCCTTTAACTACCAGACCGCAAAAGATGTGTCCAGGCTTGATTGTTCTATGCCACCGTTCTTGACTCCTTACACTCTCATGTTGATGAATGTTTAAAAAAATCTACAAGACGTGTTTCGAGAAAGTGCCTATAAACCCTAATTTTGACAGTTTTTTTCCAATTCTGGCAACAAAATTTTGTGAAAATCGGTTCGAAAATGGCTTCTGAATCGTACGACAATATGTGTGGAAAAAAAAAAAAATAATAATCCGTAGAAAAACAATAGTCTTTTTCAGAGGGAAAAGCCTAAAAATAATACTAACTAGATTTTTCGATTTGAAGAAATCGAGAGATTCATCCATTTTGCTTGCTTTTTGGGGCAGCGGCAAAATCAGCCTGCTTACATAGTTGGGAAATATTTCAGGCTACTCAGTTCGTTACCGATAGAAAACTCTCTACAGTCTCTAACAATTCTTTCGGCAATACTCTTTCACATTGGCGTGAATGCTGTATGGTTAATGTCCAAGTTAGGGGTAAATAGAAAACCTGTTGAACAGATCGTGTATACTTAATAAGAACATGTGCGTATATGGCATCACAGATTGTGGCGAACGCTTTCGGATAAGCGATTCCAAACTTTCAGCGTTTGTTACAACAAGTAGTGTATAAATTTACCAGTAATGTCGAAATCGACCAGTAATGTCGAAAAAATTAACCAGTAATGTCGAAATCAACCAGTAATGTCGAAACAATCGACCAGTAATGTAAAATCCGTAATGTCGAAAAATTAACCAGTAGTGTCAAAAAGTGACGACCAAAATGACGATTTTTCGCAAAAATTTCAATATTTTTTCGGGTTTCTCAAATTGCACTTTTGCCTATATTTATCGACTTTTAACCATTTTCGCGCATGTACGTGGGGAGCACTATTAGCTCAATCGAGAAATTGCCTCGCAATTCAATTTGATGAATATCCGGGTTCTGTACCTGACGAGGTCAGTTAAGTTGTGTCCTTGGGAATGACACTTTATCCCAGGTGCACGTTGACTTCGTGTGCCAAGCCACATGCCGAAATGACACGTGTATGGTGCGCGTGCTTTAAACTAAGTGTCGTAAACGAAATCAATCAATCAATCAATCAACCAACCAATCAATCTTTGTATGTAGGTCTGCCTGTCTTTCCGTCATTCAGTTGTCTATCCACGTCTAGGGGGTTATTTTTCACACGCCACATTGCTATCTGTCTGTCTGGATTTCTGTCCGTCTGCCTGGATGCTGCTAACCTGCCTGCCTACACACTTGCCAGCCTACATATGTGACTGTATGTCTATCTGTGCGAGCGCTAAATACTAGACTAAATATTTCAGCGTCGTATCAATTCATTATCTATCCAGAGAGAGAGAGAGGGGGAAGCAGGGAGAGAGAGAGGGGGGAGAGAGACAGAGAGAGAGGGGGGGAGAGAGAGAGAGAGAGAGAGAGAGAGAGAGAGAGAGAGAGAGTTGGACAAAGACAGAGGGAAAAGGGGATAGTGAGAGAGCGATAGAGAGAGAAAGAAGGGGAGAGAGAGAAGGAGAGATAGAGGTAGGGGCCAAGGCAGGGGGACAGGGGACAGACAGACAGACAGACAGACAGAGACAGACAGACAGACAGACAGACAGACAGACAGACAGACAGACAGACAGACAGACAGACAGACAGACAGACAGACAGATAGATAGATAGATAGATAGATAGATAGATAGATAGATAGATAGATAGATAGATAGATAGATAGATAGGGCAAAGGCAGAGTGAGAGAGAGAGGGAGAGAGAGAGAGAGAGAGAGAGAGAGAGAGAGAGGATGGGGAAAGAGAGCTGGGCAAAGACAGGCGGAGAGGGGGATACAGAGAGAGAATGATGGAGAGATAGAGAGAGGGAGTGGGGGGCAAAGACAGAGGGACATGGGATAGAAAGAGAGGGGAGATAGAGAGAGAGAGAGAGAGACAGAGAGAGAGAGAGAGAGAGAGAGAGAGAGAGAGAGAGAGAGAGAGAGAGAGAGAGAGAGAGAGAGGGAGAGACAGAGAGAGACAGAGAGAGACAGAGAGAGAGAGCAAATAGGATGGGATATGTTGTGCATATGAAAGAGGGAAATAATTGTTAAACATAAAACTCCATATTTACTGGGGTAAATGTGTTTGAACTTGCGCGAAAATGGTTAAAAGTCGATAAATATAGGCAAAAGTACAATTTGAGCAACCCGAAAAAATATTGAAATTTTTGCGAAAAATCGTCATTTTGGTCGTCACTTTTTGACACTACTGGTTAATTTTTCGACATTACGGATTTTTACATTACTGGTCGATAATTTCGACATTACTGGTTGATTTCGACATTACTAATTAATTTTTTTGACATTACTGGTCGATTTCGACATTACTGGTAAATTTATACACTACTGGTTGTAACAGCGTTTGTTCTTGAAGCTCGCCTGAACTCGGTCATATTATTAGAAAGTCCCGAAACCATGCATGGGCCACGTGGGAACCGTCCCCCCCCCCCCCAAAAAAAAAACAAAAAAACATGCACATACGCTCTCCTGACATTCAATACGATAGAATGCGAAATTGGTGTCGCTCTCTGTGTGAAATGATGCGGTAACTATTTGTAAAGAATGGGTGATATTTTCATGGAAATCAGCCAAGAATTGGCAAAGATATAGCGTTTTGAGGAGTGGAGGTAATTGATTGAATTTGGTCTTTTTCTAGCCGGTGCGACCTGGCGCTGGGTATATGTCTGGGGTTGTGGCAGTGCCCCCCCCCCCCGAGGTAGTTCCGTTTGAAACTTTGAATTCACAGTTACTGGTGGAGAGATGCTGGTGACTGAAAGATGCATCGTGTACACTGGGGCCAAATGGAACCCGCCAAGCCGATAACAATTGGATAATTGACAGAAATCGCGCATGGGTTAATGGCGAAAATGCGGTAACCTGGCTGATATGGGTAATGATAATTTTTATTTGACTACAACAAATAGCTCCCCAATATCACTGAAGTTCGCGTTTCAGTTTTGGATAGACGGAAGGAAAGAGAAAGTCTGAATGTTCATAAATCTGTATCAATGATATCATGTCTCTTGAAAAGAGGCTCACGTGACGTCACTGACCTTTCCGGATTTTCAAGGAGACAGTTTTACAAACGCGAAATATAAACTCGGATGCCTCTGCGCTGAACACTAACGATAAACTTTCCATTTTTTGTTCAACTTTCTTGTTCAATTTTTAAATATCCACTATGATATAATAAACAAATTATTACAACAGTTAATCATTCTGGGTTGTCATTTTCCATCTTCCTGCCGAGTATGGGTTGGCCAGATCAAATACGATGGATGGGGCGTCTTGCTTGATCCAGTTTCGCCAGCTCGAAGGAATATGACAAATCAGTTCAACTGACTGTTGTGGGTTTTTTTTTTTTTTAAATTGGGGCTTAACACACTTTGGACAATCAGGGTCACCTCGTTTCGGACAGTGGTAAGGGTAAGGGAAGCCGAAGTACTCGGAGAGAACAGCCGAACAGCGGCGAGCAGCTGTTAGACTCCCCAACGTACTAACTTTGCACACGTATGGTTAGCATTTGTTGAAGACAAGTATACCATCGACGTGTAGTACACCTTAGTACAGCGTCACCGTGTCTTCACGTGGACAGTCGGGATTACCTTCCTTGCCCAAAGACACAACTACGTTACCCGTGGTGGGGATCGAATCACAGACCTTTCGGTTTGTAGTCCAATTTCGTAACCACTGAGCCACCGCGTTCCTAACTGACTGCTGTAAAATGTGTGTAAGAAAATAGAGCACAAATTGCAGTAAATATTTACAAAATACATATCAGAAACATCAGGTTTCAGCATTAATAAACATGAATACTGGGAGAGAAGGTATGGCCGGATTGGATATCTTCCTGATTTCCATAAGTGAGAAAGAAGAATGGGAGTATAGATCAAAACATGAAGGAAATATAGGAATAGAGAGAAGAAGAAAAGAAATAGAGAAAATGGAGAGAAAATACGAGTGTAACATCATAATTTCCACAGTGATCGACGATGTCTAGTGGTCGGTATCTTATTTACAGGGGCGCCGGAAGCACTTCAGCGCAGGGGGTCAGACCCGGGAAAAGGGCATTTACTTGCACTAGCATCTCCGCCATGACATGCCGAAGCATGCATGTCACGAAGGCCCGAGATGGGGGAGTCTGAGAGGAGGTGCCCATCTCCATTGAATTTTGAAAGCTCTCAGAACGTATTTGGGGTGTATTTTAGCTTTACTTCGAGAATAAATCATTGAAAATTTTGAGTGACAAATCTGGGCATCGTCTGCCCCTCTCGCTCCTGTGGCCTGAAGGCAGAGAGGACAGCTGCCCCCGTGCTTCCGACGTCCCTGCTCATTTACCTGGATTCGGACTTTACCTCTGCATTACTTTTGCCGCATGGTAGAGATAAGTGGTATTGGAATTTTGAATTCGGTGTCGCTTTCGGTATTTTAGTTGGGGGTGGGGGCGTATACGGAGGTATTGGTCGGTATTCGGCATCTGACTTGACTGAGATTTTCTAATGTTACCAAAGGGGAATTCACACCAGGAAAATACAGAATAGATTGTTCTTGTATCATTCTACCATAGTGACATAAATGTCACTGCCAATGAGCATTCTTTTGCCAACACTAATCACATCTACAGTACTTTTGTGACTTGTTCCAAACACGCCGCAAGCTTTAAAGACCCATTCCAGGCTTTTGGGATCTCAGAGCATGTGCCTTAGGAGATCCTGCTGACAACAAACGAATCAGGCAGCGATTTCTAATCAAGTCTTGGCTTTAACAGACAGCCAAGACTTGACTAAATGTCACTGCTAAGCTACTGGGCATGTACAGATTGTAGTCTGGTGGGAATTTAGGAAATTGCCCCCCTACCCTTATGGGTTAACAAAATTGAAAACTAGAAACTGTTTAGCACACTAAAACACACGTCTCCCATTCCTTTCTATTTAATGTTCTGCAAATTATATATCCATGAATGATATTGACAATCATGCTAAATATCTAAGGTCTAGGTCAAAAGACAAAAACGTTCTGGTCCGGACGAAGTTTCCCTTAAAAAAAAGCACATAAATCTGACCTTCAGGTCAAAGGTCAAGATCACATGAAGTTTGTATGAGAAGAAGAATATGCACTAAAACAATATGTCTCCCTTCTGGGAAGGGGAGACATAATCAGTCATTTCTTTAATGAAAATGAACACTTCAACTGCTATCATGCCCCAACAAGGCCTTATAAATAGTGAAAGTAATACAATTTGAAAATACAGACTGTTTCGATATTCAATGATCGGCTCGGTTTGGTTTTTCGGTATTGCGACAGTTTGATTCCATAACTTGAGAAAAGACACATTGGAACAGTAGTGACTTAAAGTGTTCGACAGTTGTGGTATGCATTTTCCTGGATAGAGACTGCTTCGGACTATTAGATTTGATAATGGAATAAAAAATCTGAAAGCGATCAGATACATAATTCCGGATTCGAAACAATTAAAAACATTATTGGAACAGATGCAGTCTGTGAGCGTAGCAGATCATCCTGCAACTCCTGTTGGTATGGTAATAATTTTTGAGGTGCATTAATTTTTGAGTTTACTTCATTGACTACCTATTCCCATTTTCTCGCTGTTGTACCAAAACGAAGTTGAATATAAGGATTATAAAGACAGAACACAACTCTGGTAGAGTACAGTGGACTGGAACCAACGATCCGAGATGGGCCCAAGACGCGCGTGAAATACAGGAAAACTCCTCCAAGGGTAGCTGTTTCCTGCCCCACCCCTTCCCCCGCCCTCGAGTTGTCTTCTGTATTTATGCCGCGATTAAACTTAAATTAAGTGCCTGAAGCTGATAATTGTCAAGAACGCTCGGTGGCCTCATAACTTTCTTACCTGACACTGTTTTTGTGTCGAAGTATTTCGTTCACTTTTGTTACAACAACCACTTTTGTTACAGTTCTCCACTTTTGCTACAACACTTGCCCACTTTTGTTACAGCTCACCACTTTTGTTACAAAATCAACCACTTTTGTTTCAAAATGAGCTCACCACTTTTGTTACAAACATCGCCCAATTTTTGTAACAAAAAAACTAGCTAACCACTTTTGTTACAACAATCGCCCATTATTGTTACAATTTTTGTCAGTGTGAAAAATGAAGTAGGGATCTGCAAGTATTGCGAGACGTGACGTTCAGTCATGATTATCGGGAGCACGGTTGCTCAGTGGTTAGAACGTTGATCTTGAGATCGGAAGGTTGTGAGTTTGATGCCTGGCCGGGGTAACTTGCGTTGTGTTCTTGGACAAGGCACTTAATCCAAATTGCTCGCTTGGGAGCACGGTCTCCCCATGTGCTGAGGCGTATCGCACGTTGATAGCAAGCAAACAAGCCTACAACCAATGCTGACCCTGCTCCTGTGGGATTAGGACGTTGGAGAGTTGACAGTTACTCGCCGCTTCTCGATGGTACTCTCCGGGTACTCCAGCTTCCTCCACAGGAAAAACTATCTTCGACACAATATGACCTCAGCTATTAAAATGTCATAAAACACCAACAATCCAACAATAATTATCAAACCAAACCACTGTCGCGCATGTTCAGTAGTAATGCCACACCCTTCCTTATTATTGGGTGATATAGTAACCTGCCACCTTGCGGCATCATTGTCGTGATGGTATGTAGTGTAACATGCGCACACGTATATCTGAAACGCCGCGTGCCCATCGGTGCCAATTATAGGAGATTCCAACTCCTTGAGCCTTGGACCTTAGTAGTATGTGATGTTGACTTCTTGCCCTTTTAGCAGGTCCTCATGCAGGTTTACATCTGACGTCATCAGTCACGTGATCGGAAGGGGTGGTGTGAGGTTTCCATGGTAGCACGCGTGAGCGGCCATCTTGCGACGTCATTCCCATGGTGAAAAGTGATCCCACCGCGCATGCGCAGCGCGTTTCTAAACTGACGCACTCTTTCGCCAACCATTTTGACTATGAGCGCCGCCATCTTGGTTGTTAGGGTAGCGTGTGGTTGTTGTGTAGCCCAATAGCCTTCATGTTGGACAGGGGCGTGTTCTGAGGGTTCGTTCGATTCAGCGAGTGTACATCGAATCACCACAAACAACCCAACAACAACCCATACCTGCCCCAACGGACCATTTATTGGACCGAATCCCCACTGAAACTTACCGAAACGGACCTTTGTGAGCTTCGACCTACACGAGAACAAGATGCCTATGGGAAGAGGCCTCAATGACGCCCTAACGCCGCATAACTCTTATGGCCTCCCCTGCCCTCTTAACCCTCACCTCATGACCTTCCCTGACTCATAACCCCCACCTCATGACCTCATATTGCCCTCATTACCCTCTAGTGAAATCTCCCGTATGAGGATAAGAGGCATATAAGGTGAAGCCTCACCTCACACCCCTCTTATCATCATCTTGGTTCGAGTGCTCATTAGTGATCACCTATGGTAATCATTAGTGATCGCCCGTGGTGATCACTAGTGCTCATCTCCCCATATGAGGATAAGAGGGGTGTGAGGTGGGGCCCGGTTCACTGAGTGGAGGATGATGGGGATTCTGGAAGGAGAGGGGGGGGGGGGACTGTGTCGCTCTAAGCCAGGGTGTCTGACGCAGGGTCATTTGGAATGGTCCCGAGGACAGATCCCCATGAATGACAGGGGAAGTTAGGGATAGGATCACTGGGGTGGGTCACCGGGTCACACATGGATGGGATGATGGGTCATATGGGAGGTCTCTGGTCGAAGTTTCTCGGCTGGGTGTGGGTCACTGGGAAACTGTGTCGTACGTGGTCGGGGTGTGGAAGTAGGGTCCCAGGGCAGGTTTTCCCTGGTTGGGGTGGTGAGGTGTTGGGTCAAATGTGGAATGCAAGGGCTTCTGGAAGAAGGGCGACTGTGTCGCTCTCGCTCGTCCTGTTGGATCACCTCACCAGTGATCGCCTGTGGTAATCACTAGTGATCATTCTCCCCGTATGAGGATAAGAGGGATATGAGGTGAGGCCTCACCTCACCCCCCTCTTACCCACACCTCGGTTCAAGTGCTTACGCATGAGGATATGAGGGGTGTGAGGTGAGGCCTCTGTTATGAGGTATTGGCAAAAGTAGAAACTGGTGGCCCCGGGGATGTAACGTTTCAGTGGTCTCGCAGGGTCCACTCGTGTGACACCGGGGATAACCAAGCTTGGGTGGTCTGACCTGCATCCGGTGGCCCTACCAGTGGAATCCGCTGCGGTTTCTTTTTACCTTGGTCGACCAGCTATCCTCCTGGCCCCCAGAAGCCTTACGTGTGCCTCCCTACGAGACCCCTGAAACTATACAGGCGATCACTAATGATCACCACAGGTGGTCACTAGTGATCACTCGAAACGAGATGAGGGTAAGAGGGGTGTGAAGTGAGGAATCACTGAGACATCACCTCAGGGACTCTTATCCTCATGCAGGAGGTGTTCACTAGAGGGTTATGAGGGCAAGATGGGACCAAGAGGTGAGGCTATGGGTCCGGAAAGGCCATCAGGTAGGGGCTTAGAGGGCGGGGAGGCCATGAGAGCTATGAGTTAGGGTCTCATTGAGGCCTCTCCCTATAGGCTTGGGCGAAGCTGACAAAGGTCCGTTTGTGTAAGTTTTGGTGGTGATTCATCTAATGAAAGGTCTGTTGGGGTAGGTTTGGGTTATTGTTGGGTTGTTTGTGGTGATTCGGTGTACTCCCGCTGAATCGAGCACACCCTCAGAACACACCCCTGTCTAACAAAAAGGTAACCCGCATCACGTCCTACCATACCGTATAAGCAAATGGGCTGGAAGCCCCCGAAAAAAAACCCTTCAAATCAGGGTATTCTGCTCTACTGGAGGTATACGAGAATTTCTCAGGGATACTCCCACAGAATCGAACACACTCTCAGAATACGACCCTACCAACAACGGGGCCATTGGGTTACATAGAACCAGGTGTTACCCTAAGAACCAAGATGGCGGCGCCCATAGACAAAATGGCTGCGTCACCTTAGAAACACGCGCTGCGCCTGCGCAGTGGGACCACGTGTCGCCATGGGAATGACGTCACAAGACGGCCACTCACGCGTGCTATTGTTATAGAATTGATCTATAATTGTGGAAACTCACCATAAAATACAAGTTGTCAGATTCCAAAACCAGGCGTCTTGACAAATCGCCGTCCAACAGGTGAGTACCTCAATCATCACGGACGGAAAAATCACATCAGGTCTGTTCTAATTACAGTGGAGTACTCCGAGTACCAGACAAAACGTCCAACTCAACAGGTTGTAACTAACTTTTCTGACATAATTATTGGTGTTCACCACACTATCATGACAACCTCAACCCGCCCATTCCGGTCACGTGACGGATGACGTCAGATCAGAACCTTCATGAGAACCTGCTAAAAGAGCAATAAGTCAACATCACATACTACTGACCTTGGCCCCAACATTTTATTTTTGTTTCTTCACTTATTCTTTAAAGAGGTATCTTTTTACCGAGCAGAATGATCTCTCTGAATTTCAAGCCATTTTGCCGCTTTTTCATTTCAGGAAATCGGCGAATTGAGCAATTTTCTATTATAATCCCTATTTAACACTATTCTTATTACTACGTTACACCACACCTCACCTCACCTCTTAGAAACAACCTCGCAACGGCATTATACAAACGGTGACGTAGCTATATGACGAAGACCCATTACACCGAAAGTCCGTTTTTCCGACGGCCCATTACTCCGAAGGTCCGTTTTTCCGACGGTTCATAACGCCAAAAACTCATTACTCCGAAGGCCCCTAACTCCGAAGGCTTTTTACTCCGAAAGACTATTACTCAGAAGGCCCATAACTCCGAAGGCCCGTTACTACAAAGGCCCGTTACACTACAAGAGAATGCAGACATATAGATGTATTACTGGTCCCCGGATGTCTTGAAAATGTACCAGAGTACCCCCTACTCCTTTTCGAGAGTTCTTCCCGTAGAGTAAACTCCCCTGAATGAGAGTATCGCCGGGTATGGTACCCAGTAGATAACCAAATATTAATAATAATAATAAATCCAGCACTACCTGGAATAGATTTGAACTTCTTATACAAAACCACACAAATATGTTTGTCATTGTAACTTGCTCCATGAAAGGGTTTCAATGACTTCCATAATTTTGTAATTATATTTGAAGGAAAGTGAGACTTACACCAATACAGGATTTTTAAAACCGAAAACCATTATCTATGTGGGGGTTAAAGAAAAGCGTTATATTGTACCGGAGTATAATCGGTGTTCCTCCCACTCACCCACCCCACTCCCGCGCTGACCACACACTACCACTATACGTTTTCTCACTTGATATCGGCCAACTTATTTATGTATTTATTAGGGTTTAACGACATTTTAACAGCCAATGTCATATCGTGTCGGTGATAATTTTACGGGTGGAGGAAGCCTGAGTACCCGGAGAGAACCACCGAGCAACGACGAGCAGCTGCCAGCTCCCTAACATCGTAACTCCGCACTGCAGCACAGCAAGGTTAGATTGGTTGAAGACGTGCGCACTATCGACGTGCGGTACGCCTTAGTACTCGGCGCCATCGTGCTCCCATGTGGACAATCGGGGTTAAGTGCCTTGCCCAAGGACACAACGCGGGAGTCCGATTCGATCGCTTAAACGGTCACCCATCCAAGGACTAACCGGGCTCGCCGTTACTTAACTTCGGTGATCTGACGAGAACCGGTTACCGCAACGCCACCGCGCCCCATTAGATTACTAGATCTTTATCCGTAAACGTGTATCTAACAAAGAGGCCAGAAAAGTCAAATAATTACCCACAACAAGAGCAACGCTAGCGCGTGTGCTAATGCCCCCGAAGGTAGCCAAGTCGTACTCACATGTGGATAATGAGACAACAGCTTCACGGCTGCTACATTGCAGAACAACACTACATTGCAGAACAACAGTAAGGAATGGCAAAGTGCCACTAAAATTATTATTACTTATATTTTGTCAATATGTTTTGTAACAACAGACAACAGCCTCACTGCTGCTACATTGCAGAACAGCACTAAGGAGTCAGTAATAGAGAAAAAGTTATAAAAAGAATTGCAGATGACTTGAATGGTGCCATATTGAATAATAACTGAAAGAGGCAAAACCAGTGAAAAAGTAGAACTGGTCTTGCATCTTTTCCAAGTGAAAAAGGGGACATAACTGCATCAAAAATTGCAAAATTGCAGAGTCAAACCTCAAATTGAAACCGACCTGTACTTTGACATGAGTAATCAGCATATAACATTTGAAACTCATCGGTTCAGCCAAACAATTTTAGTTGGTAGGAAACCAAAAAATCATCAATTTTCAAAGTAAATAAGGGACATAACTCCTGTAAGATTTGTCGGATGAAACCCTAGGTACAAGGGCATCCGTTCCCCCAAGCTGTCCTATCACCATACCAAAGAACATTAAAATCCGCCAACTGATGTTCGAGTTATAATACAAAATGTTCGTACGGACGGACGGAAAAAGTAAATAAGGTACATAACTCCTGTAAGATTTGTCGGACGAAACCCTAGGTACAAGGGCATCCGTTCCCCCAAGCTGCCCTATCACCATACCAAAGAACATTAAAATCCGACAACTGATGTTCGAGTTATAATACAAAATGTTCGTACGGACGGACGGAAAAAGTAAATAAGGGACATAACTCCTGTAAGATTTGTCGGACGAAACCCTAGGTACAAGGGCATCCGTTCCCCCAAGTTGCCCTATCACCATAGCAAAGAACATTAAAATCCGACAACTGATGTTCGAGTTATAATACAAAATGTTCGTACGGACGGACGGACGGACGGACGGAGACCTCTACTATGTACCCCTCGAAAAAATTTTTCGGGGGCATGATAAGACCAATACCGTAAAAACAAACGTTACAATTTGTCAAAATAACAATATAAGTCTGAGTCTCATTGAAACAGGCTCAGTGATCTCATTCCAATGACATTCATAGTTTTATTGTTATGTTAATGATTTCTTTCTAGATTTTTTAAACTTTTACTTCATTTCTAAAAAACTGTTATTTATTTATTGCGGTTTAGCGACACTTTAGATAGCCAGGGTAATCTCGTGTCAGACAGTTGTACTGGTAGAGGAAGCCGGAGTCCAAAGAAAGAACCACCGATCAGCGGCGAGTAACAGTGAGACTCTTCAACTTACTAACCGGGCAGAAGAAGGCGTGAATATCATCGACGTGTTACACGCCTTAGCACACTGTGCCGGGAGCGCGGTGGCTCAGTGGGTAGAGGCGCAGGCTGCAAGCCGAGAGGTCCTCGGTTCGAATCCCACCTGCGGCAACCGCGTTGTGTCCTTGGGCAAGACACTTCATCCCCATTGCCCGCGTGGGGGCACGATGACGCCGTGTACTAAGGCGCACTGCACGTCGATGGTACGCATGTCTTCAACCAATCTAACCCTGCCTGTGTTGTAGTGCGGAGTTACGATGTTGGGGAGCTGGCAGCTGCTCGTCGTTGCTCGGTGGTTCTCTCCGGGTACTCCGGCTTCCTCCACCCGCAAAACTGTCACGGTCATGATTAGCCATTGTGCATAAATATGTGACCTTGAACATCAATAAATAAATAAATAGCACACTGTGCCATCGTGATCCCGCTCGAGCAAGTGAGGTTAAGTATTTTGCTCACATCGCGCGTGAATCAAGCGAGATTCGAACTCATGACCCCTCGATCACAAGGCCGACACGCTATCCAATGGGCCACCGCGCCCTTCTAAAATACTGTGGTGACGGGTTAAAGAGTATTGACAAAAGGCCCAACTCAACTAAGTCAATTCTTTCAATAAAAAAGAAGAGAAATGGCGAGACATTCAGGAGATTACTGTATAAAGTAAAAAGACGCCTCATCCATGATGACTGTGTCAAAAAGCTCGGGAAAGAAACAGCAGTCCCATTGCCCTAAAGATTGAAATTTTCCGAAAATAGTCAACTTTAGAACCCCTGCACACATGCGTATATGATGTTGGTACCGGGCATACGCAACAGGTTTTGGTTTTGATAATCATGACTGAACGTCACGTCCAAGTACTTGCAGATTACTTTATTTTTCACACTAACAAAAATTGTAACAAAAATGGGCGATTGTTGTAGCAAACGTGGAGAGCGAGGTTTTTTTGTTACAAAAATGGGCGATGTTTGTAACAAAAGTGGTGAGCTCATTTTGTAACAAAAGTGGTTGATTTTGTAACAAAAGTGGTGAGCTGGAACAAACGTGTGCAAATATTGTTACAAAAGTGGTGAGCTGAAACAGAAGTGGTTGTTGTAACAAAAGTTGTTGCCACACGCGTAACGTCCGGACAGATGAGTTCTGACATGACATTCTAGTGAGTGGGTGGATTTCAACGAAATTCGGTATGCGCTATCCACGGAACGACCCGTTTCCACCACATGTTGAACAGAGTTGCTCGCACTATTTTCACCTGAACCATGGCCCTTACTTTGTAAAATTTCCAGTGGTTTTCGTTGATCATGTTTGTTTTGGTTTTTTTGTTGTTAATTACGTTTGTCCACCTGGAGCAATATCTCAGCTGTGAATGAATGGATTTATTCCCCTAGTGGGTGGTTGAATATGATCCATCGAGTGGGAGATATTGTCGGTGGGGGTATATCCGCACCTCTGGTGCAATCTCTTGTTCGTCTCGAAAACATAGCTTATGACCCTTCATTGGAACGAGCTCGACCAAGTGAGGAGTCAAAAGCTTTGTTTTTTGCGGCGAAAATTAAAAAAAATAATAAAATTTGGCTGACCATTTTTATGAACAGCACTAGCCATCTTTAGGCGTTACGTTATTAAATTACACATTACTCAAGTTCGTCACGATTTGACCTGGGGGAGGGGGGGGGTGGGCTGGAAAAAAAATTGCCAACAGAAGGTGGAATGTTTTGGTTTTGAAACTTTAGGGACCCACCCATCCACCCATCCTCGCATGCATTTTTGTCTTTTTCCATCATGTTTTTGACACTCACTCCCTTCTGTCTTTGAAAGGCGCTGAATATGACGTTGTATCTTCTGTCTTCATTCCTGAGCTAGAAATCCCCCCCCCCCCAATACCAACTAATACATCGACAGAATTGCTCAGAATGGCACCTCCACCTGTGTTAATTAACTACAACAACAGTCAACAACAAGTTCATTATGTTGTATTCAAAAACGTTTCCTAAGTGTCAGTTGCACATTCATGTATCCAATTCCATCAATAAATCAAAGCAGTTGTTATATCAATACTTATTCACAAATTACATGTTTCTTGTATTATTCCTGATGACAGACATAGGAATAAAATCCTGCCCATGAAATAAGTCAAGTAACCTCATTGATGTTTGCACCAAGTTTTGTTTTTATAATTGGGAGAGGAGGGGTTAGGTCAGATGTCGGTTAAGAACTCTGCAGTTTCCTGACAAAATCTGTCAAGGTTTTGCGCGCATTCTAGCATTGAATGAAGCAGACTTCAGCAACATTTCGTTGAACGCTTAAAACAGGATTGACACCATTTCATCATAAGGATAGTGAATGGTTCAACAAATGTAAGTATTTTCCCTGCGTGGAGTTCCTACAAAAAATTACTTCCATTGGGAATTGGACCATTTAATCCGTCCGTATTTGTTTCTGGTATCATTTTAAATTTGTTTCAACTACTTCCCCAGACTTCCCCATCATTTCTCAGCAAAATTCATTTTAAAATTGTGCAAATGGTACAGAAAAGTTTACGTAACACGATTTTATGTTTGAAGTATACTCTTGACTGCATGACTTTCAGTTGCGTAACTCATTCAGACTCTGAAAAGGTATAATAAACAGGCAACAAAAACTTTATCCGAAGAAACATTGACGCTGTTTCAGTATACGCAAGGCACATTACCTCGGAATGTGCTCGGAGCAGCTTGTCTTCCGTAAAGGATATGCTCGCAAAAGCTAACTCTCTATTTTTGGTGAGAGTGAGATAGATGTGGTCAGAGAATACACCTACCTCGACATAAAATTCACTGCAAATGGATCGGTCCAAAAAGTTCAAATTGAGGTAAATCAGAAAGGAATCAAAGTTCTGTTCTCTCTGACTAATCCTTAAAGGAGCATTCGCTTTTCTCAGTCAACCTGTGTACACACAACTTGCTCATCAAGCCAATTATTCTATACAGTTGTGAAATCTGGGCCTCTGATATCGCTTTTCTCAATCAATCTGTGGACACAAAACTTGCTCATCAAGCCAATTATTCTATACGGTTGTGAAATCTGGGCCTCTGATAACAAACTGAACAATCTAAATAAAACTCCTTACGAAATTACACATTTAAAATTTTGCAAGATCATATTAGGTGTTAACAAAAGGGCGCCCACCTATGCTGTTAGGGCAGAATTGGATAGACACCCAGTTCTAATTGACGCAATGAACAGGTCGATATCATATTTCATGAAAATCCATAATAACGCGAATAATAATCCTTTGCTATCAGTTGCGGCAGAAAATTGGCGAAGACTTTGTTATTCTAAGAAGCGAATCAACCATTCGCTGTATTCCTGTGATTAAGAAATGTATGATGTCACAGCACATATTTAAGGGGTCGTCCAACATAACTTTGGACATTTTCTTTTAAAATTTCAACAATGCCCTAAATACGAAATAAAGCGGTAAATAGCGACATATTGTAAGCCAAAATAATGACAAAAGTACATAAAACCTGAATTTATCCACTTTTTCAAATTTTGTTAAATTTGTTTGCTTTTGATGACAAGGAAATTGCCAGCCGCATAAGTAACGGACAAGAATAACAAGGAATAGATTGGTAATTCTAATGTCAGAGTTGTAAATAAAAGACTCCACACTCCATACTCGAAGAAAGCATATTTACCATTTCATCACCGACGTGGTGAAAACGTTCAGAAGAAAACGAACGACCACGAAATAGAGAGTGTGTTCGGGCGACATGCTTGTTATGATCACGTGATTTTGGGGGAAAGTTGGGAAACGATTTGATTTCCTAAGATCTCAAATCTGCAAACATTTCACTGCTGTTTTCGAATCTGAGAGGCGATGTAATATATAGCACACGATACATTTATAGGAAAATATTCGACTGACAGTGTGATAATTGCGAGATACAGTCCTTAGTATTTGTTTATTTATTTATTGGTGTTTAAGGTCACATATTTCTGCACAATGGCTAATCATGACCACGACAGTTTTATGGGTGGAGGAAGCCGGAGTACCCGGAGAGAACCATCGAGCAACGGCGAACAACTGTCAGCTCCCCAACATACTAACTCCACACAAGCAGGGTTAGCATTGGTTGAAGACAGGTGCACCATCGACGTGCAGTGCGCCTTAGTGCACAGCGTCACCGTGCTCCCACATGGGCAATGGGGTGAAGTGTCTTGCCCAAGGACACAACGAGGTTGCCGCAGGTGGGATTCGAACCGAGGACCTCTCGGCTTGCAGCTTGCACCTCTACCTACTGAGCCACCGCGCCCCCACAGTCCTTAGTAGCAATGTTGAGTTCGGAAACTGTAGAAAGTTACGCAAGTTTCAGTAAGGGATTAATACACCATCGATTCGAACTCCCATTATTCAGTTGTGGTCGATGATCAAAAAATAAACCTGGAAAATTATATTTTAAAACAAAAATATATGCACATCAACATACACTGCAGTCCTCACAATTTTATATTTACGAAAAAATAATTTGACTGTAGCGAACAATATTTGTGACGTACAGAAGGCTTAGTGAAGCCTGCTGATCGAAAAAGAAGACCAATGTCAAGGAGAATTTTCATAAAGTTCTTTTACTGTTCACCAAATGTAGCGAAATTTAGTACCATCGTCAATTTAAATTTCTTCCTCACACAACCGGTAATTCACTGCCTGTAGAATTAGTATTGGTAAGCAGATCAGTTGCTAATGTTCTTAAATCTGACTAGTAAGCAACAGTCAAGCCTTCCCAAACAACTACAGAAGGGCGATAGTTTCAAAACAAATGAAGTATACCAAACCATGTACACAAATGAATTAGAATCCAAGCTTTCTAACTTAAAGAAGCCGATTGATGTAAGCATTTTGCATGTAGGGCAGGTCATTTTTGTTGTTTGGGCCATACTTGAGCATTCACATGGCACTCTTGGCAGCTATCATTGCTTTTGCAACACCAGAAAGGGTCACAGATAATACCAAATGAGGAAGTTAGGTAGTTTTCCCTTTTTTGGTGTATCAGTCTCATTTTTTTTTACCAATTTTACACAGATCTCGTGTAAAATGGCACAAACGTGTGCGTGTGTGTGTGTGGGGGGGGGGGGGGGGGGGGGGTATGATCACAGCAGACTGACAAAAAACACAATGGACATTCTTCATTTTACATTGATGCACTCTCTCCAAGCTCAATACTTGTTCTTGTGAAATGTGTGAACTTGACCATTAGTGAACTCCATAAAAGGTAAACAAACACAATAAAAATAGTAGCCCTTGTGAAATGTAGACATCCTAAGTTACAATTAAATTAATCTTGCTGTCCATTCCTTCCTTAAACTATTCAGTAAATTTAAGGTGTTTTATTGTATAAAATCTAGTGTCTTACTTATGCCATAGCAGAATTTCAGGCAGTGCTTTCTGCTACAATGTAACGGCTCCATGGCAATATTAGTTTCCACAAAATCCATGTTTCTTTAAAAAAAACGATATATAATTTATTGGGGTTTTATTCCTTTCTGACTTTTTCTGGACATTGGAGAAAATTACCTGAAATTTGACCACAGTTAGGTTGGACGTCCCTTTAACAAATCAACTAAAAAATAGAATTCGAAAGTGGCCTCGGAAAAATTTCATAAAGGAAATCCACGATGATGAAGAAGTATCCGGTTTGAATAAATATTGAGAATATATCGAGAATTTAAAATACAATATGAAGATAAAGCATACCAAAATAAAAAGAATTCTGAAACCAGGACAGTATTGTGTAAACTAAGAATAAGTAGTCACAGTTTAGAAGTAGAGAAAGGTCCACATAAACAACCAAAGGGGCTTTATGAAGAGCGTACATGTAGAATGTGTGGTCTTCCAGTGGAGACTGTATCGAATTGCAATAAATATATGCATTTACGCCGCAAAGGTTTGGAATAAATAGCCTCAAAGATCTCTGTTTTCAGTGAAATGGCTGAGAGGGAGAAATTTCTTTCATTATGCAAAACATAGAACCAGAATTTTGCAATATTATATGCAACATGGCCCGAGCATTTTCCAAACAGATCAAATTTGCCCAACATCAACTGATTTAGAAATAATGGGATCAAGATAACGGTAAAGGAATTTAAGAAAAAAAACTATTGTCTACTTTTTTAGCTTTTACTTATTAATATGAAGAATGATTGTTGCTTTTGTTTTATATTCATGGCATCGGTCTAATGTGGACGTATTATACCATTAACCTATTCTATTCTATTCTGTTCTATTCTATTCTAATCTATTCTATTCGATTCGATTCTGTTCTATTCGATTCGATTCGATTCCATCTCCACTTTTATGTACTAGCCTCTAATTAATCATCTGTCATCCCTCTGCGATTTTACATTTGGAGAATTCATTAACCATGAACCGATGCAAAGTTTGTCAAGTGAAAAATTTCATGCTTCAATCTACAGTTTATAATTGGAAATGGAAGTTGACATCAGGTGGGAATATCTGCCGAGTGTCGGAGAGCACGAAGGATTCCACTGGGGTGTTGTTCATGCGATTGTTGAAACTCATTTAAAACTAGACGTAACGATTCTGGAGAATCATAGGCTTTTCCAGACGAGATTGCATGATTTTTCATGCCCCCAAAGTGTCTAAAGAACTGTTTTTAACTATATCACTGAAGTACCTTTATTGATGTCATGAGATAGGTGGGTATAGTAGATTCAGTTTGATAAAAGAAAGTGTAGGTTAAAATCATCATTATTGTGGTGAGGATGGTTAATATCAATTCGTCGTCCGACAAGTCTACGTCCGACAAGTCTACGTCCGACAAAAGGAGTTATGTTTGTTTGCCACATACCCATTCAGTGCTGTGGATATTTGAAAATAGCACATTATATCTCAAATTTATCTAAAAATTTTATGCTTGGCAGCTTGTGAATTTTTAAGCTTTTAAGGGGTGTCTGTCTTTAGCTTGCCCAAAACAACGGATTATCGCTTGGTTTTCTGAATCGTTTTATTACAAAAATGATCATCGGTAAATTACACTTCCAATAAAGAAAGTTATGTTCAATACTCAGGTACCCGTTGGGTGCTGCGGGTGCCCCAAAACAGCCCTTTTATCAAACGTTTGACGTTTAGCAGCCCGTGGTGGGTTAGTAAACGCTTACCAGACAATTGTGTCCATGTAACATGTAATGTCACACCAGGACATGCGAATTGCCAATTTTTCTTGAAAATCTACAAGATATGTTTAGAGAATTCCACAAAAACATGAATTTTTAAGCTTTTAATGGGTGTCTCAGGATCGTACAGACAAAATGTGTGGACCCCCCATCCCCCCCCCCCCTCCAAAAAAAAAAAACTAGACATAATGATTCTGAGAATCATAGGCTTTTCCAGACGCGATTCCATGATTTTTCGTGCCGCCAGAGTGTCTGAAGATTTCTTTTTAACTGTATCACTAAAGTACCATTATTGATGTCCTGAGAAAGGTGGGTATAGTAGTCTCAAATGACTCAGTTTGAGAAAGAAAGTTTAGGTTAAAATCATCATTATTGGTGGAGAGGGTTCATATCAATATCGACGTCTGAGAAGTCTACGTCCGACAGGGGTTATTTTTGTTTGCCACATACCCATCGAGTGCTGTGGATATTTGAAAACAGCCCATTATATCTCAAATTTATCTAAAATTTTGATGCTTGGCAGCTTGTGGCGGGTTAATGAACGCTTGCCAGAATAATTCTTCACAAGAGTCTATTGTTTCTTAAAAATTTACAAGATATCTTTAGCCAGCCCAAAACGGGTTAACGCTTGGTTTTCTTTAATACCCTTATTACCTATAAAAATGATCCTCGGTAAATTCCACTTCCAATAAAGGAAAATATGTTTATCTCTCGTGTAGGAGTTGGGTGCTGTGGGTGCCCGAAAACAGCACATTTCATCAAAATTGGAACGTTTAGCAGCCCGTGGATGGTTAAAGAAAGGTTACCGGAATATTTTGTCCCTGCAACTTGTAATCTCACACCAAGACCTGCGAATGGCCAATTTTAATCTTGAAAATCTACAAGATGTGTGTGGAGAAATACACAGAAAACATGAATTTTTAATTTAAGGGGTATCTCAGAATAGTAAGGACAAATGTGTGTACCCCCCCCCCCCCCCAACCTCACCTCACCAAAACAAAACCAACCCAAAACTAGACTTAATGATTCTGCAGCATCATAAGCTTTTCCAGACGAGATTCCATGATTTTTCGTGCCCCCATAGTGTCTGAAGAGTTGTTTTTAACTGCGGCACTAAGGTACCTTTATTTATGTCCTGAGAAAGGTGGGTATAGCAGTCTCAAATTACTCAGTTTGACAAAAGAATGTTTAGGTTAAAATCATCATTATTGGTGGAGAGGGTTAATATCAATATCGGAGTTTGAGAAGTCTACGTGCGACAAAAGGAGTTATGTTTGTTTGCCACATACCCATTGAGTGCTGTGGCTATTTGAAAACAGCCTATCATATCTCAAATTTATCATTATTTATTATTCATTTTTATGCTTGGCAGTTTGTAGAGGGTTAATGGACGCTTGCCAGAATAATTCTTCACAAGAGTCTATTTTTTCTTGAAAATCTGTAAGAACCACTTGAAGAAATCCACATAAAATTTTAGGTTTATAAGGGCTGCCTCCTTTAATCTCTCAAAACAGGATTAAGGCTTGGTTTTTTGAATAGCCTTACTACTTACAACAATTATCCTCCATAAATTCTGGATCCGATAGAAGAGGCTACGTTTATGTGCGACATAGCCATTGGGTGCTGTTGGTGTCCACAAACAGCCCATGGTATCAAACGTTTTACGTTTAGCAGCCCGTGGAGGGTTGACAAACGCTCACCACAATATTTTGTCCATGCAGCTTGCAATGTCACACTATGACCTGCGAATGGCCAATTTCTCTTGCAAATCTACAAGCTGTGTTTTTCAAAACATGAGTTTTTAATCTTTTAAAGGGTAGCTGTCTTTAGGCAGCCCAAAACGGGTTAACCCTGGGTTTTTAAATACCCTTATTACTTACAAAAATGACCCTCAGTAAACTCCACTTTCAATAAAGGAAGTTGTGTTTATCTGTGGATGCCCTGCAGCAGCCCATTTTATAAAAATTTCGAAGTTTGGCGGCCTGTGGGGGGGGGGGGGGGGGGGTTAACAAATGCTGAGCCCAATATCTCTTGTATGTCAAATGTAGTGTCGCCGACAGGTCTAACAGTAATGAATGTTGCAAAACAATCTACAGATGCGTTTTGAGAAAGTGACTATGAACACGATTTTTTACAGTTTTTGACCAATTATGGCAAAGGAAAGGCGATATCGAAACTTCTGCTTTGGTACATCTTTAGATTTTGTGCCCTTCAATGCATATGAAAAATTCTGTGCAAATCGGTTCGAAAATGGCTTCAGAGTCCTAGGGGCAAAATGTGTGGACATTTTTTTTTTTTTCAAGACTAGACTTAATGATTGTGGAGAATCATGGCTTTTCCAGATGACCCCAGAGTGTCAGAAAATTGTTTTTAACTGTATCACTGAATTGCCTTTATTGACGTCCTTAGAAAGGTGGGTATAGGAGTCTCAAAAGACTCAGTTTGGTAAAAAAATATGTTTAGGTTCAAACCATCAGTATTGGTGGAGAGGGTTAATATCAATATCGTCGTCTGACAAGTCTAAGTCCGACAAAAGGAGTTATGTTTGTTTGATACATACCCACAGAGTGCTGTGGCTACGTCAAAATAGCCCATTTTATCTCAAATGTATCTAACATTTTGATGTGTGACGGCTTGTAAAGGGTCAACAAACGCTAACGGGAATATTTTTCCATGCAGCTTGTAATGTCACACCAAGACCTGCGAATGGCTTTGTCTTCCACAGCTCATTTTATAAAAAATTTTATGTTTGAGAGCCTGATGAGGGTTAAAAAACGCTTACTGGAATATTTTGTCTATGCAACTTGTAATGTCACACCAAGACCTGCAAATGGCCATTTTTTCTTGAAAATCTACAAGACTCGTTTAGAGAAATCCTCGGAAAAAATGAATTTCGAGGGGTATCGCTCTTTAACCAGCCCAAACCAGCCGAAAACGGGTCAACGGTTGGATTTTTTTACAAAAGTTATCCTCTGTGAATTCCTCTTCCAATAAAGGAGGTTATGTTTATCTCCCAGATACACGTCGGGTGATGTGGGTGCCCGAAAACAGGCCATTTTCTCAAAGTTTCGATGTTTGAGAGCCTGTGGAAAGTTAACAAAAGCTTACCGGAATATTTTGTCCATGCATCATGTAATGTCACACTAAGACAAGCGAATGGCCAGTTTTTCTTGAAAATCTACAAGACTCGTTTGGAGAAATCCACAGAAAACTTGACTTTTTGTGCTTTTAAGGATTATTGCTGTATAACCAGCCTAAAACGGGTTAACTCTTGTTTTTTGAATACCCTTATTACTTACAAAAATGATCCACGATGAATTCCACTTCCAATAAAGGAAGTTATGTTTATTTCTCCTGAACCCTTTGGGTGCTGTGGGTGCCCCAAAAACAGCCCATTTCATCAAATTCTCTATTTTTGGCAGCCTGTGGAGGGCTAACAAACACATAGCCCAAAATCTCTTGCGTATCAATTGTGGTGTCTGTGTCCGAAAAAAGGAGTTATATTTGTTTGCCACCTACCCACTGAGTGCTGTGGCTATTTGAAAACAACCCATCATACCTCAAATTTATGTAAAATTTTGATGCTTGACGGTTTGTGGAGGGTTAATGAACACTTGCCAGAATAATTCTTCTCAAGAGTCTATTTATTTCTGAAAATCTGTAAGAACCACTTGAAGAAATCCACAGAAAATGTGAACTTTTAGTTCTTAAGGGCTGTCTGTCTTTAATCCAGCAAAACAGGGTTAAGGCTTGGTTTTTGAATACCCTTACGACTTACAAAAATTATCCCCTATGAATTCTGCGTCCGATAAAGGAGGTTATGTTTATCAGTTGCATACCCATTTGGTGCTGTTGTCAAAATTTTGATGTTTAGTTGCCCGTGGACAGTTAACAAATGCTTACCATAATATTTTGTCTATGCAAAATGTTAGGTCAGACAAAAACCTGGTAATGGTCATTT
Source organism: Pictodentalium vernedei (assembly GCA_031216915.1). NCBI lineage: Eukaryota > Metazoa > Mollusca > Scaphopoda > Dentaliida > Dentaliidae > Pictodentalium > Pictodentalium vernedei. The sequence continues at coordinate 366,261,802 of CM062294.1, forward strand.
TGTCTTGAAAGTCTGCGAGAAGCGTTTGGAGAAATCCACAGAAAACGGGAATTTTAAGCTTTAAAGGGGTATCTCTCTTTAAACATCCCAAAATGGGTTAGGACTTGGATTTTTGAGTACTCTTACTGCATACAAATATTTATCCCTAACAATTTTGCGTTTGATAAAAGAAGTTATGTTTCTCTGTTGCATACCCACTGGGTGCTGTTGGTGTCCGAAAACAGCCCATTTTATCAACATTTTGATGTTTAGCAGCCCGTGGGGGCTTAACAGATGCTATCCAGAATATTTTGTCCATTCAGCTTGTAATATCACACTAAGACCTGCGAATGGCCAATTTGTCTTGAAAATCTACAAGATGTGTTTAGAAAAATCCACACAAAACATGAATTTTTAAGCTTTTAAGGAGTATCTGTCTTTGACCAGCCGAAAACTTTTTAATGCTTGGTTTTATGAATACCCTTATTACTTACAAAAAATGATCCTCGGTATATTCCAATAAAGGAAGTTATGTTTATCATGCCATCCACTGGGTGCTGCGGGTGCCCATAAACAGCCCATTTTATCAAAATTTGGACGTTTAGCAGCCCATGGACAGTTAACACATGCTTCCCGGAATATTTTGTCCATGCAGCTTGAAATGTCACACCAAGACCTGTTAATGGCCAATTTTTCTTGAAAATCTACATGGTCTGTTTAGAGAAATCCACAGAAAACATGATTTTTTGTGCTTTTGAGGGATATTGCTATATAACCAGAGTAGGGGAGAAACGAGAGTATCAGCACACTTTCGTGTTGGAAAATCTTGTCGCACCAGAAACTTAGTTGCGCCGGACAAATTGCGTTCGTCTCGATTGAATTCTATTGACTTGTTCGATGCAACACCTCTGCCTTCACATCGCCACTTTCTTCTCGTTTTTATAGTGGTGGCGGTAGACGAGGTGTCGTGGGTTCAATGTTCAATTTCTCTAATTGTTGACTCGCGTCTGACTAAATTTCGATGGAATTTATTAAAAATGTTAAAAAAATTTACCGACTTTAAAAATTCACTTGTCATAAATTTGATGACTTTCTCTCGAAAACATTCAGTTTTTCACAGAGGGAACACGGACTCGCCAGTTTATGTGATTTTTGTCGAATTTCGATATTACGGATTTTGCAAGATTGTGACCAGAGGCAAGATTAGCACTGAGATTCCCATTGAAAAAAATTCCAAATAAACATTGCCATCATGGTTTGAGGATGCGCGATCGAACGTCGATTCCCACGGGAAAAATAGAGTCCGAATCGATTCAGGATGTTTTTGGTGTGCTCAAACCATTCTGCGATGATGTAGGAATTTTTTTTTTGTGTACTCGAACCGGTCTGTGATGATGTATGAGGGTTTTTTTACATGGAGAGAGATTGCTCATCTGAGTCTAAAACATATGAGGTATGCTAGAACCGGTCTGCGATGATGTAGAGAAGGTTTTGGGTTTCTTTGCATGGAGAGAGAGATCGCAATCGAAGATGTGTGTGTGTGTGCATTATATTATGAGTTGGATGATAAAAAAATAATAACCATTTTTGACATTAAAGACAAAACTATAAAAAAAGTTGTTATTTTATTTTTTTACATATATAATAATAAGAAAAAAAAAAAAAATTTTTACATTTAATAATTATTATCATAAAAAAACATACAAAAATTAATTATTTTATAAAACATTTTTCTACAAAAACGACGACAACAAAAAAAATAATCAGTCATAATAAGCATTTTTGTCATTAAAGACAAAAAACTGTGAAAAAAAGTTATTTTTTTACGTTTATCAGAAAAAAAAAAACCAAAAAATATTTTTTACAATTAATAATTATTATCATAAAAAAACACACAAAATTTAATATTTTATAAAAAAAATGTTCAACAGAATGACGATAAAAAAAAATAATCAGTCATGAAATTGACACTACCTAAACAATCCGCATTAAAATTGAAGTTTGTTTGGACGAGGAGAGAGATCGCTCGGCCGAGTCTAAAAGACAGTGTGAGGTGCGCTCGCTTCCGCCGCCCTGTTGAAAAAAATCTTTTTTACGTGATATATATGCTAGGACGAGTTGCAAGATGAGCAGTGAAAAAAAAATTGACAGAGGCAATTGGAAAAAAATACAACTTCTTCACGAATTCTATGTTAAAATATTCATTTAAAAAAAAAAAGTTGTTATTTTTACATATATAATAAGAAGGAGAGAAAAAAAAATAAATATTTTTTACAATTAATAATTATTTATCATTAAAAAAAAATACACTCACAAAATTTAATAACCTTTTTTGTCATTAAAGAAAAAAAACTTGTTAAAAAAAAAGTTGTTATTTTCAATTATATAATAAGAAGTAAAAAAATATTGTTTACAATTAATAATTATTATCATTTAAAAAAAATAATCGGTCATGGAATTGTCAGTACCTAAACACTTCATACTGAAGAGAGTCGAGAGATATTCAAAGTTCGGTAGTAAAATTTATAGACTACAACAGCATGACGCCATCGAATTGAAGGACGTGGAGACGAGTGGATTGAGAGAGGAATATGACAAATATGCATTACCTCTGAAATTGAAAGAGACCACCCTGGAATTAATGTACAAATGTCAAGATGATCTATTTGCTATCCTCTCGCAGAAGAGAGAAAATTTCGATCCAGACGATCTGTCGCTGATCTATGGGAGTAATATATATCTGAACGTCTCTAAAGAAGTGGCTGACAAATTGAATCTGATCATCGGGGAAGAACGGACAATCGAGAGGGTGAATCTGGTTTTCCGATGGATTTATCAGCGGGGAGACGATAGTTTTAAAGTTAACATGCTCATCACAGACGCAAAATTATGATAAAAAGAGAGAGTTAGTTCATTATAGATAGATTTTAAATCTCGACTCGAAAGCTCACTAAAGTACTTATCATGAGGTAGTACTAGTTTTTTCTGTTTTTTGTTGTTGTTTTTTTTTTTAATGACAACAAAAAAAAAAATATATATATACGGGTTCGTGATTAGGAGCTAGGCAGCCACTTGCCAAATAATAAATCGATCTGTAAGACGAACGCGTATCACGATCAATTTTATAATTCCCATTCAACAATTAGGATCAGCGTGACGCTAAATTTTACGTTCCCATGACGCGATACACATTGGTACGGCACTTAACGTAACGGAATAAGTATTAGTCAAAAATGAAAGCCGCTTAGAAGGAAGTAAACTTCCGAGCATGACGGCAATTTGACGAAGTTATATAAAATATTTGATGAAGTGTATATATATATATATATATATATATATATATATATATATTAATAAGAAGTTTAACAATTGACAAAATTTTTGTTTTTAAAAAACTAAAAAATATATATACATATTAAATAAGAAGTTTAACACACACAAAAACAATGCCAAAAATAAAAACGTATATCGTGGAAAAAAAATTATATTTGTCTACCATATCCCAGTTGAAAAAGTACTGTAGAAATCTAGGAATTAAAAGTTACAGTCATGAAGCCAAAGAACGATTGATCGAAGCCACGTGTAAGGAGACCTGTGATCTATCACTGGTGAAATTACAAGCCAAAGTGCGTCAGTCATTGAAATTGAAAGGTGTCAAATACATGAAAAAAGACGAATGCATCGGTCATTTGCTCGACTGAAAGGGAATGGACGAACGATCTGCAGTAGCGACAAAAACAACTCAAATCGCGGAAAAAAGGATGAGAAGACAGCGATGACAAAACAAACAACGTCAACAAACGACCGTGGAGGAAACTAAGAAGAAGAAGTCAACCATTAAACAAAAAGTGGTGGAGCGGCAGAAGGTTTCAAAAGAGGATGATAAAAAAATGAAAAGCGATGCGGTTCGAGATAACGATTCGTTAGAAGAAAAAAATGATGGATGCAATTGCGAGGGTGGTGAATGAAAAAAAGGATTCGATGCAATAAAGGAAATCGTAATCAAAGCGTTGGAGTCACCATTGATTCTGATAGAACGAGGTGAAGCCCTCAAAGGATGGTTTAAAACTTCTGGCGCGAATCCCAGTCTCGCAAAACTCGATCATGAATCATTCATGGAACGGGTGAAGGGTGGATGTTGGACGTATTTCAAAAACATCTAGATAAGGGTTTAAAAATAAAAATGATTTTGCGTTGTCTGATGAAAAAGGTCAATGCGAACACGGGTGAGAGCGTGGTGGAAGATACCTATTCCCTATCTAAAAACGAGATTGTGTTTAGAGACGACGAAATAGCCGACGTTTATGAAGTGATGAAAGACAAGATGTTGGAATCTATGGCTATTTATCAAGGCAAGGATAGTGGTTGGATGTTCGAGAAGGTATTGAATCTCGAGATTCACGTGGATAGACACGACCCTTTGAAAGCGCCTTTCTATATAAAATTGCCTTATTTCATATTTAAAAAACAAGCTGTGATTCAACGTGAAAAATGAAGATGATAATGAGTGTTTCAAATGGGCGATCACATCGGCCTTGTATCCCGTAGAAAAGAATGCTCAGAGAGTTTCCAAGTATGCAGAAACTTGTAAAAATCTCGATTGGATGGGAGTGCCTTTCCTGACATGGTTGAAAGACATCAAACATTTTCGAAAAGCAAAATCCCACCATGGCTGTGAATGTCTTGGGATACGACGATGCAAAACGAATAGTCTGTCCTCTCAGACTGACTTCGCACAAACGGAGAGCAAAGATGATTAAATTGTTATTAATTTCCGAGGGTGACAATTCACATCATTGCTGAATTAAAAATATGAGTGGATTGTTGTCGAAGCAGATATGTAAACATAATGGCGAGAGATTTTTCTGTTTCAAATGCATGAATTCATTCGATCATCAAGAATCACTGACGTGTCATCGGGAATATTGCAACGAAAAGCAAGGCAAGATTAGAACCACCATACGTCGCCTATGCCGATTTTGAATGCTTCACCACAAAAGTGAATTCTTGCCAGCCCAACGGGCATAGGAGTTATGCTGAAAAATATCATAAGCACATACCCTTGGGCTATTGTTATTACGTGAAATGTTCTTTTGACAATCGAGAATCGTCAGGTCTATTCGTCTACACCAAACGTTCAGATGACGATGACGTGGCTCAAAGATTTGTGGAAGAGGTAGAATCGAAAATTCAAACATTATATGACAAATTAAAAAAAATCCAAAGACATGATCATTACGCCAGAGCAACAGCGAGAATACAACAAAACCACTGAATGTCACATCTGTAGACAATTATTCGATAATCAGTCTGAAAATAATAGAAAAGTTAGAGATAACTACACGGGACTGTTTCGTGGCGCTGCTCACAACAAATGTAATTTAAGATTTCGAGATGCTCAATTCTATCCGGTGATATTTCACAATCTCTCGGGCTACGACAGTCACCTGTTCGTGAAAAATATGGGTGTCACCGAGGGGGAGTTGAGCTGCATTGTGCAAAGCGATGAAAAATACATTATCTTCACTAAATGGAAGGTTGTCGATAAAAAGAGAGCCGTCGATGGATCGAGTGAGAAAATGAGTCCCACCCATAGAGAGATACATTTCATCGACAGTTATAAATTCATGCCGACCAGTCTGGGAAAATTAGTCAACAGTTTGAATAGGGAGAAATTTAAAATCTCGAGTAAACATTTTGACGATCGACGAGAATTGGTGGATGTCATGTTGAGGAAAGACGTCTACCCTTACGATTACATGAGTGATCTCGAGAAATTCGACGACGTCGCTCTACCTCCCAAAGAAGATTTTTATTCTAAATTATACCATTCTCACATTTCCGATGACGATTATGAACACACGCAAAAAGTGTGGAGATTATTCGACATGAAATCCATGAGAGATTATCACGACCTCTATTTGAAAACCGACGTGCTTCTCTTGGCCGACATGTTCTAAATTTTTCGATCAGTGTGTCGTCGACATTACGAACTAGATCCGGCTTGGTATTTCACAGCACCCGGACTTGCATGGGACGCTCTCTTGAAGATGACCGAAGTTTGATTGGAATTAATGTCAGATGTTGACATTTTGCTCATGTTCGAAAAGTCTGTGAGGGGTGGCGTCTCTATGATTTCCACAAGATATGCCAAAGCTAATAATTATCACATGGAGAAAGACTTTCAATTCGGAAAAACCGAGTAAATACATGCAGTATTGGGACGCCAATAATTTGTATGGTTGGGCCATGAGTTATCCTTTACCGATCGGAAATTTCAAATGGGTCGAAACGTCGGAAGAAAAACAAAAATGGAGAGACTATCCTTGCATTGTAGAAGTTGATTTGGACTATCCGGAAACGTTACACGATCTACACAACGATTATCCGCTGGCTTCCGAACGAATAGAAGTGAACGGCATCGAAAAACTTGTTCCCAATTTAGATCGCAAACGCAAGTACGTGGTCTATTGCAAAAATCTGAAACGTTACATCGATTGCGGGATGAGATTGATCGACGTGCATCGAACCATTCGATTCAACGAGGAGCCTTGGATGAAAAAAATACATCAATCTCTACACGAATTTAAGAATGCAGGCCAAGAGCAACTTCGAAAAAGATTTCTTCAAACTCATGAACAATCGCATGTACAGGAAATCTATGGGAAACATTAGGAATAGAACCGACGTTCAACTCGGCACGTCCGAAGAGAGGTCTAGCAAATTAATCGCAAAACCCAATTATCAACATAGAATCATATTCGATGAAAATCTACTGGCCGTACACATGCAATAGACGCATCTGAAGTTCGACAAACCCTGTTATCTCGGAGCGATCATCTTAGATGTCAGCAGGCAGTTGATGTATGAGAGTCTCTACGATTACATCAAAGCAAAATTCAGTTCGAAAGCCAAACTATTGTTCACCGACACGGACAGTCTGGCTTACGAGATAGAGACTAGAGACGTCTATGAGGACATAGTGCCAGACGTGAACGAATGGTCCGACACGAGTATTTATCCCGACGATCATCCATCTAAGATTCCATCGGGTGTCAATAAAAAGGTGTTGGGTGAATTCAAAGATGAGAGCGGTGGAAGACAGATCACCAAATTCGTGGGTTTGAGACCAAAATTGTACGTTTATCTCCTCGATGGCAAAGAGGTCAAGAGATGTAAAGGCATTCAAGCGTGTGTGATGAATAAAAGCATCGCTTTCGATGAGTATAAAGAGTGTCTTTTTGAAGGTTCAACGGTGTATAAAAAGATGACTGCGATTCAAAGCGAAAAGCACGAGATATACACCAAAGAAATCAATAGGATTGCATTGATGGCCAACGACGATAAGAGAATTATATGTGAGGATAAAATACACACTTTTTCACTCGGACATTATTCCGCGATATTTCAACAACAAAATCGAGAGGATGATGAATGGAGTATGACTGAAGACATCGAAATGTTGTAAGTTTAAAAAAAAAACTCACGAGTTTATAAATTAAAAAAAAGAATAAAATAATAAAAAAAAATAAACAAAATAAATATTTATGAATAAGAAAAAAATAAAACACATATCCGTAGTAGGTGTTGTCGTATCCAACGAACCCTTATCCAACATTGATCTGTCAAAGGTGGCAAACGATTTTAAAATCATACATTTTCGAGGTGTGTTTTCTAGAGATGCCTTGCCGAGAAAAAAAGACGACGATTTGGAATGTGGAATTTTAAATCTGGATGATATCGGAGGTGAGGGTACGCATTGGTTCGCATGGTTTTCAAACGGGAATAATAACAATTATTATTTCGATAGCTATGGAATCTCACTGCCGATAGAAATAAGGAACTATTTAACATCCGTTATTTACAATACCGAATGAGTGCAAGTGCCGGATCGAGTGTTTTGCGGTTACCTGTGTCTCTACATTCTCAAGAGATGGTCAGAAGGAGATCACTTTCAGGATATTCTCAACGATTTATCTTAAAAAAAATTGATATATATATAGAGAGACACACACTTCATCAAATATTTTATATAACTTCGTCAAATTGCCGTCATGCTCGGAAGTTTACTTCCTTCTAAGCGGCTTTCATTTTTGACTAATACTTATTCCGTTACGTTAAGTGCCGTACCAATGTGTATCGCGTCATGAGAACGTAAAATTTAGCGTCACGCTGATCCTAATTATTGAATGGGAATTATAAAATTTATCGTGATACGCGTCCGTCTTACAAATCGATTTATTATTTGGCAAGTGGCTGCCTAGCTCCTAATCACGAACCCGTCTATAAAATCGCCGATGCATGTCTTCCTTGGGTGGCAACAAGTAAAGATATGTTCCGCATTACACGTTGTTCACTGTTTTTAATTGTAAATTATGGACAAACAAGACCGTATCATATCTTCCTGAGGTGGTAACGAGTGGAGATATATTCCGCGTTATCGCGCGCATTTTTTGTTCTCAGCCTTAGAATTGGAAGCATTCAATCATTTATCTCAACCTCGCCCTGGTAACAGAGGCAGAAGCGAGTTCGCATGCAGTATTCACACATTCAACCATTCCTTGACCCGAATTGTTCACACGCGTTGTTCTCCATATTCAAGTGTATTGCTTGTAAAACCACCGTATCATATCTCCGTTGGGTGGTAAAGATATGTTCCCCGTTTCATGTTGTTCCCCGTATCCGAGTCTATTACGCGCAAAATAACCGTATCATATCTTCCTTGGGTGGCAACAAGTACAGATATGTTCCACGCTTCACTTTGCTTTTTGTATTCAAGTGTAAATTATAAAAAAAAAAAAAAAAAAAAAAAAAAATACCGTATAATATCTTCCTTGGGTGGTAACAAGTAAAGATATGTTCCGCGTTATTACGTAAAAAGCAAATATGAATTAGACACTATTTCTAAAACCTCGCCCTGGTAACAGAGGCAGAGGCAAGTAAGTTCGTATACCGTATTCACACATCCAACCACTCCGCGCGCCTCCATATCTCCGCCCCAGTACCCAAACAATACCGCTGATGGAAAATATAATTTTTTATACCCTCCTTCCGTAGTAATAACCTCCCCCCCCCCCCGCCCGATCCTTCCAGGGTGTGTAAATGTCTTGTCCCAACCCACTATTGCAGCATATATATGCCCTCCACCACTGATCTAAGTGCAGTCCCTCCTATAATGTCTACACTGACAATCGTAGGCTGGGGTTCCATACACCCCCCCCCTCCCACACACACACACCACATACACATGATGTACGCACTGACATATACCAAATGATCATAATCTCGCAACATATACACGCTATGTCCAACACCAATGCGTGTTTAGGTGTAATTGCTCTGTACACTAATTTATATCCCCCCCCCCCCCCCGTTCAGCAAGTTTATAAATGAGAATATTTGGAATTATTCTTGTCTATTGAGCCTATTGGGTTCTAGTGTTTGAAGTTTGTTAATCCAAAATGCTTCACGACCCCTCCTGTAAGCTGTATTTTGTTTATTAATTTGTTCAATCCCAATAATCTTAAAATTGTTTATACTATGGTTTTTGGTCAGAAAATGATGTGGTATCGGTTCATCCATAACCTCAAGTTTTATTCTACTCAGGTGGTTTTGCATTCTCTCATAAAATTTTGTCCCCGTCTCTCCCACGTACACAACTACATTGCACTTGTCGCAGAAAATCCCATATATCACATTCCTGGACATGCAGGTGATTTTTTTGCCTATGTGGTAGGCCGCCCCGTTCTTGTCTGCGAATTGTTTTGTTTGGAGCATAAACCCACAGATTGCACATTTTCTCTCGCATCTATCAGATCCCGTCCCTTGATTGTTGAACATTTTATTATGCTTGCTGTGGACTATGATATCTCCCAAATTTTTCAGTCTTTTGTACGAAATCAGGGGAGGTTTTTCGAATGCCAACTTCATGCGTTTTGAGCGGTGTAAAATGGGCATCCGTTCCCGCGTTATTTTCCCGATGTCGGGGAGGCGCCGCGAGTATGTGACCACAAACGGGACTCTTTCGCCGGTTGAATTGTTGGATCGTTTTTCAAGTAACTGTTTGCGCTCGATTTGATCGACCTTTTCTAGTTGTTCGCTTACAAACTTTTCGTCGTAACCTCTGGCATGCAGGTGCTGTTTTATATCATTTTTGTGGCATTCATATTCAGCATTATCGGAACATATTCTTTTTACTCTTGAAGCTATTCCATATGGTATCGCTCTTTTAGTGTTGATTGGGTGATCTGACTTTGCGTGTAGGTATTGATGCGTGTCCGTGGGTTTTGAAAATAAACCGGTTTTAAGAAATCCGTCTTCAATTTTGACTACCGTGTCTAAGAATTCTATCACATTTTCAGACCACCTTAAATCAACCTGTATTCTTGGGTGTATCGTATTTGCCAAAGAATGATATTGTTTCAGAGACTCCAACCCATGCGTCCATACTCCCCAGATATCATCAACGTACCGTACCTGTTCAAGGGGGTGTAACTTCGATGCTTTTGACAGTTTCTCTTCCCATTCACCCATATATGTGCATGCATAATTCATCCCTAATCGCGAACCTATTGCAACGCCGTCGGTTTGTAGATAATGCCTTCCTTTAAATGAAAAATTGTTGTTGTCCAAAACTGTTTCTATTAGTTTAAGACCTATCTCTGTTGGGAATAATTTTCTTTTAGAGTTTTCTAGTGCTTTTTTACATGCTAATATACCTTCATTACGTGGGACGCTTGGATATAGTTTCTTGACGTCCATACAGTACATTATGCTGTTTTCAGGGAGTGGTTGGGGTATACTGTCCAGTCTGTTCAAGAAATGTGTGGTGTCGCGTATGTAGGATGGTAATGACTCAACGTGTTGTTTTAATTCAGACTCCATCACTTCTGCTATTTTCTCTGTTGAGTGGTTTATTCCCGAAATTATTGTTCTTAAAGGGGCTTAATTTTTATGCATTTTGGGGTTACCTTTTACTCTACCAGCCTGTGGCTGCTTAGGTATCATGTACGCTAATACTTTTTTGTCTATCAGTTTGTTTTTTTCTAGTTTTTTGAGTTGGCTTTTAATCTTGTTTGTTATTTTCTCTGTCAGATTTACAGGTACTTCTTTGTATGTTGTACACGTATTAGCCAAAGAATCGTACACATTCTTTGGCAAATACGTGTACGATACACCCAAGAATACAGGTTGATTTAAGGTGGTCTGAAAATGAGATAGAATTCTTAGACACAAGCAATACACTTGAATATGGAGAACAACGCGTGTGAACAATTCGGGTCAAGGAATGGTTGAATGTGTGAATACTGCATGCGAACTCGCTTCTGCCTCTGTTACCAGGGCGAGGTTGAGATAAATGATTGAATGCTTCTAATTCTAAGGCTGAGAACAAAAAATGCGCGCGATAACGCGGAATATATCTCCACTCGTTACCACCTTAGGAAGATATGATACGGTCTTGTTTGTCCATAATTTACAATTAAAAACAGTGAACAACGTGTAATGCGGAACATATCTTTACTTGTTGCCACCCAAGGAAGACATGCATCGGCGATTTTATAGACGGGTTCGTGATTAGGAGCTAGGCAGCCACTTGCCAAATAATAAATCGATCTGTAAGACGTACGCGTATCACGATAAATTTTATAATTCCCATTCAACAATTAGGATCAGCGTGACGCTAAATTTTACGTTCCCATGACGCGATACACATTGGTACGGCACTTAACGTAACGGAATAAGTATTATTACCACTTTGCAGGGCGTTTCCTACTGCGTTAATGTCGATTTAACGGGCAATAATATCCTCTATTGCTCGGTAGTCACGTGATAGGAGGGCCGCTAATGGAAAACAAAATTCATTATCGGCCCTCTTGTCACGTGACGTCTTTTAGAATTGAAAATTTAGAAATGAGGCGAGAACTCGCAAGGAAAAGTTGATGCCTTCGCCATGTTGCGGTCTTGTTGATCGACAGCAACAGAAACAAATGACACGTGGCCATGTTGTCATTTGTAGCCATTTTCCATGGCAACTGATTCGTCATCTTTATTGCGTGCATTACCTCCCTCGCTGGAAGTGGAAGACGGATTTTTTTTAAACTCTCTCATCGTCTCGATGTAATCAGTTTCTACAATGTAAAAACGTTCTTTGAGTTACGTGGTCCCAAATAAAATGTTTCTGTTTTATTAAATTTTGTGTCTTTTGATTGCTGGGATATCATTTTGGAAATGTGTAAAATTACGAATTACGTAGTGGTAATAATAGTAATAACATGATTGTTGTCGGGCATAATGGTTCGTGAGCGGCCCTGCATCGATATTGAACAGCCTTTGGGCTTATTAACGGCCCTCGACTTCGTCTCGGGCCTTTAATAAACCCTCGGGCTGTTCAACATCGATGCAGGGCCGCTCACGAACCATAATGCCCTCCAAAATCATGTTATTGTTTAATTAGTCAAAAATGAAAGCCGCTTAGAAGGAAGTAAACTTCCGAGCATGACGGCAATTTGACGAAGTTATATAAAATATTTGATGAAGTGTATGTTTATGCCGACTAAAAGAATTCCAAGGAAAGATGTCGTACCAAGTAATGCGCGAAAGGAACGTACAAAATCGGATTTTCAGGAATTATCGCGAAAAGGGAAGACGGTCTGCAACGTGGGACGGAAACTAATTGAAAAAATAAACAAACGCGAATCACACATAAAATTTCTTAGAAAATGCCAGGAAGAAAATATAATACCGCGAGGATTCAAAGTGAAATGGAATATGACATCGGATGTCTGTGGAAGACGAAAATCGGAATATGAAAACCTTTTAAATGAAACATCAGAGAGACTGGTAGATATTACGCGATTAGAATTCGAGGAACAGTTGGGTATTCTGAGGGATGAGTTCGCGAAGTTAAAAAATTTGATAAATTCCCGTTTCAACATCTCGGATAAAGAGGCAATTCTGAAGATAATAAAGAACCATGGTGATAAAATCCAAGTCCTTACAGAAAGAACAAAAGATAAGAAGATAGCGGGACTGGGTGATTCAGACGGTACCGACCTACCTGGAAAGAATGTATCGCTGTTGGAAATAAATAATGTGTTAAAAGTATTAGGAATAAAATTACAGAAGAAACTTCCCAGCCACACTGATATCGCAACACACAACATTGAACTGAGAAGGCAAGGGTTTGGATTGCAAAATGTTAGAGCTGATGGAAATTGCTTTTATAGATGCATCAGCAAAATCTGTACAGGCGATGAGGAATATCAACATGTAATGCGGAAACGAGTAATGGAGTATGTGGAACATCACGCGAAAATAATGTCTAAATATATAGATGGGCCAGTATCAGGATTCATTAGAAAGAGATCAAAAACGAATGGTAGTATTGAGAGCTGGGCAACAGATGAGAATATAATAGGTTTGGTGAATATGCTGGGAAAAGGGATTCATGTATATTGTAAGTATGGTCAAAATTACAGGTGGGTGCGATTCGAACCTGAAAAACCGGTGAGTACAAATGAATTAAATTTCTATCTCTTTTTGAATGATTCTCATTTTCAGGTTGCACAAATGATTGGAAGTATGAAAAAGACAAACGGGCCTAAAACAATCAAATACAAATACTTGCAGTCACAAAATATTTCCGCGTTCCGTAGGGATGAACCAAAACTGAATCCCCGGGGTTATTCAAAAAAAATTACCGACAAAAAGTCTGAGAAACCCTCCAAAAAGGACGAATCTGTGAATCCCCGGGGTTATACAACACAAATTACCGACAAAAAGTCTGAGAAACCCTCCATAAAGGATGAATCTGTAGAAGTTAAGGATATGAGCGATGATCAAAATAACATGTATGTAGATATAAAGAGTAAAATTCTGCACAACGAAACTAAAATAAATCAGCAAAATAACGTGTTTAATTTATCCGGTAAGAAACTAACAAAACACCAAAGAACATTACTTAAAGGGGGTCTCAAGTTTGTCCCAACGGAAAGAACTTTGGATATGGCGAACCTTATCGTTGAGATAAAAGAATGGGAGCGAAGAATGCGACTATGTGAGTATTTCCTAGACAATAAACAGCAATATATTAATGATAAATTTAAAGAGCGTAACCCGTGGACCCCTAAAGAAGGTAGAGATAAGCACCTTGACCTTTATTTAGAGATAGTACGGGAAGATATTTTGAAGGGCATAAAAAAACGCGTGCGAAACAACATAACAAAAATGGAGGAGAAGGCTCTGAGGGAGTTGTCAAATGATAATACAATAGTCGTGCGACCAGCCGATAAAGGGTCTGGAATAACCGTTTTGGATGCAAGTAAATATGAAAATGAGATCTTGATGGAGTTGGGGGACCAAACAACATACAAAGAAGTACCTGTAAATCTGACAGAGAAAATAACAAACAAGATTAAAAGCCAACTCAAAAAACTAGAAAAAAACAAACTGATAGACAAAAAAGTATTAGCGTACATGATACCTAAGCAGCCACAGGCTGGTAGAGTAAAAGGTAACCCCAAAATGCATAAAAATTAAGCCCCTTTAAGAACAATAATTTCGGGAATAAACCACCCAACAAAGAAAATAGCAGAAGTAATGGAGTCTGAATAAAAACAACACGTTGAGTCATTACCATCCTACATACGCGACACCACACATTTCTTGAACAGACTGGACAGTATACCCCAACCACTCCCTGAAAACAGCATAATGTACTGTATGGACGTCAAGAAACTATATCCAAGCGTCCCACGTAATGAAGGTATATTAGCATGTAAAAAAGCACTAGAAAACTCTAAAAGAAAATTATTCCCAACAGAGATAGGTCTTAAACTAATAGAAACTGTTTTGGACAACAACAATTTTTCATTTAAAGGAAGACATTATCTACAAACCGACGGCGTTGCAATAGGTTCGCGATTAGGGATGAATTATGCGTGCACATATATGGGTGAATGGGAAGAGAAACTGTCAAAAGCATCGAAGTTACACCCCCTTCAACAGGTACGGTACGTTGATGATATCTGGGGAGTATGGACGCATGGGTTGGAGTCTCTGAAACAATATCATTCTTTGGCAAATACGATACACCCAAGAATACAGGTTGATTTAAGGTGGTCTGAAAATGTGATAGAATTCTTAGACACGGTAGTCAAAATTAAAGACGGATTTCTTAAAACCGGTTTATTTTCAAAACCCACGGACACGCATCAATACCTACACGCAAAGTCAGATCACCCAATCAACACTAAAAGAGCGATACCATATGGAATAGCTTCAAGAGTAAAAAGAATATGTTCCGATAATGCTGAATATGAATGCCACAAAAATGATATAAAACAGCACCTGCATGCCAGAGGTTACGACGAAAAGTTTGTAAGCGAACAACTAGAAAAGGTCGATCAAATCGAGCGCAAACAGTTACTTGAAAAACGATCCAACAATTCAACCGGCGAAAGAGTCCCGTTTGTGGTCACATACTCGCGGCGCCTCCCCGACATCGGGAAAATAACGCGGGAACGGATGCCCATTTTACACCGCTCAAAACGCATGAAGTTGGCATTCGAAAAACCTCCCCTTTTTCGTACAAAAGACTGAAAAATTTGGGAGATATCACAGAGATAGTCCACAGCAAGCATAATAAAATGTTCAACAATCAAGGGACGGGATCTGATAGATGCGAGAGAAAATGTGCAATCTGTGGGTTTATGCTCCAAACAAAACAATTCGCAGACAAGAACGGGACGGCCTACCACATAGGCAAAAAAATCATCTGCATGTCCAGGAATGTTATATATGGGATTTTCTGCGACAAGTGCAATGAAGTTGTGTACGTGGGAGAGACGGGGACAAAATTGTATGAGAGAATGCAAAACCACCTGAGTAGAATAAAACTTGAGGTTATGGATGAACCGATACCACATCATTTTCTGACCAAAAACCATAGTATAAACAATTTCAAGATTATTGGGATTGAACAAATTAATAAACAAAATACAGCTTACAGGAGGGGTCGTGAAGCATTTTGGATTAACAAACTTCAAACACTAGAACCCAATGGGCTCAATAGACAAGAATAATTCCAAATATTCTCATTTATAAACTTGCTGAACGGGGGGGGGGGGGGGGGGGGGGGGGGGGGGATATAAATTAGTGTACAGAGCAATTACACCTAAATACGCATTGGTGTTGGACATAGCGTGTATATGTTGCGAGATTATGATCATTTGGTATATGTCAGTGCGTACATCATATGTATGTGGTGTGTGTGTGTGGGGGGGGGGGGGGGGGGGAGTGTATGGAACCCTAGCCTACGATTGCCAGTGTAGACATTATAGGAGGGACTGCACTTAGATCAGTGGAGGAGGGCATATATATGCTGCAATAGTGGGTTGGGACAAGACATTTACACACCCTGGAAGGATCGGGCGGGGGGGGGGAGGTTATTACTACGGAAGGAGGGTATAAAAAATTATATTTTCCATCAGCGGTATTGTTTGGGTACTGGGGCGGAGATATGGAGGCGCGCGGAGTGGTTGGATGTGTGAATACGGTATACGAACTTACTTGCCTCTGCCTCTGTTACCAGGGCGAGGTTTTAGAAATAGTGTCTAATTCATATTTACTTTTTACGTAATAACGCGGAATATATCTTTACTTGTTGCCACCCAAGGAAGATATTATACGGTATTTTTTTTTTTTTTTTTTATAATTTACACTTGAATACAAAAAGCAAAGTGAAGCGTGGAACATATCTTTACTTGTTGCCACCCAAGGAAGATATGATACGGTTATTTTGCGCGTAATAGACTCGGATACGGGGAACAACATGAAACGGGGAACACATCTTTACCACCCAACGGTGATATGATAAGGTGGTTTTACAAGCAATACACTTGAATATGGAGAACAACGCGTGTGAACAATTCGGGTCAAGGAATGGTTGAATGTGTGAATACTGCATGCGAACTCGCTTCTGCCTCTGTTACCAGGGCGAGGTTGAGATAAATGATTGAATGCTTCTAATTCTAAGGCTGAGAACAAAAAATGCGCGCGATAACGCGGAATATATCTCCACTCGTTACCACCTCAGGAAGATATGGTACGGTCTTGTTTGTCCATAATTTACAATTAAAAACAGTGAACAACGTGTAATGCGGAACATATCTTTACTTGCTGCCACCCAAGGAAGACATGCATCGGCGATTTTATAGACGGGTTCGTGAATAGGAGCTAGGCAGCCACTTGCCAAATAATAAATCGATCTGTAAGACGTACGCGTATCACGATCAATTTTATAATTCCCATTCAACAATTAGGATCAGCGTGACGCTAAATTTTACGTTCCCATGACGCGATACACATTGGTACGGCACTTAACGTAACGGAATAAGTATTAGTCAAAAATGAAAGCCGCTTAGAAGGAAGTAAACTTCCGAGCATGACGGCAATTTGACGAAGTTATATAGAGAGACATATAATAAAAAAAATTTATAATAGAAATTTTTGTAATAAAAATTTTTGGTTGTTTATAATTTATATAATAAAAAATAAAATTTTTAAATAATAATAAAAATAAAAAAAAACACAAACATGCCCGTCGATAAATTCGGTCGCGCTGACGATAATGAAGGTTCCTCTAGAAAAAAAAGAAAAACGACAGTTGAAGTTGTTGGTGGTGACATTGCCAACTTGGACGAACGATACGTCCAGAGATGCGAACCTCGAGAAGAACCTTTAAATTTAAACAATAAGAAAATCTACAATCTTCACGAACCGATCGATCAGTCAAATGCCCTGACTAAAAAATACATCGATAGAGGAGACGAAAATTTCCGGCAGATGATGAGAGATAATTACATGAATAAAGACATGACGGACGATCTCGACATAAAATCTAAACGAGTGGTGAATGTAGTGGATCCTAGAGATTTGACTGACGTTGCCACTAAAAGATATGTGGACGACGCTCACGGGAGATTCAGTAAACATCTGAGAGATCGCTACGTTCTTAACGTGATGCAGTCTGAATTGAACGCGAATTCTAACAAGATAACCAACATACCCGATCCAACAATCCTAACTATGCGGCGACTAAACAATACGTAGACTTGGAACTGAGAAAGAATAACGTCGACAAGCTAAAAATGAAATCGGATCTGGATGCGGGATTCAACAAGATGTTGAATCTGTGACAGTTCGACGATGAGGATGAAGACTCGACGGTTGTCAACAGAGGCTACGTGGATTCTGCTCTACAGGATTCTCAATCCTATCTGGAATCTCAAGTCGACGAATTGTATCTGAACAAAAAATCCAGAGGAACCATGGAAGCCAGCATTGACATGAATGGGTACAAACTATTCGGTCTCGTCAACGAACTGAAATACGATTCCAGCACGGTTAGCAGACGGTACTTGGACAAAAATATGGTTTGGAGAAAAGGTGATATCATGGAAGGCAAACTGGACATGGGAGGACACGCACTCACGAATCTGCCGGATCCCACGCAAATGTCGTATACCTGCACTCTGATCTCTGTCGTGAAAAAGATAAAATACGCTAGACAATTGATCACTATCTGGGATGAAGAGAGTGGTGCGTTAGATGCGGAAAAAGCTGAATGCCCCTTCGGAAACAGAGGTAATGGACCTCTGCACGGTCTGATAGGATATCCCATGCTGGTGGGAGGTGATATCATTCGAATGAGTCTGACTTCTACGGACTTGAGCAATAGAGCGGTCGTCAATCTCGTGATGAACGGTGTGGAAACCGATAAGAGGTACAGAGTCGAAAAGATGAAGGAGCAACACTCGAGCACTAGCGTCTTCAGTACGCCTCTCAAGGTGCAGATGGGGGACAGGATCAATTTCAAGATGAAAACCAATAATCCCGAAGCCGCCACTTCAGTGGTCTCTCTGTTGATCGAACTCAATCCTCTGAACAAACTGTGAAAACCAAAAAAAAAATTGAAATAATTGTGGGGCGGGGGGGGGGGGGGGTATTTTATTTATTACTTTTTTTCTGGTATTTTAATTTTTTTTAAAATATTATTATTTTTTTCATCGAACGATGGACATTTTTTGTCCGTACGATTCGAATTCTAACTCTCTATCTGACAGGACTAGGGCGACAGCCTCGGTTCTCCTCAGGACATTCCTGTCGAATTGTATCTTAATTGCATCTTAATCTGAATGTCTAAGACACTACTCTTGAGTCGCTCACTCTGTTTACTGACGTCGAATACGAAGAGGGGATCCATCGATTTGTATTCAGTGGGAGTGATGTTAGGATTACCCATCAATTTGTCCAGTCGATGATATTTCTTTCTGAAATCGGCGGGGTCGCCATATAGTCTGCAGAAATCATTCTTATTGAAAGAGGCGTTATAATCGATGGCTGGATATCTCATGGCGTTTAGAAATACCTGCATGTTTCTCAAGTGACAATGATCGAACAGGGAAGGATTTTTCTCTTGAGACCCATCCCTATTGGTCTGAAATGCTACTACGATGAATCGCGATCTTTCCGAATCAGATTTCACGGTCAATCTCCAATCGAAGTGATTGCTGGACGATGGAATACTAGCCGTGTCGCACTGTCTCATTCTAAATCCCACCGGTAATTTACTTTTCAATTCTATGATCTTGTAGAGACGTACTTTCTCCGTGACTGAAGGCAGCACATGCGGAACGAACCAAGATATCTTGTTCAGATTTATCTTACCCGCATCGATCGCGCATCGATGGCTTCGTCATTTCCTTTTTGAATCAACGTCAGATTGTGTTTGAATCCGTAGAGAATCTTATCGTAATCTTCCACGAATCCGAATATGTGTTTCAGAGGTATCCTGAATGAAAACGTTCCTTTGGGTCTCGACTTCTTGACGACGTAGTCGAATCTCAGGGCGGCACCGGTATTAGCGGGACTCATATCGGCGATGGTGAAATTGTTTGAGTCCTTTAGATTTCGAAAAAATCGTCAGGACTCAAACAATTTCACCATCGCTTCCGTATTCCTTGGTGAGACGTGCCTGTATCACTATGTAACTTTCGCTGGGTTGAACGAACAGATCTTGAGTCTTGACGTTGATTCTTATTTCACCCGCATTGTTCAGACTGGTTCCAGTCACGGATTCGTACTCGTGAACTTCGTATTCTTGAATGCTTTCGTCTCTCAATAGACCTTCAGTTATATCTAATATATGCATCATGTTCTTAGCTCACCTGAGGGAAGCTCAGTGGGAGCTTTACTGATCGCATTCTGTCCGTCGTCCGTCGTCCATCGTCTATCGTCCGTCATCGTCCGTCGTTAACTTTACATTATCGACTTCTCCTTTAAAACCACTAGCCCAATTTTATTCAAATGTTGGGTAAATGTTTATTACCTAATGCCAATTCAGATTTGTTCAAATGAAGTTGCTCCTCCTCCTGGGTGGTGCCATGCCCCCAAGGGGCACCAATATTTTTGAAAATCTTCTTCTCATGAACCAGCAGTAGAAGAGACTTGATATATGGTATGCAGCTTCCTTTTAAGGTATAAACTCAGATTTATTCAAGAGAAGTTTGATGGGCTATATTTGGCGTCGTTATGGGAGGGGCAAAATTTTTGCCCCCACCCGAAATTTCTATTTTCCGAACCGAGGGGCTAATTTGAACCAAATTTTATGTGAGGGCTTATTGGGTCATAAGTACCTAATTTATGCCGAATTTTGTTTCCCATAGCCCCGTGGGAACCGCAGGAGCTAAAAATAGAAAACAAATTAAAACGCCCATATCTCCAAAACTGCACGGCACTGAGAATTTTTATTTGGTGTAAAGCTTCCATAGGACCAACAGAAAGGATTGGTAAAAAAAAATTGCCATCGGTTTTACATAGGGTACAGTTTCGGGACTTTGAAAAAGTGCTGAGTCAGCACTTTTTAACACTGTAGGTAATGGAAAAAACATTAAAAAATCTTCTTCTCCAGATCCAGCATGCAGAATCTTTTGATATTTGATATGCAACATTGTGGGGTGGATCTGATTCAAGTTTGTTCAAATCGGCCCCCTGGGTTTATATTTGGGCTCAGTATAGGAGCCCGAATTCGAACTTAGTGCATTTCAGGCAAATTTCTTAAAAAAGCTTCTTCTCCAGATCCAGCAAGCAGAATCTTTTGATATTTAGTATGCAACATTGTGGAGTGGATCTGATTCAAGTTTGTTCAAATCGGCCCCCTGGATTCATATTTGGGTTCACTTTAGAAGCTCGAATTCGAACTTAGTGCATTTCAGGCAAATTTCTTTAAAAATCTTCTTCTCCAGATTCAGCAGGCAGAATCTTTTGATATTTGGTATGCAACATTGTGGGGTGGCTCTGATTCAAGTTTGTTATAATCGGTCCCCTGGGTTCATATTTGGGTTCAGTATAGGAGCCCAAATTTGAACTTAGTGCATTTCAGACAAATTTCTTTGAAAATCTTCTTCTCAAGATCCAGCAGGCAGAATCTTTTGATATTGGGTATGCAGCATGCTTAGGGGAGTGAGATTAAAGTTTGTTCAAACCAAGTCCCTGGGTTCATATTTGGGCTCAGTGTGGTCGCCCGAATTATAACTTAGTTCAAAATGAGGAATTTTCTTTAAAAATCTTCTTCTTCAGATCCAGAAATCGGAATGTTTTGATATTTGGTATGCAGCATCCTTAGGGGGGGGGGGGGGGTGGGGAGCTTGAATTGTAACTTAGTTCGAAATGAGGAATTTTCTTAAAAAATCTTCTTCTTCAGATCCAGCATTCGGAATGTTTTGATATGTGGTGTGTAACATCCTTGGGGGTGGGGGGGGGT
Source organism: Pictodentalium vernedei (assembly GCA_031216915.1). Taxonomy (NCBI): domain Eukaryota; kingdom Metazoa; phylum Mollusca; class Scaphopoda; order Dentaliida; family Dentaliidae; genus Pictodentalium; species Pictodentalium vernedei. The sequence goes on from CM062294.1 coordinate 366,283,604, forward strand.
GGAGATTCAAGTTTGTTAAAGTCCCTGGGTCCATATTTGGGCTCCCCGTGGGAGCCCGAATTATAACTTAGACAATATGATGAATTGTTCTTTAAAAATTTTCTTCTTCAGATTCAGCAGTCGGAATGTTTTGATATTTGGCATGCAGCAACCTTAGGGGGTGAGATTCAAGTTTGTTCAAGTCAAGTCCCTTGGTTCATATTTGGGCTCACTATGGGAGCCCGAATGACAACTTAGTTCAAAATGAGGAATTTTGTTTTAAAATCTTCTTCAGATCCAGCAGATGAATGCTTTTGATATTTTTATGCAGCATCCTTAGGGGGGTAAGATTCAAGTTTGTTCAAGACATGTCCCTAGGTCCATATTTGGGCTCACTGTGGGAGCTCGAATTGTAACTTAGTTCAAAATGAGGAATTTTCTTTAAAAATCTTCTTCTTCATATCCAGCAGTCTGAATGTTTTGATATTTGGTGTGCAGCATCCTTAGGGGGCTGAGATTCAAGTTTGTTAAAGCCAAGTCCCTGGGTTCATATATGGGCTCCCTGTGGGAGCTCGAATTATAACTTAGTTCAATATGAGGAATATCCTTTAAAAATCTTCTCTTTTTTTTGATCCACTGGTCAGAATTTTTGGATATTTGGTATAAGCTTTTCTTAGGAGGAGCAGATGCAACTTGTTGAAATCAATTCTCTTGGTTGATATTTAGGCTACCATGTCAGGTGAGCTCCCTCAGGCCCTCTGGGGCCTCTTGTTTTTTTTGGTTTGTGTTAATTCGTTTGCTTTTTTTATTATAAATTGTTTGTTTTTTTTAATTATTATTTTTATTTATTTATTTTTTCCTTACTATATATGTGTAAAAAAGTGAAGGGTTGGTTTTCAAAACGCCGTCTTCTGCAGTTCTTGTTCGTAAAACGTTCCAATGATTTCTCTACTGTCATCTTCGTCATCCTCTAACGTTTCTATTTTGTAAGTCACTGGCTCTGTGTGAACTATTCTAACGATCTTAAAGATTTCTTCGGTCCATCGAGGAGTGTAACCTTTCTCGAAGAGTGACTTATATGAAGTGATTCTCACTCGATCACCGACTGCAAATTTTGGTGGTTTGGACTTCTTCTTGGTCTTAATCCTTTCGGGAATAGAGATTCGCGAAGACACATTTTCCATTTCGAGGATTGCTAGCTTTCATAGTCGTCATCTTGATCGAACTGTGTCGTGTGTTGTTGTATTCTTCAACCAGTTTGTCTAGAACGTCGATATATTTCTTGGTCTTATTGGTCGTGAAATACTTGTCCATGTTTTCCCTCATGGTTCTATTCCAACATTCGATCACGTTAGCTTTCCCTTCGTTTTCGACGAAATAGAGGTCGACCAACGGACGAATGTGACGGTTGTAAAATTCATTCCCCTTATCCATCTATAATTTACCCAGTTTTCGAGAAGACGATGCGAAATGGCTCTTTAGACCCTCTGCCACGCAAGCTCCCGATTTATTCTTCAGAGGTCTCATCCATCCGTATTTTGAAATCAGATCGATGATCGTCAGTATGTATTTAAAACCCTTGTTCCATTTCGAAAACGATTTCATGTCGACCAGATCGACCGATCAGATCTGATCCAGACCCTTCACGAACACCCTTCTACTTCAAAATTTACGCTTAATGGGCTTGTGTAGTTCGTTTGCCAATGCATTCGTTAATAAATATTTCTGAACATTTCTTTTGGACCCTATCTGAATCGACGTTTGGTACCGACCACGTTACTGACCAGCAAACGTTCGAGTCTCTCCCCTAGGTATATTTTTCAGTGTCAATAACATGTTTTTATCACAGATTCGATTACGAGTCTCGATGTCGGGATGTTTAGCGTAGCACAGATCGTGTGTGTAAGTGGCTGAATCCACCCTATTGATGGGTTTGCTCAGAGATTTAGGAGTCAGATCTCGATTCAATCTCTTATTTAATTTTGTGCCGGGTCCCGTGAATTGATGTCCTGGCATATGCATTTCGACGGGTAGATTATTAATCAATTTATTCATTTGACCTGCACCGCATTTGATGAATTGCGTCTTGGTCAAAATGAACACTTTACACGTTCTGCAAAGCAAGGGACTTTTATTTTTCGTCAGTACTTTTTTACCATTAACCGTATCGGTAACTCTCTTGCATTTGACGCAATACATTTCTTTTTTTTTCGTTTTTCGTATATATTTAATTTTTTTTTTTTTATATTGTTTTTAATTTATATATCATTTTTTTTCTTTTATATATATATATATTTTTCAATCGATTGCTTCCAGAATCTTTTTGGGATCCAATAATTTATGAAATGATCATCAGTAGGTATATTATGCGGATTCTGTATCACTTTTCCAAATGTCCCGCCATAGGGATTCAGTGTTAAATCGTGTACAAGTGTACAAAATGTCATTTTTTCATGGTGATACAGAATCTGCAATTGTTTTGAGGCTCACAGATCGCACTTTTAACGTTCAAATACCCATTGGCGAACACGTACATTCGACACGTCGCTCAAAAAGTGAAAAAATGTGTGAAATTTTAAGAAAATGTAAATTAAAAATTTTTCTCTACGTTCCCATCGCGGATCAGACCTTTGATCCATCGTTGGTGAACACGAGCAAAAAACGTTTTGCGGATTCTGTATCAGCATCAAAAAGCGGTTTGCGGATTCTGTATCACCTACGTTCACCAACGGGTGTTCGAACGTTAAAAGTGTGATCCGATCGGCGAAACCCATTTGCGGATTCCAGATCAATAAAAATCGACCTCAAAACGTTTTTTCGACGTTCGCCAACGGCGAAAAGTGAGCATAAAGCGCCGTTACTCATCGAGGATTTTTAAAAATTTTGTTTTAAGAACGATTTGGGCCTCCGGTACATGGAAAAAAGGGGATTTGCGAGTTCTGTATCACCTACGTTCGCGATCGCGTTTCGGACGATCTAGGGTGCGATTTGATCGGTGAAAAATGATTCGCCAATTCACCTCTTGAGTTTTGTGAGGCGAATCGTGATAGAATCGGTTTTGAGGAGAGGAAATAAAAAGTGACTGATATATATAGGAGAGAAAAAAAATATAAATAAATAATTATTTAAAAAAATAAATATCAAATTGAATAGATAATAAAAAATATGTAAATCATGAACGCTTCTCAGACTATTAGAGCAAGGTTTCTTTTACACATGCTGATGAGAGCATACGCAATCTGTGTGAACGAAGAACTACGTCCCCTATTGTTAGAACGATGCGTCGGATGTCGGGATCATCTAGACTTCGATCACGAGAATCATTCATGTCTGACGATGGAAAGGGAAGATATAGTCGTCAAGTATTTCGACCCAGCGTTCGATCGCGTTCGATTCGACGATGTGATCACGCTTTGGAAGAGATTAGTCTTCTGTAAGGATCGAGACAAGCCCACAGTTTCGGAAGAACTGAAATTGGCACGTAGAAGTCTGACTTTAGAAGACAAGGGTTGCATCATGAAATTATTGCTGGAGGAAGCATACGTCTAAGTTTTCTCATTGATATAAATAAGGGAGAATAGAAAATAAAAATAAATACACACATAAATTTTTTATCTAATATTAGAAAGAAAGAAAAAACACAAAAATGAGAACCAGAAAGAAATTGTATCCGACGTTAGTGGACGACGAGGATGAGAATCTGAATGGCGTTTTGCCAACGGCACCGTCACTAGAAGAAAAAGAAAGAGGAGAGAGGTATCACATCGATCAAATCAGTAGAATCCAATCGTATCTGACTCGAGAGATAGATTCTCGTCATTCTCTCAAGAAGAAGTATTCGCGTTTCGTGAAATTCGTCAACGCGGTCGCCACGACACTCATCACGATCTCCATGGGTTTACACAGGGCGGGCATCGGATTGTTGTCGACCACGGACGGTATTCCGATCGTGTTTACCATAGGAGGAGTGGCTCTCGCCGCCAGATTGTTTAGCACGCTCGGAAACTTTTTGAGTAGGAAATTATATCTGAAGGCGAGGAAACACGACAAGATTCGCGTCTTGGCCGGCTCCAAGATCGACACGATATCCGAAATGATCTCGATGGCGTTGAAAGACGGTAGGATATCGGACGGAGAATACTTCACGATACTGGGTAAGAAAACGAAATATGAAGCCACGAAAGAAGCCGTGAGAATCAAGATTAGTCAGATCATCAAGGAAGAGATGAAGGATTCTCTCATGGAAAAGGGGAGGAAAGAGACCAGGAAGGAATTCAGTAGGATGATAGAACTCAAGAGCAGGGATTAAAAAAAAAATATATATAATAAGAACAGAATTTTTAAAAAAGAAATATTAAATTTATATATAAAATAAAAACGAAATTAATTTAAATAACTCTCAAAAAATGTATTGTGTAAAGTGTAAGAGAGTTACCGAGGCAAGTAATTCTCGAGAAGTACGAACTAAAAACGACAGACAGATGCTTCGCGGAATTTGCGACGTGTGTGGTTCGATCAAGACTCGATTCATCAAAAAAAAGAACGCGAGCAAAGGTAAAGGCATCGTGAATAAAATGATCAATAATCTACCTTTCGAAATGCATCTGCCCGGTCACAGTTTCACGGGACCCGGAACGAAATTGAACAAGAGACTCAATGCCGATCTGACTCCTAAATCTTGGAGCAAACCCGTGAATAGGATGGACGTGGCCACGTATGATCACGATCTGTGCTACGCCGGACATCCTGACACCAAGACTCGCAACAACGTCTGCGATAAAAACATGTTGGCGAAACTGAGAGGCATATCGAATCCGACCAGGAGAGAGAAGATAGAACGTTCATTGGTCGGCAATTTGATCGGTGCAAAACGTCGATTCGGATGGGGCGTTAAAAAAAAAAGCCGCATCGGAAAAGAAGAAGAAACGATTATTGACGAGCGAATTGGCCGTGGAGTTACACAAACCCATCGTGCATAAATTTCGAAAGAGAAGGGTGTTCGTGAAGGGTTTGGATGATATTTGGTCTGCCGACTTGGTCGATATGAGATCGTTTTCGTGGTGGAACGAGGGTGTCAAATATCTATTGACGGTCATCGACGTATTTTCCAAATACGGTTGGATCAGAGCTTTGAAGAATAAATTGGGACCTTGCGTCGCCGAGGCTCTGAAGAGCGTGTTCGACTCGTTTTCTCGAAAACCGAATAAATTGTGGGTGGATAAGGGGAAGGAATTCTAGAACAAGCACGTTCATCGATTGGTCGACCTCTACTCGATCGAAAACGAAGATAAAGCCAGCGTCGTGGAACGTTGGAATCGAACGATGAAGGAAAAGATGTATAGATACTTCACGGCGAATTCGACCAAGAAATACATATACGCTCTGAACGGTCTGGTCAAAGATTACAACAACACATGACACAGATCGATCAAGATGACTCCCGCAGAAGCTAGCGATCCTCGAAATGAAAAACGGGTCTACGCAAATCTATATCCCGAGAGATCTAAGATCAGGAAGAAGTCTAGATCGCCGAAATTTGCGGTCGGCGATCGAGTGAGAATCTACGCTTATAAGAAGCACTTCGAAAAGGGTTATACTCCTCGATGGACCTCGGAAATCTTCATGATAATTAAAATATTTCACACCGATCCAGTGACTTATGAAATCAAAGCTTTGGATGGAGAAGAGATCATCGGAAAGTTTTACGAACAACAATTACAGAAGACGAAGTTTTAATAAAAAAAACAAAATTTTTTTATTTACTCTCTTTAACATTTCTTGTTTACATATATATATAGGAGAGAAAAATAATAATAAAAAATAATTAAAACTATTTTTAGATAAAAAAGCAAGCTAATTAATAAACAAAAACAAAAACCCTTCAAAAATGGCAAATATATTAGATATCGCACAAAGCATAGTGAAAGTTGAAAGTATTCAAGAATATGAGGTCCACGAATACGAACCGATAACTGGAACGAGTTTGAACAATGTGGGAGAGATAAGAATCAATGTCGAAACTCAAGATCTATTCGTTCATCCTAGCGAGAGTTAAATAGTGGTGCAGGGACGTCTCACCAAGGTAGATGGAACCGACTACGCCGACGACAACACGGTTACTCTAGTCAATAATGGCATCATGCATCTATTCAGTAACATAAAATACATGCTATCCAGACAAGAGATAGAATCTGTGTTTCATCCCGGTCAGGCCACCACGATGTTCGGACTCTTGACGTATCCGGATGATTTTTCGAAATCCAGAGGACTTAATCAGTTGTGGGTGAAAGACACCATCGGCCCTGCTAGCACCGGCGCCGTCGCGATATTTGACTACGTCGTCAAGACGTCCAGACCTAAAGGAACGTTTTCATTCAGGATACCTTTGAAACACATCTTCGGATTCGCGGACGATTACAACAAGATCATGTACGGATTCAAACACAATCTGACGTTGATTCGAAAAGGAAACGACGACGCGATAGTGAGATTCACTGTGACCGATGCGGGTAAGATAACTCTACACAAGATATCATGGTTCATTCCGCACGTGGAGCCTTCGATCATGGAAAAAACGCGTCTCTACAAGATCATAGAATCCAAGAGTAAATTACCCGTGGGATTTAGAATGAGACAGTGTGACACGGCTAGCATTCTACTCTCCACAAATCACTTCGATTGGAGATTGATGGTGAAATCCGCTTCTGAGAGACCGCGTTTCCTCGTGGTTGCGTTTCAGACCGATAGGGATGGGTCTCAGGAAAAGAATGCTTCGCTGTTCGATCACTGCAGTTTGAGAAACATGCAAGTGTTTCTGAACGCCACGAGATATCCGGCAATCGATTACAACACGTCATTCGACAAGAACGATTTCTGCAGACTGTATGGCGACGCCGCTGATTTTAGAAAGAAGTATCACGGTCTGGGCGAATTGATGAGCAACCCTAATATATCTCCTGGCGAATACAAGTCGATGTATCCCATGTTCGTGTTCGACGTCAGTAAACAGAGTGAACGACTCAAGAGTAGCGTCTTAGACATTCAGATCAAGATGCAATTCGATAGGAACGTGCCAAGAAAAACTGAAGCCTTCGCCCTGGTCCTGTCGGACAGAGAATTACAATTTGGATCGGATGGAAATAAGATGTCGATCATTCGATGAGAGACGTGTGTGAAAAAAAATTAATAAATGTTAAAAAATGAGGATGTAAGATTAATTAAAAAAAACAAAATCTCGAAAACAAAATGGATGTTTTTGACACGAAAACAACAAATCATCTGTTCACTTCAGATCACTATAACGTTAAAATAAATTGCTTGGAAAAATGGATTCAAATTGAACACGAAGAACATAACACAAAAAAAGGATGGAATAATTGTGATTTTAACGAATATCGTTTAAAAGAAAAAGAAGAGTTTGATCTCATAAGATCTAATGAAGAAATTATAAAAAATAGTAATTTAAATTGTCGCAAATGTAAGAAACGTCAAATAAAAATCGAATCTCAGCAAACTAGATCTGGTGATGAACCAACAACCGTATTCACAAAGTGTATAAATTGTAATCATAAATGGATAGAAAATTAAAAAAGAGATGTAATTTTAATCATCGTCATAAGTGACAAAATTCTTTTACTAAAGAAAAAAACATTTCAGAAATCATATAATAATAAAAAGTTATCAAAAAAAAAAGAAAAAAAAGTAAAAGTAATGAGATCTAGAGAGATTGAATATCTTTCTAAATCTCATTACTTTTTTTTTTGTTTTTAATAATCACTCATTATTTTTTTAATTAATTATTTCCATGTGTTCACTGTTTGTTCAAAGGATCTAGTTTAATCAATAGGCTCACCACAGAAGTGGCGGCTTCGGGATTATTCCTTTTCGTAATGAAAAAATTAATCCTGTCTCCAGCGTTCACTTTGAGAGGCATGCCAAACGTGCTAACATTCGCATGTTGATTCCAGTCTTTTTGATGCTGTATCTCTTATTGCTCTCTACTCCATTCACCATAAGATTGACGACCGCTCTGTTATTCAACTCCGTGGAAGCCAGACTAATTTGAATGATTTCACCTCCCAACGGCATGGGATATCCCACCTGACCATGTTGCAATCCGCTACCTCCATTTCCGAAAGACCACTCAGCTTTTCCCTCCTCTAACGTGCCAGCCTCCTCAGCCCACACGGTGATCAATTGCCTAGCGTATTTGACTTTCTCCACCACCGAAATCAGGGTGCAGGCATCTGACATGTGCACGGGATCCGGTAGATTCGTGAGCGCGTGTCGCCCATGTCTATTTTACCTTCCATGATGTCACCCTTTTTCCACACTGAGTTGTCATCCACGTACTTCCTGCTGACTGCGCTGGAATCGAATTCGGGATCGTGATCGAGACCGAATAAATTGTGACCGTTCATGTTGATGCCACCCTCCATGGTTCCGCCAGATTGTTTGTTCAGGTAGAGATCATCCACTTGTGATTCTATGTATTCTTGTGATCGTATCACGGCAGAATCTACGTAGCCCTTGTTGACCGCAGTTGAGTCCACATCTGCGTCGTCGACCTTCGACAGATTCAATATCTTGTTGAATCCCGCATTCAGATCCGATTTCATTTCTCGTCTGTCAGACTTTCTCTGTTCCAAATCTACATAGTGTTTGGTCGCCACGTCCTTGGGATTCGTGGGAGTGGCCACGTTCGTTATTTTGTTAGAATTGGCGTTCAATTCCGAGTGCATCGTTTTCTGAACGTATCTACTTCTCAGTTGTTTGCTGAATTGCGCGTGAGAGTCGTCCACGTATTTGTTGGTCGCAGCATCGGTGGAATCTATGGGATTCGCGACGTTCACCAAACGTTTAGATTTCAGATCGAGATCGTCGGTCATGGCTTTATCCATGTAATTATCTAGCACGATTCGTTCGAAATCTGCGTTCCCCGTGTCGACGTATTTTTTAGTCGCAGCATCTGCAAGATCTATTGGCTCGGGAAGATTGTAGAGCTTCTTATCGTTCATGTTCAAAGGTTTCTCTCGAGGTTCGTATCTCTGAACGTAACGTTCGTCCAAGTTGGCAATGTCGTAACCATCGCCGACTTCGAGCGTCTTCCTCTTCTTTTTGGGTCGACTTTTATCATCACTTCTACCAAATTTATCGACTGGCATGTTGTTTTGAGATTTTTGTTTTAAAATATATTTCAAACGCAGTTTATTAAAAATGAATTATTTCACTTATTTTTATTTTTCGTTTTTATTTGATTAAATTTTTTATAATAATTTTTTACATTTATATACTATAAAAAATCGCTCTCTAATGTAAATCGTTGAGAATGTCTTGAAACCGATCTCCTTCAGACCATCTCTTGAGAACGTAGAGACACAGGTGACCGCAAAACACTTGATCTGGCGATTGCACTCGTTCCGTGTTGTAACGAACCATCGATTTGTTGAAATAGTTCTTTATTTCGTTTGGTGGTGAGATTCGGTAGCTGTCGAAATAATAATTCTTCTTCTTCCCGTTCTTGAACCACGCCACCCAGTGAGTGCCTTCACCCGATAAATCATCTAGATTTAAAATTCCGCATTCCGATTGTCGAGGTCTTCCCTTCGGCAAGGCATCTCTGGAAAACACTCCAAGAAAATCTTTGATTTTCAAATCCTTCGCTGCATTCAACAGAACGGTGTTGGATAGGGGTTCATTAGGTATGACGACACCTTCTACGGATATCTCTATTTTCTTATTCATAAATGTGTATATTTTTTTTAAAAATTTATTTATTTTATTATAATTCACTAAAATGATGTTATTTTTTATATTTTTCTTTTTCTTTTTAAACTAACTCTCTCGATGTCTCTATCGACTTCCATAATCTTGAATCCGTCTAATTCCTCTTGATTTTCTGGAATCCTATCATCCTTAATCATATCTGGAATCCTATCATCCTCAATCATATCTGAAATCCTATCATCTAAAATTAGATCCAAAGTCCAATGTCTGAGTGCCAAAGTGCTTATTTTATTGTCTAACACGAATCTCTTATCGTCGTCGGCCGTCAGCAACATCTTGTTGACTATTTCGGTATACAAGTCGAGATTTTCACTTCGAATCGATTTCATAGTCTTATACACCGGACCACTTCCTAACAGACAATCTTTATACTCTCGGAAAGAGATGTTTTTCTTCACCACACACGCTTTAACCCCTTTGCACTCCTTGATCTCTTCATCCTCTAGACGATAAGCATACAGTTTGGGTCTCAATCCCACGAATTCGACGATTTGTTTACCACCGCTCTCGTCCTTAAATTTACCCAACACCTTCTTGTTGTCGTTCGATTGAATGTTGGATGGGTGATCGACGGGATAATTGCTCGTGTCGAACCGTGCAGCCACGTCCGGAGATATATCTCGGTAGACATCTTTCGTCTCTATCTCGTAAACTAAACTATCCATGTCGGTGAACAGTAGTTTGGCTTTATCACCAAATTTTCGTTTGACGTAATCGTAGTGAAACTCATACATCAATCGCTTGCTGATATCTAAGATGATCGGTCCGAGATAATACGGTTTGTCGAACTTCAGGTGCATCTTTTGCATGTGAACGGCCACTAGATTTTCGTCGAATATGGTTCGGTGTTTGTAAATGGTTTCGCCACTAATTTTTTAGCTCAAACGTCGGTTCTCTTCCTGATGTTTTCCATCGATTTACCGTACATGCAGTTGTTCATGAGTTTGAAGAAATCTTTTTCGAAATCGTTCTCGGCTCGAATTCTGAGATTCGTGTTGAGATCGATGTATTTTTTCATCCAAGGCTCTTCGTCGAATCGATTGATGCGATGTATGTCGACTAATTTCATCCTGTAATCAACGTATTGTTTCAAATTCTCGCTGTAGATGACGTACTTACGTTTGTTAAATAAATTGGGAATGAGTTTTTCCTCGTCTCCCTCGATCGGTTCCATTCGTTTGGGAGCCACCGGATAATCGTTGTGTAGATAGTGTAATTCTTCCGGATAGTTCAAATCGACTTCTAAAATGCAAGGATAGTCTCTCCATTTTTGCATCTCTTCCGGTTCCGTCACCCATTCGAAATTTCTAATTGGTAAAGGATGACTCATAGCCCAACCGTACAGATTATTAGCGTCCCAATACTGTATGTTATTTATTCGACCATTTCGAATCAAAACCTTCTTTCATGTAGCGATTGTTAGCTTCAGAATATCTGTGGGAGATCATCAAGACGCCACCTCTCACAGCCCTTTCGAACATGAGCAACATGTCCACATCGGAAAATAATTCCAATTGGACTTCGGTGGTCTTCAACAGAGCGCCCCACGCCAGACTGGGTGTGGTGAAATACCAAGCCAGATCCAGATCGTAATTTCGACGACAGACGTCTCGAAAATTTTCGAACACGTCTGCCAAGAGCAGAACGTCAGTCTTCAGATAGAGATCGTGATAATCTCTCATGGTTTTCATATCGAATGATTTCCACACGTTTTTGGCATGTTCGTAATTTTCGTCAGAAATTTCGGATTCGTATAATTTCGAATAAACATCTTCTTTCAAAGGTAGTGCGGTGTCATCGAATCTCTTTAGATCGTTCATGTAATCATAAGGGTAGACTCCTTTCCTCAACATAACGTCTACTCATTCTCCGAAATGTTCGCTCATGATTTTAAATTTATCCTTGCTCATGTTATCAACTAATTTTTCCAGAGCGGTCGACATGAATTTAAAACTGTCGATGAAACGTATGCTTTTACGAATGAATTTCGTTTTTTCTTCCAATGCCTCTCTGTCGATTACTCTTTTCTTCTCCATAACCTTGCATTTCATGAAGGAAATGTATCTTTCTTCGCTGTTTGCGATGCAATTTAATTCTCCGCCTGAGATGCCGAGATTTTGTGAAATATCACCGGATAGAAAATGGCATCTCGATATTTTAAATTACACTTGCTGTGAGCCGGACCGTGATACAGACCCATGTAATGATCATGGTCTCTGACCTTCTTATTTTCATTCGAATCCTCATCGAATGAATGTCTGCATATGTGACATTCGGTGGCTCTGTTATTTTCGTCCTGCTGCTCTTGCGTGATGATCATTTTCGCTGGAGTTTTGAATTTATTGTATAACATTTGAATTTTCGATTCTAACTCTTCCACGAACCTTTGAGCCACGTCGTCGTCTTCGCACTGTTTCGTGTAGGTGAAGGAACCTATGTCGTGTTGCGAGTTGAAAGCGCATTTCACGTAAATGCAATAACCTGAAGGCGTGTGTTTTTGATATCTTTTGACGTAACTTCGAAGAGCGTTGGGTTGGCAGGAACTCATTTTCATGGTGAAGCATTCGAAATCGGCGTACACGATGAATGGTACTTTTAACCTTCTATTGCGATTTTCAAACTTCATGATGGTGTTGGGTTTGGGCATTTCGATGGCGACACCTTGATTTTCGTTGCAACATTCCTGATGTTTCGCTAATGATTTTTCGCTGTGAAATGCGTTCATGCAGTTGCAACATAAACATATCTTTCCTTTATGTTTATTATTTTGTCTCGACAGTAATCGGCTCGGATGTTTAACCCAACAATAATGACGATTGTCACCATTCGAAATCAATAATAAAATAATCGTCTTTTCTCTTTCGAGATACAAAGTCAGTCTGAGAGGATAGATCGTTCGTTTTTCATCGTTGTATCCCAAGACGTTCACCGCTACGATGGGATTTTGAGCCTTGAAACGTTCGATGTGTTTTAACTGCAATGGAAAAGTCACTCTGGTCCAATCGAGATTTTTAGAAGTCTCCTCGTAACGAGAAACTCTATCAGAGTTCATTTTGACATGGTATAAAGTGGAGGTGACTGCCCATTTAAAACACTGATCATCTTTATTTCTCACGTTGATCACAGCATTTTTTTTTAGCTAAGAAGTACGGTAATTCCACGTAGGATGACCCTTTCAATGAATCGTTTTCAGTTATATGAATTTCGAGTTTCAACACCTCATCGAATGTCCAGTTACTACCTTCATGTTGATAATTCGCGAGAGACATCAACATCTAGTCTTTCATCTTTTCAAAAACGTCTGATAAATCTGAACATCGAAGTATGGGTTCGACGTTAGATCTGAAAAATGCATTTGTCACGATTCTCTCGCTGGACTTTTTGTCGATTTTATTCATCACGCAATGGAGTATCATCTTAATTTATTGTCCCACGTTCATGTGTTCACGAAACAAATCCAATACTTTTTTCTTCACCCGTTCCATGAACAATTTCGGATCAACTTTCTTGAACGAGGGAACCACATTGAATGTTTTGAAAACGCCTTTGATCGCACTCTCCCGTTTTACGGGCTTCGATTGGAATAGTTCCGCGATGACTCATGCTATATATTCTTCTCCTTTCCCTTCGTTGATTGCTCGTCGAATTTCGTTTGATATATCTCATTTGTCTAGATTCTGAAGTGCATCACTCGTTTTATTATTTTTCTTTTCTTTTGAAACTTGAAGTTCTTCAACAGCTTTTCATTTAGTCGTCTTCCTATTTTTCACTACCGAAACGTTCTTGTTTCTTTTCAATGTCGGCATTTTGATTTCTTTTACTATCTTTTTCTTCTTCTCATTTTTCACAACCGATGCATTTTTTGACGTCGTTCCTATCGACATTTCGTTTGCCTTTTCATCCAGCAAACTACGTATCTCCTCATGCATGATCTTTCTAATTTCATCATGCTCCACTTTTCGTTTTCTATCATCAGGCGTTGCTGTCATCAGCTTATTTTTTTCTGCAATTCGAGTCTGTTTAAGTTTATCCACTTCTGATCTTTCGATTTTTTTCTTTCCATCGTTTTGCAAACGATATTGCTGTATGGCTTCAGTTTTTTTTGATTTGGTTCTATGATTTCTGAAATGTGGAATTTTTAATTTTTCGCAAATCTTGTTTAACTGAGGTACGGTTTTCTCATTTAAATTTTCCATTTTTTTATTTGTTTGCTTCTTTTGTAAGAATATTTTTTTCGAATTTTGTATTTAAATAATAATTTGTTAAAAAGTTTTTTTTTGGATGAAATTAATCAATTTTTTATGTTCCTTAACGTGAAAAAATTGAATTAATACGAGACTTTTTTCACATTAAAGAAAATTAAAATTAAAAAAACTTTTTTTTATATATATGTATATAAAGAGTAAAAAAAAAACAAACTTGTTTAACAAATTATTATTTAAATACAAAATTTAAAAATATATATTAATTGCAATAATTCATAAAACAAAAAAAAACAAATAATTGATCATGACAACAACACCTAAAAGACGTGAATTGAAATTGAAACGAGTCGAAACGTGTAAGAAATTTGGTTATAAAATCTATAGATTACAATGACACGAATTGAACGAGGTCGAGATGAAGGGCTTAGAGCACAAACATGACAAATATAGCATGCCTTTGAAATTGGATGAAGCCATGCTCGATTTGTTTTAAGTACCAAAGCGATCTACAGAAAATCGTCATCGCCAAAGATAGAGAATTCGACAAGGAGGATTTGTAGTTGCCCTAAGGAAGTTACATATATCCAAAAATCTCTCTCAAATTCGTGAACAAATCAGGTGGTGAGAGCACGTTCACCGATGTAAAAAAACTCAAAAAAATAAAGATAAACATTCAACACATTTTCGAAAAAGGAGAAGAAACGACCGTCAACATGCTAATAAAGGACTTGGAAATATAAACAATAGAGAGACTGATTTTTAGCGAAGAAGAAGGAAAAAAAAGTAATGAGATCTAGAGATGATCAACCTCTCTAGATCTCATTACTTTTTTTTTGTTTTTTGTTTTTTTGTTTTCCTTCTTCTTCCTCACTCTCGCCCATATATATTATAATAACGTTTCCATTTTTCTTAATTTTGGCGTAGATTCTTCTTTTCTTTTTTTTGTGATATATTACATTTTTATAAGAACACATTTGTTTATCCGAATCATAATTATGAACGAATGTGGTGCATCTCTTGGTAACACTCACATCATTACCATTCTCTTCAGAAGGTAGTGGTGACGGTGGAAAGCGTCTCATTCTTTTCAATTTCAACCATCTATCCCGCTCTTTTTTCAGTTCTTTCCTAAGATATCCATCATTAGCGTCTAATTGTTTTTTCACATCGTTTTCCCACACTATCCTGCAATATTCATCATTAGCATCTAATCGTTTTTCCACATCTTTTTTGCACTCTATCTCGCGATATTCATCATCACCGTCTAATTGTTTTTCCACCTATTTATCTATTTTATATTATTTTATACTTTCTATGATTTATATTTTATATTTATATAATTATATAATTTTTACATTATAATAACATACTCAAATCGGTATATTCTTAAACGGTGAATTCTCACCAAACAACAAACCCTTACCGAGTCGCTCAACGTTCCGTCCACTCTTCAGATAGAGACCGTTTCCACTCAAAGAGTTGCCACCTCTAACGGGTTCTAGATACAATCCTTCACCACTGTCGTCTACGTGGACGTGACACACGGCTCCTACCTTCTTCAAAAACAGTCCGGTGCCACCCTTAATTTCTCAACTGCCGAACTCGCGAGTCCCGAGAGAGCTCCCACGCCGAGAGTCTTTCCGAGAAAGGGTAATGCTTTTGCAGCAAAGGGTAATGCCTTTGCGGCGATTCCTGCCAATAGCGGTAGGAAACCGCCTTTCATTCTCAAATTGTATCTCAATTGAGCGGGACTCAATCTCACCGTCAACCCTCTTCCATCATGAATCGCTTTCTCCATCCTTTTGATTTGACTTCTGGTCCAGGCGATCGAATCCTGACCACCACTCTCCAGATCATCGTGAGTGAATTTGAATCTCACCGCCTCGCCTGGAGTTGTTAACGCTCTCTTAAGTTTCTTCCTCTGTCCTGCCGATATGTTCACGTTTTTAACCACGTATTGGGTCATTATTCTTTTTTTAAAATATATTTTGTTCAATTTTTGTTTTCTTTTAATGATAATTATACATATATTAAATAATTTTGTAAATTAACATTGCGTTTATTTTATTTTCTTATTTATATATATACGCAATATTTTTTTTTGTTGCTTTTATATTTCTCTTATGTGAAATCGTATCGTCACCCTCTCTCCGCAAAGATCTAACAGTTCACCATTTTGATCTGTCAACGTGGTTTTGAGACTATACAACGTGTCTGAAATCACAGGTAGATAAACTAAATTTCGAGGTCGTTCCACGATCTTATAACCCGGCGACACATTTGGAAAGAAGGAATAGATCGTCGGTTGAGCGCTACCATTCACGTAGCTTCCAGCAATCACATCCACGTTCACCAGAATGCTATTGACTGTGAGAATGTCGACCGTATTTTCAGATGCCGCCTGGCCTCGATACATCTTTCGATCGAATCCCAGCATCTTGCCTATAGAATCGTCCGTGTTGAAATCCACTCGAAAATTATCTTCCAAATCCAACATCATCTGTAAGGTAATAGGGTTGGGAGCGAGTCTGATCTTGTTGCTTCCCTTTCCATCCGTCTTCATTCGCGTCTGAATGTAATTGTTCAAATCGTCTATGTCGTAACTTCCTTTGAGAATTCGAATCTCCAACCAATCCACTCCGTCGGAATACTTAAACGAGTTATTCTTTTCGGTGACGTTGGGAAAGGAATAATAAGTCTCCAGATTCACCAACGCCAACTCGTATCTTTTCTCTCTATTCAATTCGATGGAAGGTTTGAATTTCGTCGCAAATCGAGTGGAATCGCCATTCACCACGATTTGAATGGATTGTTTTGCAGCCGTATTCTCGGCTATCCGTTCTAACAATTCTCCTTGTTCGAACATTATATTTTAATTTTTATTTTATTTTTCAAAACTAAATTATTTGATAATTTATTATTTTCTAATTTTATTTTCGCTCTCTGTCTTATTATCATCAGAAACATTAAACTTGTCGAATCCGCACCAATATTTTCCGCGATTAAATTCGCTAGTCAAATCGATCATGACGAAATTGTAAAGTCCTCCATCCCAAACTCTCTTGCAGAATCTCCTGAATTCCGTCGTGCTCATGTCGTTTGCGACGTGATCACCGGAGATGTGATTGAGATTCTTGAGATCCTGGCGAAAGAGACACAGTAAATTAGCGTTCTCCCTTATCGTCTGTCTGGGCAATCGAAAATAATTCTGCGACAGGTAGAAACAGTCCACGTTGCTGTGACGACCCCTAACGTAATACGATTCGCATCGGTTCTGTCTCTCCAAAACCAGATCGTCGAAAATCATGAGATTCTTATCTTCCGATTTCAGTTCTCTAGGATCCGGAACGTCGCTAGCATTCTCATAAAATCGACACTCGACGTTCGAAGACGCATTTCTCTTCATCAATTCCATCGCCGCACCGTCCAAAATGGTCGAAAGAGAAGCTTCACTTTTGTCGAATTCCTCCCTAATGTCAAAGATTCTGGCTATGGCGTCCTTGGGCAATCTACGATCCATGCACTCTCAAAGCAATCTGTATTCGGGTTGAAACAAGCTCTTGCCAAACACGAACAATCTGTCGTAATCCAACCAGTCGGGTCGCGACAACAAATTCATCAACAGATTGGTCTTTCCACAATTCGATTTTCCCACTATCAAGCCTCTTATGCTTTTGGGAAAGAACTCATTATTCGACCTCTTGGTCGCGGCGTCGTTCCAAGACATATCTTTAATGTTCATCTTTGTTTATTTTTGTTATTTTAGATTTTTTCAAACACAATTTTATGTTTTTTCAAACTCGGTTTTATAAATATTATTATTTATTTATATTACACCGTCGCGAGTTCTCTTCAATCCAGATCCACTCGTCATTTTGGCTAAATCTTGTATGGGTGCCACAGCATCCTTAAAATCATTCCAACTTTTCGGCGATCGTTCTAACGTAGCTCGCTTCGATGGCGGACTGATCAACTTGTCGATCAACGCGTCGGCTGCCCTCTTGCCAGCCACAGAAGCTATCCTACCACTGGCTTCAGAAGCGGCTTTCTTACCAGCATCCAAAGCCGTCTTCTTCCCGACCTCAAACGCGGTCGATGCCAGTTTTCTACCCGCATCACTCGTGAACGCTCGCATTATAGAATCGACGATGCCAGAACCACCTTGAACGTAAGTTCTGACGTATCCCCTGTTCTTTATTACCAACATATTTTTATTTTATAATATATATTTTGTTTTTTTCACTAGTAAATCGTTTGTTGTTTAAATACTTTTTATTATTTGTAGTGTAAAATTTACTGTTTTTATTTTATATATTTTTGTTTGTTTGTTTGTTTCTCTCTACTTATTATATATATCAATCCTTCAATTCGTTCATCAGCCTTTTATAATAGTTTTTATTCAAAACCTTCTGCCTCAACAATTCATCGCATATGCTCACTATCTCATTATCTAATCCAGTGTTACCAGCGCGTCTACTTGCCATCATCAGTCTCAATCTCTGAGACAGAGCGTCAGAATCGCTCGGAAGAAAAGTGGTTCTCACTCCTTTCCCAGTAACCGACTCGACGAACTTCTTATTCATATCCCATATAGATTTCACCACTTTCGTCCACTTGTAACCTCTATTGGCTTTGGGTCTCGTTTCTCCAGCATCGTTATTTCTCTTCATGGCGTGGGTCTGAACCAGAATGTCGCCATAATTGTCGAAATCCCGATCCGTGTAATCACCAGGCTTATCGAAAAGAAGCAATTTGCGCAGTCCAGGTGTTAATTCATACCTATTCGAACCGACGATTAAATTATCATCATCCTCTCGCACTTTGGTGTCACCCACAAAAGTTCTACCGTCAGAATCCTTATAAATTCCATACAACAGATCTCTCTTACCACCATCCTTGGACGACGCGATGCTATCAGTGGTGACAGTCGAAGATGTATCATCGCTCTCACTCACATCAGTTTCGATTCTCACGGGAGCGTAATCCGGTGTAGATTGAAAGGAATACTGTTTTGTAAAACTGCCGGGCAACGAACCCATTCTCAAAGAACTCTCTTTTATGGGTCTCCATTCTTCAACTATCTCCTTCATGCTTCGTTCCTGAACCTCCGTCACGGGTTTAAATATTTTTGTGGTTTCGCACTTCAATTCCATCTCTCCAAGTCGCCTGCTTCTGTCAGCCGATTGAATACTCTTCTTAGCACGTTCATATTCGTTTAAAAGTTGATCTCTACGTTTGGAATCTGTGATGTGTAAAAACATTTTTTCGTTTTTAAATTATTAATATTTCCTTTAGAATATGCAACGTGAGTTATTTTATTATTTTCAAAATTAAATGTATAATTATTTTATGTTTTATGTTTTAAGTAAATAAAAATCTTCTGTCTTTAATATAATAACTAAAACCAGTTGAGGAAAAACATTTTACATGATAAAACCTCTATAAATGCGTTTTGCCATCGAATGCATTAAAAATCGCATCACCGATTATTCACTCCGTGACGAACTGGAGAACTTTGAAAAAGTTTGAAAGTTTTAGCGCATAAGAAACCGGTTTCTGATTTAATGCGTTTGAGAATAATTATATTCATTAAAAGGATACATTCATATCTCCGAACATTATCACAAGTAGATTAAAATTCAATTACCTCTTAAACCTGATTGAGTGGAAACGCGCTTTTATTGTCTATTATTAAAACGAAATACCTTTCATTCACACCGAAAGAAAACATGAGTGTCTGTTATAATACAATTTTATCTCTTAAAATTCATCTAAGTGAAAAAGGTTTTATAGTGGAATTTTTATTTTGAATGAAACAATTCTACAAACTGTTTTTATTTGAATGAAACAATTCTACGAACTGTTTTATTAAGATTATCTTACAAATTTCACTGTGACAAAACGTGAACAGATGATTTCTATCGGTTCTAATTTTCTAAAACTCAAGTTTTCAATGTCATCATTAAACGAAAACCTTTCATTCACACTGGAACAAAACTTGAGCATCTATTATAATACAATTTATCGGACTCATTTTTATAGTCGACTCTATTGAACGAAAACCTTTCATTCACACTGAAACAAAACATGAGTGTCTATTATAATACAATTCATCGGACTCAATTTTATAGTCGACTCTATTGAACGAAAACCTTTCATTCACACCGAAACAAAACATGAGTGTCTATTATAATACAATTTATTGGACTCAATTTTATAGTCGACTCTATTGAATGAAAAAAGCTATTTATTTACACTGAGTACAAAATTGAAAAAACTCCTCAAAACCGATTTTATCACGATTCGCCTCACAAAACTCAAGAGGTGAATCGGCAAATCGTTTTTCACTGATCAAATCGCACCCTAGACCGTCCGAAACGCAATCGCGAACGTAGGTGATACAGAACTCGCAAACCCCCTTTTTCCATGTACCGGAGGCCCAAATCGGTCTTAAAACAAAATTTTAAAAAAATCCTCGATGAGTAACGGTGCTTTACGCTCACTTTTCGCCGTTGGCGAACGTCGAAAAAACGTTTTGAGGTCGATTTTTCCTGATCTGGAATCCGCAAATGGGTTTCGCTGATCGGATTGCACTTTTAACGTTCGAACACCCGTTGGTGAACGTAGGTGAACGTAGGTGATACAGAATCCGCAAACCGCTTTTTGATGCTGATACAGAATCTGCAAAACGTTTTTTGCTCGCGTTCACCAACGATGGATCGAAGGTCTGATCCGCGATGGGAACGTAGAGAAAAATTTTTAATTTACATTTTCTTAAAATTTCACACATTTTTTCACTTTTTGAGCGACGTGTCGAATGTACGCGTTCGCCAATGGGTATTTGAACGTTAAAAGTGCGATCTGTGAGCCTCAAAACAATTGCGGATTCTGTATCACCATGAAAAAACGACATTTTGTATACTTGTACACGATTTAACACTGAATCCCTATGGCGGTACACGTACATGTACGTGTACTTGTACATTTTTTGGAAAAGTGATATGGAATCCGCATAATATACCTACTATCATCTCGCTTCTTCCCTACCTTTTTCCATGAGAGAATCCTTCATTTCTTCCTTGATGATCTGACAACTCTTGACTCTTATCTTCGCTTTCATGACTTTGTATTTTTGTTTTTCGTTCAATATGTCGACGTATTCGCCGTTCTAAATCCTACCGTCTTTCAATGCTAGAGAGATCTTATCCGACACGGTGTCGATCTTTGCACCGTCCAAAACGCTGATGTTTTCGTGCTTCTTGGCCTTCCCAGATAATTTCTTGTCGATTAAATTTCTGATCGTACTGACGAATCCGACAGTCAAAGCCAATCCTTCTATGGCCAACACGACTGGAAGAGCAACAACAGCGGCCGACAATAGACTGATTCTGGCAACATTCAAACCCATAGAGGTCAAATCCACACCGTTCACACATTTCTCGAATACATTAACTACGTTTTTCACGCAAAAAATCATGTAATGATATTTCCTGTAAGTGTAACGTTCTACAAATTTGACTTCGTATTTCAACCAATCTAGAACATCTATAATCATGTCATAATCTTGGTAAGACATTTTTTTTCATTCGAACACTTCATCGTTTCAATATTTTTGAAATAGCTTCGATTTAAGAATATGAAAAACAATATAAACAACGTTCCGTACCCGTTTAAACACGTGTCATGTACGATTTGTTCCGATTCAATTTTTTCTAATGCATACTTGTGTAAATATTGGGAAAAAGCTAAATAATAATACGAATGTTTTGTTAACACATCTGTTGGAAGTTGTTTTCTCTCCTTTTGTTTCATTTTTTTAAAATTTTTTTTTCTTCTTTTGAATAACGTACCCAAAAGGGGTATATTCTTAAACGGGTGAATTCTGACCAAACAATAAACCTTCACCGATTGGTTCCACATTTTCTCCAGTCTTCAGATAGAGACCGTCTCCATGGAAAGCATTGCCACTGCCTTTTCTCGCGGGTCCTAGATACAATCCTATACCTTCGACATCTACGCGACACACAGCTTCTCCCTTCTTCAAAAACAGTCCGTTTCCTCTCTTCTTCAAAAACAATCCTCTACCCATTAATTTGTCGACTCCCAAACTAGCGAGTCCCGAGAGAGCTGCCACGCCCAGAGCTGTTAACACCATCTTCATGCGAATGGGTAATGCTTTGGCAGCAAGTCCTGCCAATAGCGGTAAAAAAGCACCTTTCATTCTCAGATTATATCTCAACTGAGCAGGACTCAGTCTCACTGTCATTCCCGTTCGATTACGAATTGGTTTCTCCATCCTTTTGATTTGAGTTTTAGTCCAGGTGATCTGATCGCTACCGCCACTCACCAGATCTTGATAACGGAATTTAAATCAAACGGCTTCACCTCATTTACTCAATGCTCTGCGAAGTTTAGCTTTCTGTCCTTCGGATATGTTCACATTTTGAATTACGTATCGACTCATTTTTTTTTATATTTTTTTATTTTATTTTGATTTGATTTGATTTAATTATATATATCTTTTTTTTAAAATTATTTATATTATAAGTTTCTTTTTTTTATTTCTTATATAATATATAAATAAAATCCTAAAACTTCATTAAATAAAACAAAATATTTTTTTTTTTTCAAGATATTTTTTTTTATATCTCTCTGATGTGAAATCAGATAGTCACTCTCTCTCCACGAAGATCTAACAGATCGCGATTCTGATCGGTCAACATGGTTTCAATACTATATAATGTGTCCAGAATCACAGGTAGATAGATGAGATGGGGGCGCGGTGGCGTTGTGGTAACCGGTTCTCGTCAAATCACCGAAGTTAAGCAACGTCAAGCCCGGTTCGTCCTCAGATGGGTCCTCCTGAGCGATCGATTCGGACTCCCGCGCTGTGTCCTTGGGCAAGGCACTTAACCCCCATTGTCCACATGGGGGCACGATGACGCCGTGTACTAAGGCGTACTGTACGTCTATGGTGCGCATGTATTCAACCAATCTAACCCTGCCTGTGCTGCAGTGCGGAGTTACGATGTTGGGGAGCTGGCAGCTGCTCGTCGTTGCTCGGTGGTTCTCTCCGGGTACTCCGGCTTCCTCCACCCGTAAAACTGTGACGGTCATGTTTAGCCATTGTGCATAAGTATGTGACCTTAAACACCAATAAATAAATAAATAAATAGATAGATGAGATTTCGAGGTCGATCCACAATCTTATAACCCGCCGAAACATCTGGAAAGAATGAGTAGATTGCCATAACTTCCCGCAATCACATTAACATTCACTAAAATGCTATTAACCACGAGAATGTCGACCATATTTTCAGACGTGGCATGACCTCGATACATCTTTCGATCGAATCCCAACATCTTACCAATCGAATCTTCTGCACTAAAATCCACTCGAAAATTATCTCCCAAGTCTAATATCATCTGTAGAGTACTCGTATTGGGAGCGAGTCTTACCATCTTACTTCCGTGACCATCTGTCTTCAGTCTGGATGTGACGGTTCAGATCGTCTATGACGTAACTCCCTTTGGGAATTCGAATCTCGAACCAATCCACACCGTTGGAATACTTGAATGCATTATTCTTTTCGATGACATTGGGAAACGAGTAGTAAGTCTCGAGATTAACCAACGCCATCTTGTATCTCTTTTCCTTCTTCAATTCGATGGAAGGTTCGAATTTCGTAGTGAATCGACTCGTGTCGTGACTCGCTACGATTTGATAGGACTGTTTAGCAGCCGTATTCTCGACTCTCTGTTCTAATAGTAGATGTTCTGACATTTTTTCATTTATTATTATTTATTATTTATATATTTCTTATATTTTATCGATATTTTTTTATTATTTTTAAAAAATTTTCTTCTCTATTATTATCATCAGAAATATAAAAAAAATCGTCGAATCCGCTTCGATATTTTCCGTTGTTAAATTCGCTAGTCAATTTGATCACCACGAACTTGTGACGTCCTTTGTCCCAAACCTTCTTACAGAATCTCCTGTATTCTTCCCTGCTCATGCCGTTGGCCACGTGATCTCCATAAATGTGATTGAGATTCTGGAGATCCTGATGAAAGAGACACAGAAAATTAGCATTCTCCCTTATCATCTGTCTGGGCAGTCAAAAATAATTCTGAGACAGATAGAAACAATCCACGTTGCTGTGACGTCCTCGAATGTAATATGATTCACATCGACTCTGTCTCTCCAACAGCAGATCGTTGAAGATCATGAGATTCTTATTCTCCGACTTCAACTGTCTGTGATCGGGAACGTCGTCGGCATTCTCGTAAAATAGATTTTCCACATTCGAACACTCGACGTTTCTCTTGGTCAATTCTCTCGCCACCCCTTCCAATATATTCGAAGTCTCGTGTCCTTCGAATTTGTCTGAATTGTCGAAGATTCTCGACATGACGTCCTTGGGTAATTTACGTATCATGCACTCTCGAAGCAATCTGTATTCCGGTTGAAATAGACTCTTGCCAAAAACGAATAATCTGTCGCAATCCAACCAACCGGGTCGCAACAATAGATTCAATAAGAGATTGGTCTTTCCACAATTCGTTTTCCCCACTATTAGACCTCTTATGCTCTTGGGAAAGAACTCGTCGTTCGACCTCTTGGTCATCGCGTCATTCCAAGACATGTCTTTAATATCCATTGTTTTTTCTCCAGTTTTTTTTTAAACTATGTTTTTGAATTATGGTTTTTTTTCTATTTTTTTTATTATTTTTAATTTCTATTTTATATATATATATTATTTATTAAAAAAATTTTTTTTTTTATTTATAAATCACTTTCAATCCCAATCCGTTCATCATTTTAGCTAAGTCTTGTATCGGCACGATCTCATAGAAGTCTCCCCAACGTTTCGATTCGATACTAGATCGTTTGGCAGGTGTTGGAGTTATCAATTTATTAATCAACGCGTCAGAACCTCTTCCGAAGCTATTCTACCGCTCACTTCGGTTGCAGCTTTCTTACCCGCATTGATAGCCGTCTTCTTTCCAATTTTGAGAGCGCTCGAGGTGGTCTGTTTTGCGGCATCGCCAGTGAATTTACGAGTTAAAGATCGCATCATCGAATCCACGATGCCCAATCCGATGTAGATGTAAGATCTAGCATATCCCCTGTTATTTATCACTAACATTTTTTTTTATTATTATTTTTTTTTTTTTTAATATATATATTTTTTTATTTACTTAATATTTTTTTTTCTTTTCTCTTACTATTTTATTATTTCAAACGATTCATCAACTTTTGATAATCCTTCTTAGTCAAGGCCTTTTGCCTCAACAATTCATCACAAACACTAACTATCTCGTTATCCACTCTGGTGTTACCGGCCTCTCTGCTAGCCATCAACAATCTCAATCTCTCCGACAAGGCATCGGGATTGTGTGGAAGAAATATCGTGTCGGTCATTCCCTTTCCAGTCACCGATCTCACGAATCGGCCAGTATCCATCCATATGGGTTCAACCACGTGCTTCCACTTGTAACCTCTCCTATCCTCCGGTCTCGTCTCTTTGGGAGCGTTGTTCTTCTTCGTGGCATGGGTCTGAACCAGAATGTCTCCATAATTTTGGTAATCCTCATCAGTGTAATCTATAGATAATCTATAGGTTTCTTGTCAGCAAGCAGTTCATACAGTCCCTCGGTCCTTTCGTACCTGTTCAGATTGACGATCAATTGATCGTCTTCATGTGATATTTCCATATTACCCACGAAAATTTTATCGTCTCCGCGACGAAATCCATACATTAGATCTTTTTCACTACTACTATCATCGTCAAATCTGACGCTGCTCAAAGCATCGCTACTATCGACGGTACTTGGATCATTCTCGATTCTCTCTGGAGTGAATCCGGACAAACTTCTTGGCGTAAAACTACCGGGGCTTGAAGCGGTCATCCTCTGAGAACCTTCTTTTATGGGTCTCATTTCCTCGACGATTTCTTTCCTGGCTCGTTCCTGAACCTCGGTGATGAGTTTGAACAACTTGGTCGTCTCAATCCCATCTCTCTCAATCGCCTGGCCCTATCCTGTGCTTGAATATTCTCCTTACTCCGTATTAATTCGCGAACCTGCTCATCCCTTCAATTCAAATCTCCAGTCTGCAGAAACAATGTTTTTTTATTTATTTTATTTTATTTTTTTTTAATGATAAAAACAGTTATTTTTTGTATTCTTATTTTTTTTTTTTGAATGTTGTTTTATATATATATTTTGAAAAACAATTTTTTATCATCCGTCTCACAACTCATCATATAACACACACACACACACACACACACACACACACACACACACACACACACACACACACACACACACACACACACACACACACACACACACACACACACACACACACACACAGTCTTGTTTTCCCTACATACCGAGGTACCCCATTGTCTGTCCTTTGTGTGGACTAACGGTTTCAACCTCGTTTTGCCGGTACAGTTCTGGGAAAACAACCGAGGTAAAGGGTTTCTTTTGTCTTTTGTACCTCGGTAAGGCGAAACACGCAAACTCTTTTGTCTAGTTACCTCGTCAAGTTGGTAAGACAAACGCACACACACACACACACACACACACACACACACACACACACACACACACACACACACACACACACACACACACACACACACACACACACACACACACACACACACACACACACACACACACACACACACACACGCACACACACACACACACACACACACACATCTTCGATCGCAATCTCTCTCTCCATGCAAAAAATCCCAAACCTTCTGTACTTCATCGCAGACCGGTTTTAGTAGACCTTATATGTTTTAGACTTCGACGAGCGATCTCTCTCCGTGTCAAAAAAACCTCATACATCATCGTGGAATGGTTCGAGCACACCAAAAAATTCCTCGCTCGATTCGGACTCTATTTTTCCCGTGGGAATTGACGTTCGATCGTGCATCCTGAACCCACGACACCTCGTCTACTGCCACCACTACAAAAACGAGGAGAAAGCGACGATGTGAAGGCAGAGATGTCGCATCGAACAAGTCGATAGAATTCAATCGAGACGAACGCAATTTGTCCGGCACAACTAAGTTTCTGGTGCGACAAGATGTTCCACCAGGAAAGTGTGCTGGTACTCTCGTTTTCCCCTTCTAACCAGCCCAAAACGGAAGTTATGTTTAACTCTCGTGTGCCGGTTGGGTGCTGTGAGTGGCCGAAAACAGCCCATTTTATCAACAGTTCGATGTTTGGTAGCCTCCATACGTTGGGTGCTGTTGGTACCCAAAAACAGCCCATTTTATCAAAATTTTGATGTTTGAGAGGCTGTGGAGGGTTAACAAACGCTTACCGGAATATTTTGTCCATGCAACTTGTAATGTCACACCAAGATCTGCGAATGTCCAATTTCTCTTGAAAATCTACAAGATGTTTTTAGAGCAATCCTCTGGAAACATGAATTTTTAAGCTTTTGTGGGGTATTGCTCTTTAACCAGCCCAAAACGGGTTAAGGATTGGTTTTTTTAATACCCTTATCACTCAAAAAATATTCATCGGTGAATTCCACTTCTAATAAAGGAGGTTTATGTTTATCACTCAGGTACACTTTGGGTGGTGTGGGTGCCTGAAAACAGGCCATATTCTCACAAATTTGATGTTTGAGAGCCTGCAATGGGTTAACAAACGCTTTCTGGAATATTTTGTCCACGCAACTTGTAAGTCTTGCGAATGGCCGTTTGTTTTCTTGAAAATCTATAAGATTCGTTCAGAGAAATCCACAGAAAACATTAATTTTGAAACTTTTGAGGGGTGTCACTATTTAATCAGCCCAAGACGGGTTAACGCTTGGTTTTTTGAATACCCCTATTACTTACAGAAAAGATCGTCGGTGAATTCCACTTCCAATAAAGGAAAATATGTTTATCTTTCGTGCACCCTTTCGGTGCTGTGGCATCCACAAAAGAACCCATTTCATCAAAATTTCGATGTTTGTCAGCTTGTGGAGGGTTAAGAAATGCTTAGCCTAAAATATTTGTATGCAAATTGTTGTGTCACAGTCAGTTCTAGCAATCTTCAAGACGCGTTTTGAGAAAGTGACAATAAACCCTAATTTGGCAGTTTTTTCCAATTCTCGAGAAAGAAGGGTTAAATCGAACATTGCGCTTCGGTGCATTTTAAGCTTCTGTGCCCTTCTATGCGTGTGCGAAATTGTGCGAAAATCGGTTCTGAAATGGCTTCAGAATCGTGCGGACAAAAGGTGTGGAAAACCCCCCAAAGAAACTGGACTTCATGATTCTGGGGAATCATGGCTTTCCCAGACGAGATTCCATGATTTGTCATGAACCCAGAGTGTCTGAAGAATTGTTTTTAACTGTATCGCTAAAGTACCATTATTGATGCCTTGAGAAAAGTGGGTATAATAGTCTCAAATGACACAGTTTGATAAAAGAAACTCCAGGTTAAAATCATCATTATTGGTGGAGAGGGTTAATATCAATATCAGCGTCCGAGAAGTCTGCGTCCGTCAAAAGAAGTTGTTTGTTTGGCAGATACACATTGAATGCTGTGGCTATTTTCAAACAACCCTTTATATGTCAAATTTATCTAAACTCTTTATGCTTGACAGCTTGTGGAAGGTTAATGAACGCTTGTAAGAATAATTCTTCTCAAGAGTTTATATTTTCTTGAAAATCTCTTAAGAACCACTTTGACATTTAGCAGCCTGTGGAGGGGTTAACAAACGCTGAGCAGAATGTTTTATCCATGCTACTTGTAATACCACACCAAGACCTGCCAATGTCCAATTGTACCTGAAAATCGCCAAACAGGCAGTTAGTGATAACCACAGAAAATTTGAATTTTAAGCTTCTAAGGGGCATCTCTCCTTAACTAGTCCAAAATGGGTTAAGCTGTGTTTTTTTAATACCCTTGTTACTTACAAATATGATCCTCCGTGAATTCTGCGTGTGGTAAAAGAAGTACTGTTTATCTTTTACATATCCATTGGGTGCTGTTGGTGCCTGAAACCAGCCCATGTTATCAAATCAAAATTTTGATGTTTACCAGTCCGTGGAGGGTTAACAAATACTTATCGGAATATTTTGTCTTTGCAACCTGTAAGGACAGACAAAGACCTGCTAATGGTAATTTGTTCTTGAAAGTCTGCAAGAAGCGTTTAGAGAAATCCACAGAAAATGGGAATTTTAAGCTTTTAAAGGGTATATCTCTTTAACCAGTCCAAAATGGGTTAAGACTTGGATTTTTGAATACTCTTACTACATACAAATACTTTTCCCTATAAATTTTGTGTCTGATAAAGGAGTTATGTTTCTTTGTTGCATACCCTTCGGGGGCTGTTGGTTGCTGAAAACAGCCCATTTTATCAAAATTTTGACATTTAGCAGCCCGGAGAGGGTTAACAAATGCTTAACGGAATATTTTGTCGATGCAGCTTATAATATCGCCCTTAGACCTGCGAATGGCCAATTTTTCTTGAAAATCTACAAGACTAGTACAGAGAAATCCACAGAAAATATTATTTTTTAAGCTTTTGATGGGTTTCACTCTTTAATCAGCCCAAAACGGGTTAACGCTTGGCTTTTTGAATATCCTTATTACTTATAAAAATGATCATCGGTGAATTCCACTTCCAATAAAGCTGGTTATGTTTATCTTTCGTGTACCCTTTGGGTGCTATGGCTGTCCCAAAACAGCCCATTTCATCAAAATTTCGATGTTTGTCAGCCTGTGGAGGGTTAACAAATTCTTATCGTAAAATATTTTGTATGCGAATTGTTCTGTCAAGGTCAGGGCTAATAATGATGAATGATTAAACAAATCTACA
The DNA here is from genome assembly GCA_031216915.1 of Pictodentalium vernedei. Classification (NCBI taxonomy): domain Eukaryota; kingdom Metazoa; phylum Mollusca; class Scaphopoda; order Dentaliida; family Dentaliidae; genus Pictodentalium; species Pictodentalium vernedei. The sequence goes on from CM062294.1 coordinate 366,313,424, forward strand.
AGACGCGTTTTGAGAAAGTAATGATAAACCCTAATTTTGGCAGTTTTTGTCAATTTTCGCGAAAGAGGTGTTAAATCGTAAATTCCGCTTGTGTACGTTTTTAGGTTTCGTGCCCCTCTATGCGTGTGCGAAATTGTGTCAAAATCGGTTCGAAAATGGCTTCAGAATCGTACGGACAAAATATGTGGAATTTTTTTTTTAAAAAACTAGATTTTATGATTCTGGAGAATCATGGATTTTCCAGACGATATTCCATGATTTTTCATGTCTCCAGAGAGTCTGAACAATTGTTTTTAATTGTATCACTAAAGTACCTTTATTGATGCCTTGAGAAAAGTGGGTATAATAGTCTCAAATGACCCAGTTTATAAAAGAAAGTCCAGGTTAAAATCATCATTTTTGATGGAGATGGTTAATATCAATATCAGTGTCCGAGAAATCTGCGTCCGACAAACGAAGTTGTTTGTTTGCCACATACCCATTGAATGCTGTGGCTATTTGCGTTTTTAGGTTTCTTGCCCCTCTATGCGTGTACAAAATTGTGTCAAAGTCGGTTTGAAAATGGTTTCAGAATCGTAAGGACAAAATGTGTGGAAAAAATACTAAAACAAAAAACTAAAAAAAACTAAAAATCTCTAGAAAAACAAATCTCTTTTCATGAGGGAAATGCCAAACTAGACTTAATGAATCTGGAGAATCATGGTTTTTACAGACGATATTCCATGATTTTTCATGAACCCAGGTTGTCTGAAGTGTTTTTAACTGTATCACTAAAGTAACTTTATTGATGCCTTGAGAAACGTGGGTATAATAGTCTCAAATGACCCAGTGTGAAAAAAGAATGTTTAGGTCAAAATCGGTTCGAAAATGGCTTCAGAATCGTACGGACAAAAATGTGTGGAAATTTTTTTTAAAAAACTAGACTTTATGATTCTGGAGAATCATGGCTTTTCCAGACGAATAGTATAATAGTCTCAAATGACCCTGTTTATAAAAGAAAGTCCAGGTTAAAATCATTATTATTGGTGGAGAGGGTTAATATAAATATCAGCGTCTGAGAAGTCTGCGTCCGACAAAAGATGTTATGTTTGTTTGCCACATACCCATTGAGTGCTGTGGCTGTTTCCAAACAGCCCATTATATCTCAAATTTATCTAAAATTGTGATGCTTGGCAGCTTGTGAATGGTTAAAAACGCTTGCCAGAATAATTCTTCTCAACAGTCTATGTTTTCTTGAAAAAACTGTAAGAATCACTTCAAGAAATCCACAGAAAGTGTGACCTTTAAGTTATTAAGGGTGTTCTGTCTTTGAACCGGCAACACGGGGTTTAGGCGTGGTTTTTTGAATACCCTTACTACTTACAGAAATTTTCCACCAGGAATTCTGAGTCCGACAAAACAGGTTATATTTATGTGTTACATACCCATTTGGTGCTGTTGGTGTCCGAAAAAAATGCAATTTCATCAAAATTTTGACGTTCGGTAGAGTGTGGACAAACGCTCAGCCGAATGTTCTATCCATGCAAATTATAATACCACACCAAGACCTGCCAAAGTCCAATTGTTCTTGAAAATCGCCAACAGGCAGTTAGAGAATTCCAAGGAAAGTGCGTAGTTTAAGGGGCATCTCTCCTTAACCAGTCCAAAATGGGTTAAGTAGTTCTTTGGGTTCTTTTAATACCCTCACTACTCACAAAAAATATCCTTCGTGAATTCTACGTGCAGGAATAGAAATTCTGTTTTTCTTTTACATACTCATTGGGTGCTGTTTGTCAGGGCAAAGCCAGTCTAAAAGGGAGGATGCCTCCTCCCCCTAATTTCAAGTTCAGATGTATGTATATATTTCTTCTCTCCGTGTAGTAAGCACACATGTTTTAATTAGATAATTAGCCATAGGCAATTCACAGTGGGATACTTCTCTGGCATATTACTAGTCCGAATAAAATGTCCCCATGCTCGTTAATCTCGCAAAGACAAGCACTGATAGATTGACTTCAATCGTCACGGCTTTTAAATATATTATTTCTCGGGATACGCTTGATAGCATATGCATTGGCGCTCGGTGATTTTATCTTCAGAAATGTCGCGTGCTATGTTTAGGCATCTTGAAATATTGTTATATAACCATCTCGAGACCAGATATAAAGTGTGGAAAACTCGCCAGTTCAGGAGAGACTTGGGTTCCGACCGTTTAGGAGTGAGACTTGGGTTCGGCCGAATAGGAGACGCCATATAGGGTCTCGTACGAGTGGAATTGCTGGGCAATCCACGTAGCTCCGCTGTACGCCGCTATTATCAGATTAGGTGGACGTAGTAGAGCTACAAGCCCGAATTTAGAGAATAGATTACGAACCCAAGTAAAGGCTAAGTTTAGATGTCATTAGCGCGGATCGACTCGCACCTGTCTCAAAGTGTAGGCTATTGTATTGTGGTATTAACCCCTAGGTTCCTTAGGAACGCAGAAGTTGATCGCATAGTAGCCTGTTTTAGTATCAGAGTGTTGTGAATATCGACTCAAGGTCGACAAGTGACAATTCGCGCAAGCTCGAAAGCGCATTTTGAAGCTGTGAGTTCTGCATGAACTGTGTGTATTTCAAAAGGACAGGAACATTCAAGGAGAGTTCTATCAAAGGACACATGTATAAGGTATGTGATATAGACTTGTTAAACTAGCCGACAGAGTGGATGAACCGAATCCAAATCAAAACGATGTTGCCACAAAGTAGTTAGCATTGCTAGTCGGGATCCCCGGCAGTCAGAGCTGCAGACGCGCACAGACGCAAACGATTAAGACTCGGTGTTTTAAGCTCCTGTTGCGAGCCTGTGACAGTGACATTTTGAAAGTGTACTATAGCGCCAGTACAGGGCTATAGATAAATTGAAATTGATGAAAAACTGTTAACCCCTGTGATAAATCTTCTACCACGTTGATCAAATTGTTAAATGTCTTGAATATTGAAATGAGTTTATTTTGAATGTAAATAAAAGAATCGTTGTTACTTTAATCATTGTTTCCTTTCCGCAGCCTGAAGTGATTAGTAATCACACCTAATGAAGCACGAATCTATATTTTGAGTTCACTCGGCAGGGAAGAAAATCATAGTTCGGTCCCAACTCAGCTCTGCGAGCCGAGTTTGGCCCGTGCCAGGATTCCGACCCTCCTTGTTGGCTCGTCCCCCAATATTTTTAATGGCGAGGCTAAACAACCCCATGTCACCCCTCCCACGCGGATAGAGGTGTTTGACACTGTTGGTGCCTGAAAACAGCCCATTTTATTACAATTTGATGTTTAGCAGCCCGTGGAGGGTTAACAAACGCTTACCGGAATATTTTGTCTATGAAACATGTAAAGCCAGACAAAGTCCTGCTAATGGTTATTTAGTTTTGAAAGTCACCCAGAAGCGTTTGGAGAAATCCACAGAAAATGGGAATTTTAAGCTTTTAAGGGATATGTCTCTTTAACCATCCAAAATGGGTTAAGACTTGGATTTTTGAATACCCTTACTGCATACAAAACGTTTTTCCCTATAAATTTTACGTCTGATAAAGGAATTTATGTTTCTCTGTTGCAGACCCATTGGGTGTTGTTAGTGTCCGAAACCAGCCATTTTATCAAACGTTTGACATTTAGCAGCCCGTGGAGGGTTAAGATGCTTACCAGAATATTTTGTCCATGCAGCTTGTAATGTCACGCTATGACCTGCGAATGGCCAATTTCTCTTGCAAATCTACAAGACTCGTTTAGAGAAATCCACAGAAAACATGAATTTTTTAGCTTTTTGAGGTGTATTGCTGTTTAACCAACTCCAAACGGGTTAACGCTTGGTTTTTGAATACTCTTTGTACTTACAACTAGAGGCTGTACAGAGCCTGTAATCGCTCACCTGGAAATACATATAAAAATGTGATTTCCCATAGGCTTTCCATGGTAACTATGAGCTGTAATTGTGGCCATGTTTGCAACATTACATCAAAATTACATCAGGATCATTGGTAGAAGGTGTCCCAGTCTTCAATCACGTGAAGTTTCAAAACATTTGAATCCATCAAACAGAATCATAGAATGTCTCTGGTAGCCATATTTTCCAGCCAATCGGAACAAAAAGAGGATCGTTTGTAGAGGGTCTCCTATAGACCATTCTTGCCAAGTTTTGGTTCACGTCGGCTCAATAGTTCCAGAGAGAAGATGAAAATGTGATTTCCTATAGGTTTTTTTCTATAGTAACTATAAACCGCAATTGTGGCCATGTTTGCAAAACGAACAACATTAAAACGAGGAACGTTTGTGGAGGGTGTCCCAGTTATCAACCATGCAAAGTTTCAAAACATTTGGCCCTGTGGTTTCAAAGAGTTTTTAAAATTGACCAATCAGAATCAAAGAATGCTTCTGGCGACCACGTTTTTTTTACCCAACAGGAATAAAATAAGTAACAGTTGTAGAAACTCTCTCATAGACAATGCCTGCCAAGTCTGGTTCACATTGGCTCAGTACTTTCAGTGAAGATGGTGAAAATGTGATTTCCTATAGGGTTTCTATAGTAACTATAAGCCACAATTGCAGCCATAATTGCAAGCCGGTGAAGATTAAAATAAGGATCATTGGTAGAGGGGCTTACAGTCATCAGTCACATTAAGTTTTTCCGAACCATTTGGCCTTGTAGTTTCAAAGAAGATTTTCTTGAAAATGCACACATTTATGAATTCTGTTTCAACAAAAAAAATCATTAAAAAAGGGTTAAAATATTTTGAAAATTACAATTTTTTCAGACAGTATTCTCTTTCAAAATAGCTTTTGGATAGGTAAAGGGTTACAGGAATCTTAAAAGATATACAATAATTACTCTCATCCGAGCTGACATGATTGCAAGAAAATAAACAAAACTAACCTAGATTTTCCAAACAATCTGTCAACATGTATCAAACATAATTAGATTACAGCTGAAGATATCAACCTACAGTTGCACATGTTTTACAGTACAAGTCAAAATAAGTTGTGCAGGATGATCCTATACACTATGTATCTTTTCTCTTTCTACACTGATAAGACCAGAAGCTGACATCATTTTCTGGAAAGCTCTCACCGATAGCTTTTCCAGAAAATGTCAGATTCTGATCTTGTCAGGGCAGAAGCTGCAGTCTACTTAGTTTATTGGAGTTATGCTACAGCTTATTTTGACTTGTACTGTATACCATATATTATTGAGGTTTTTTCCCTGTTCTCAGAAATCGAAAAAACTGGAACCAATCCTTACCAGATTCTCAAAAAACAAGTATTTTGCTGACAGTACTGATCTTCGTGCAGACCGGAGAGGCATTGGGTTAAGCTTTAGAATATAGCCTCTGGTGGCAACATATTTCCATCCTCTTATAGACCATTCCTGCGAAGTTTGGCTCACGTCGACTCAGTAGTTCCAGAGAAGAAGATGAAAATGTGATTTCCTAAGGGTTTCTATAGTAACTATAAGTCGCAATTATGGCCATGTTTACAACCCGATCAACATTAAATGAGGATCGTTGGTAGAGAGCGTCCCAGTCATCACTTATGTGAAGTATCAAAACATTTGGCCTGGCAGTTGCAGAGGAGAAGATTTTTGAAAATCCACCTATCAGAATCAAAGAATGCCGCTGGCGGCCATGTTTTTCAACCCACGGGAACAAAATGAGGATCGTTTGTAGAGGACGTCCCATAGACTATCCCTGCTAGGTTTGGTTCACGTCAGCTCAGTAGTTCCGGAGAAGAAGATGAAAATGTGATTTCCCATAGGGTTTCTATAGTAACTATACCCCGCAATTGTGGCCATGTTTGCAACTCGATCAACATTAAATGAGGATCGTTGGTAGAGGGGGTCCCAGTCATCATTTATGTGAAGTATCAAAACATTTGGCCTGGCAGTTTCAGAGGAGAAGATTTTTGAAAATCCACCAATCAGAATCAAAGAATGCCTCTGGCGGCCATATTTTTCAACCCATGGGAACAAAATGAGCATCGTTTGTAGAGGACCTCCCATAGACTATCCCTGCCAGGTTTGTTTTCACATCGCCACGGTTTTTCCAGAGAAGAAGAGGAAAATGTGATTTCCAATAGGGTTTCTATAGTAACTATAAGATGCAATTGTGGCCATGTTTACAACCCGATCAACATTAAATGAGGACCGTTGGTAGAGGGGGTCCCAGACATTATTTATATGAAGTTTCAAAACATTTGGCCCGGCGGTTTCAGAGGAGAAGATTTTTGAAAATCCACCAACCAGAATCAAAGAAAGCCTCTGGAAGCCATGTTTTTTATCCGACGGGAACAAAATGAGGACCGTTTGGAGAGGACCTCCCATAGACCATTCCTGCCAAGTTCGGTTCACACCGCCTCAGCGGTTACAGAGAAGAAGATGAAAATGTGAAAAGTTTACGGACACCAGATGACGGACGACGGACAACGACGGACGTCAAGTGATGAGAAAAGCTCAGATGGCCTTTTAGGCCAGGTGAGCTAAAAATGATCCTCGATGAATTCCACTTCCAATAAAGGAAGTTATGTACATCTCGCGTGTACCCTTTGGGGGCAGTGGGTGCCAGTAGGTATAAAAGGCCGATTCTGGACCACTTTTCCAAAAAAATGTACAAGTACACGTACATGTACGTGTACCGCCATAGGGATTCAGTGTTAAATCGTGTACACGTGTACAAAATGTCGTTTTTTCATGGTGGTCCAGAATCGGCAATTGGTTTTGAGGCTCACAGATCACACTTTTAACGTTCAAATACCCCTTGGCGAACGCGTAGATTCAACACATCGCTCAAAAGTGAAAAAATGTATAAAATTTTAAGAAAATCTAATTTAAAAATTTTCTCTCTAGGTTCCCATCGCGGATTAGACCATCTATCTATCGTTGGTGAACGCGAGCAAAAAACGCTTTGCCGGTTCTAGACCAGCATCAAAAAACGGTTTGCCGATTCTGGACCACCTACGTTTCATCTACGCTCGCCAACGGGTATTCGAATGGTTAAAGCGCGATCCGATCGGCGAAACCCATTTGCCGATTCTAGACCAGGAAAAATCGACCTCAAAACGTTTTTTCGACGTTCGCCAACGACGAAAAGTGAGCGTAAAGTGTAGTTACTCATCGAGGATTTTTTTAAATTTTGTTTTAAGACAGATTTGGGCCTCCGGTACATGGAAAAAAGGCGGTTTGCGGGTTCTGGACCACCACGTTCGCGATCGCGTTTCGGACGGTCTAGGGTGTGATTTGATCGGTGAAAAACGATTTGCCGATTCACCTCTTGAGTTTGTGAGGCGAATCGTGATAGAATCGATTTTGAGGAGTTTTTCAATTTTGTACTCAGTGTAAATAAATAGCTTTTTTCATTCAATAGAGTCGACTATAAGATTGAGTCCGATAAATTGTGTTATAATAGACACTCATGTTTTGTTTCGGTGTGAATGAAAGGTTTTCGTTCAATAGAGTCGACTATAAGATTGAGTCTGATAAATTGTATTTTAATAGACACTCAAGTTTTGTTTCGGTGTGAATGAAAGGTTTTCGTTCAATACAGTCGACTATAAAATTGAGTCCGATAAATTGTGTTATAATAGACACTCATGTTCTGTTCTGGCGTGAATGAAAGGTTTTCGTTTAATGATGACATTGAAAACTTAAGTTTTAAAAAATTAGAATCGATGGAAAATCATCTGTTCACGTTTTGTCACAGTGAAATTTGTAAGATAATCTTAATAAAGCAGCTCGTAGAATTGTTTCATTCAAATAAAACAGTTCGTAGAATTGTTTCAATCAAATAAAAATTCCATTATAAAAACCTTTTTCACTTAGATGAATTTTAAGAGATAAAATTGTATCATAATAGACACCCATGTTTTGTTTCGGTGTGAATGAAAGGTTTTCGTTCAATAGAGTCAACTATAAAATTGAGTCTGATAAATTGTGTTATAATAGACATTCATGTTTTGTTTCGGTGTGAATGAAAGGTTTTCGTTCAACGGTTGACATTGAAACTTAAGTTTTAGAAAATTAGAATCGATGGAAAATCATCTGTTCACATTTTGTCACAGCGAAATTTGTAAGATAATCTTAATAAAATAGTTTGTAGAATTGTTTCATTCAAATAAAACAGTTCGTAGAAGTTTTTCATTCAAATAAAAATTCCATTATAAAACCTTTTTCATTAGATGAATTTTAAGAGATAAAATTGTATCATAATAGACACTCATGTTTTGTTTCGGTGTGAATGAAAGGTATTTCGTTTTAATAATAGACAATAAAAGTGCGTTTCCACTCAATCAGGTTTAAGAGGTAATTGAATTTTAATCTAGTCATGATAATGTTCGGAGATATGAATGAACCCTTTTAACGGATGTAATTATTCTCAAACGCGTTAAATCAGAAACCGGTTTCTTATGCACTAAAACTTTCAAACTTTTCAAAGTTCTCCAGTTCGTCACGGAGTGAATAATCGCTGATGCATTCTTTAACACGTTCGAGAGCAAATGCATTTATAGAGGTTTTATCATGTAAAATGTTTTTCCTCAACTGGTTTTAGTTATTATATTAAAGACAGAAGATTTTTATTTACTTAAAACATAAACATAAAAATAATTATACATTTAATTTTGAAAATAATAAAATAACTCACGTTAGCATACTCAAAGGAAATATTAATAACTTAAAAACGAAAAAAATATTTTTACACATCACAGATTCCAAACGTAGAGATCAACTTTTAAATGAATATGAATGCGCTAAGAAGAGTATTCAATCGGCTGACAGAAGCAGACAACTTGGAGAGATGGAAATAAAGTGTGAAACCACAAAAATATTTAAACCCGTGACGGAGGTTCAGGAACAAAGCAAGAAGGAGATAGTTGAAGACTTGAGACCCATAAAAGAGAGTTCTTTGAGAATGGGTTCGTTGCCCGGCAGTTTTACAAAACAGTATTCCTTTCAATCTACACCGGTTTACGCTCCCATGGGAATCGAAACCGATGTGAGTGAGAGCGATGATACAGCTTCGACTATTACCACTGATAGCGTCGCGTCGACGGACGGTGGTAAGAGAGATCTGTTGTATGGAGTTCGCGAGGATTCGGACGGTAGAACTTTCGTGGGTGACACCAAAGTGTCGATGGATGATAAGTATTTATACGTCGGTCCGAATAGGTACAAAAAAACTGAGGGACTGCGTGAATTGCTTTGGTTTGACAAGCCTGGAGGTTACACGGAAGAGGATTACGACAATTACGGAGACATTCTGGTTCAGACCCACGCCATGAAGAGAAATAATGATGCCGGAGAAACGAGACCCAAAGCCTATAGAGGTTACAAGTGGACGAAGTTGGTGAAACCCATATGGGATATGAATAAGAAGTTCGTCGAGTCGGTTACTGGCAAAGGGGTGAGAACCACTTTTCTTCCGAGCGATTCGGACGCTCTGTCTCAGAGATTGAGATTGTTGATGGCAAGTAGACGCACTGGTAACACTGGATTAGATAATGAGATAGTAAGCATATGCGATGAATTGTTAAGGCAGAAGGTTTTGAATAAAAACCATTATAAAAGGCTGATGAACGAATTGAAGGATTGATATATAATAAGTAGAGAGAAACAAACAAACAAAAACATATAAAATAAAAACAGTAAATTTTACACTAGAATAATAAAAGTATTTAAACAACAAACGATTTACCAGTGAAAACAAAATATATATTATAAAATAAAAATATGTTGGTGATAAAGAACAGGGGATACGTCAGACCTTACGTTCAAGGCGGTTCTGGCATTGTCGATTCTATAATGCGAGCCTTCACGAGCAATGCAGGTAGAAAACTCGCATCGACTGCGTTTGAGGTTGGTAAGAAGACGGCTTTGGATGCTGGTAAGAAAGCCGCTTCTGAAGCCAGTGGTAGGATAGCTTCTGTGGCTAGCAAGAGGGCAGGCAGCCGACGCGTTGATCGACAAGTTGATCAGTCCACCGGCGAAGCGAGCTACGTTAGAGCGATCGCCGAAAAGTTGGAAAGATTTTAAGGATGCTGTGGTACCCATACAAGATTTAGCCAAAATGACAAGTGGATCTGGATTGAAGAGAACTCACGACAGTGTAATATAAATAAATAATAATATTATAAACACTGAGTTTGAAAAAACATAAAAATTGTGTTTGAAAAAATCTAAAATAAAAAAAGATAAACAAAGATGAACATTAAAGATATGTCTTGGAACGACGCCGCAACCAAGAGGTTGAATGACGAGTTCTTTCCCAAAAGCATAAGAGGCTTGATAGTGGGAAAATCGAATTGTGGAAAGACCAATCTGTTGATGAATCTGTTGTCGCGACCCGACTGGTTGGATTACGACAGATTGTTCGGGTTTGGCAAGAGCTTGTTTCAACCCGAATACAGATTGCTTCGAGAGTACATGGATCGTAGATTGCCCAAGGACGTCATAGCCAGAATCTTTGACAGTTGGGAGGAATTCGACAAAAGTGAAGCTTCTCTTTCGACCATTTTGGACGGTGCGGCGATGGAATTGATGAAGAGAAATGCATCTTCGAACGTCGAGTGTCGATTTTATGAGAACGCTAGCGATGTTCCGGATCCTAGAGAATTGAAATCGGAAGATAAGAATCTCATGATTTTCGACGATCTGCTTTTGGAGAGACAGAACCGATGCGAATCGTATTACGTTAGGGGTCGTCACAGCAACGTGGACTGTTTCTACCTGTCACAGAATTATTTTCGATTGCCCAGACAGACGATAAGGGAGAACGCTAATTTACTGTGTCTCTTTCACCAGGATCTCAAGAATCTCAATCACATCTACAGCGATCACGTCGCAAACGACATGAGCGCGGCGGAATTCAGGAGATTCTGCAAGAGGGTTTGGGATGGAGGACTTTACAATTTCGTCATGATCGATTTGACTAGCGAATTTAATCGTGGAAAATATCGGTGAGGATTCGACAAGTTTTATGTTTCTGATGATAATAAGATAGAGCGGGAAAATAAAATTAGAAAATAATAAATCTTCAAATAATTTAGTTTTGAAAAAATAAAAATAAAATTAAATATAATGTTCGAACAAGGAGAATTGTTAGAACGCATAGCCGAGAATATGGCTGCAAAACAATCCATTCAAATCGTGGTGAGTGGCGATTCGACTCGATTCGTGACGAAATTCGAACCTTCCATCGAATTGAATAGAGAGAAAAGATACGAGATGGCGTTGGTGAATTTGGAGACTTATTATTCCTTTCCCAACGTCACTGAAAAGAATAACTCGTTCTAGTATTCCGACGGAGTGGATTGGTTGGAGATTCGAATTCCCAAAGGAAGTTACGACATAGACGATTTGAACAATTACATTCAGACGTGAATGAAGATGGATGGAAAGGGAAGCAACAAGATCAGACTCGCTCCCAACCCTAATACCTCACAGACGATGTTGGATTTGGAAGATAATTTTCGAGTGGATTTCAACACGGACGATTCTATAGGCAAGATGCTGGGATTCGATCGAAAGATGTATCGAGGCCACGCGGCATCTGAAAATACGGTCGACATTCTCGCAGTCAATAGCATTCTGGTGAACGTGGATGTGATTGCTGGAAGCTACGTGAATGGTAGCACTCAACCGATGATCTATTCCTTCTTTCCAAACGTGTCACCGGGTCATAAGATCGTGGAACGACCTCGAAATTTAGTTTATCTACCAGTGATTTTAGACACATTGTATAGTCTCAAAACCACATTGACGGATCAAAATGGTGAACTGTTAGATCTTCCTTCGCGGAGAGAGGGTGATGATACGATTTCACATAAGAGAAATATAAAAGCAAAAAAAAAAAAATAATGCGTATATATATAAATAAGAAAATAAAATAAACGCAATATTAATTTACAAAAATTATTTAATATATATATAATTATCATTAAAACAAAAAAAACAATTGAACAAAATATATTTTAAAAAAAGAATTATGACACAAAACATGGTTAAAAACGTGAACATATCCGCAGGACAGAGGAAGAAACTTAAGAGAGCGTTAACAACTCGAGCCGAGGCGGTGAGATTCAAATTCACTCACGAAGATCTGGAGAGTGGCGGTCAGGATTCGATCGCCTGGACCAGAAGTCAAATCAAAAGGATGGAGAAAGCAATTCATGATGGAAGAGGGTTGACGGTGAGATTGAGTCCCGCTCAATTGAGATACAATTTGAGAATGAAAGGCGGTTTTCTACCGCTATTGGCAGGAATCGCCGCAAAAGCATTACCCTTTGCCGCAAAAGCATTATCCTTTCTCGGAAAGACTCTCGGCGTGGGAGCTCTCTCGGAACTCGCGAGTTCGGCAGTTGAGAAATTAATGACTGTTTTTGAAGAAGGGAGGAGCCGTGTGTCGTGTCCACGTAGACGACAGCGGTGAAGGATTGTATCTAGAACCCGTTACAGGTGGCAACTCTTTGAGTGGAAACGGTCTCTATCTGAAGAGTGGTTGGAACGTTGAGCGACTTGGCAAGGGTTTGTTGTTTGGTGAGAATTCGCCGTTTAAGAATATACCGATTTTGAGTATGTTATTATAATGTAAAAATTATATAATTATATAAATATAAAATATAAATCATAGAAAGTATAAAATAATATAAAATGGATAAAAAGGTGGAAAAACAATTAGACGATGATGATGAATATCGCGAGATAGAGTGCAAAAAAGATGTGGAAAAATGATTAGATGCTAATGATGAATATTGCAGGATAGTGTGGGAGAAAGATGTGGAAAAACAATTAGACGCTAATGATGGATATCTTAGGAAAGAACTGAAAAAAGAGCAGGATAGATGGTTGAAACTGAAAAGAATGAGACGCTTTCCACCGTCACCACTACCTTCTGAAGAGAATGGTAATGATGTGAGTGTTACCAAGAGATGCACAACATTCGTTCATAATTATGATTCAGATAAACAAATGTGTTCTTATAAAAACGTAATATATCGCAAAAAAAAGAAAAGAAGAATCGACGCCAAAATTGAGAAAAAAGGAAACGTTATTATAATATATATGAACGATAGTGAAGAAGAAGAAGAAGGAAAACAAAAAAAACAAAAAAAAAAAAAAAGTAATGAGATCTAGAGATGATCGACCTCTCTAGATCTCATTACTTTTTTTTCTCTTTTCTTCGCTAAAAAATCAGTCTCTCTATTGTTTATATTTCCAAGTCCGTTATTAGCATGTTGACGGTCGTTTCTTCTCCTTTTTCAAAAATGTGTTGAATGTTTATCTTTACTTTTTAAAGTTTTTTTTACATCGGTGAACGTGCTCTCACCACCCGATTTGTTCACGAGTTCGAGAGAGATTTTTGGATATATGTAACTTCCATAGGGCAACGACAAATCGTCCTTGTCGAATTCTTGATCTTTGGCAATGACGATTTTCTGTAGATCGCTTTGGTACTCATAAAACATATCGAGCATGGCTTCGTCCAATTTCAAAGGCATGCTATATTTGTCGTGTTTGTGCTCTAAGCCCTTCATCTCGACCTCATTCAATTCGATGGCATCTTGTCATTGTAATCTATAGATTTTATTACCGAATTTCTTACACGTTTCGACTCGTTTCAATTTCAATTCACATCTTTTAGGTGTTGTTGTCATGATCGATTATTTGTTTTTTTGTTTTATGAATTATTGCAAATAATATATATTTTTAAATTTTGTATTTAAATAATAATTTGTTAAAAAAGTTTTTTTTTTTTTTCTTACTCTCTATATATATATATAAAAAGTTTTTTTAATTTTCTTTAATGTAAAAATTTTTTTTTGTAAAAGTGTTTTCTTCTCTTTATATATAAATAAAAAGTTTAAATTTAACGTCCTTTTTTCTCGTATTAATTCAATTTTTTCACGTTAAGGAACATAAAAATTGATTAATTTCATCAAAAAAATTTTTTTTGATGGAATTAAAACATATATATATATAAAAACAATTTTAAAACTTTTTAACAAATTATTATTTAAATACAAAATTCGAAAAAAATATTCTTACAATTGAAGCAAACAAATAAAAAAAAATGGAAAATTTAAATGAGAAAACCATACCTCAGTTAAACGAGATTTGTAAAAGATTAAAAATTCCACATTTCAGAAATCATAGAACCAAATCAAAAAAAATTGAAGTCATACAGGAATATCGTTTGCGAAAGAAAAAAATCGAAAGATCGGAAGTGGATAAACTTAAACAGACTCGAATTGCAGAAAAAACAAGCTGATGACAGTAACGCCCGATGATAGAAAACGAAAAGTGGAGCATGATGAAATTAGAAAGATCATGCACAAGGAGATACATAGTTTGCTCGATGAAAAGGCAAATGAAATGTCGATAGCAACGACGTCAAAAAATGCATCGGTTGTGAAAAATGAGAAGAAGAAAAAGATAGTAAAAGGAACCGAAATGCCGACGTCGAAAAAAATCAAAAACGTTTCAGTTGTGAAAAATAAGAAGAAGACTAAACAAAAAGCTGTTGAAGAACTTCAAGTTTCAAAAGAAAAAAAAAATACTAAAACGAAAACGAGTGATGTACTTCAGATTCTAGACAAACGAGATATATCGAACAAAATTCAACGAGCAAAAGGGAAAGGAGAAGAATATATAGCACGACTCGTGGTGGAAATATTCCAATCGAAGCCCGTAAAATAGGAGAGTGCGATCAAAGGCGTTTTTAAAACTTTCCACGTGGTTCCCTCGTTCAAGAAAATCGATCCGAAATTGTTCATGGAACGGGTGAAGAAAAAAGTATTGGATTTGTTTCATGAACACATGAACGTGGGACAAAAAATTAAGATGATACTCCATTGTGTGATGAATAAAATCAACGTGAAGTCCGGTGAGAGCATCGTGACAAATGCATTTTTCAGATCTAACGTCGAACCCATACTTCGAGGTTCAGATTTATTGGACGTTTTCGAAAAGATGAAAGACAAGATGTTGACGTCTCTTGCTAATTATCAACGTGAAGGTAGTAATTGGACGTTCGATGAGGTGTTGGAACTCGAAATTCATATAACTGAAAACGATTCATTGAAAGGGTCTTCCTACATGGAATTACCGTATTTCTTAGCTAAAAAGCACTCCGTGGTCAATGTGAGAAATAAAGATGATCAGTGTTTTAAATGGGCAGTCACCTCCACTTTATACCCTATCAAAATGCACTCCGATAGAGTTTCTCGTTACAAGGGGAATTCTAAAATTCTCGATTGGACCAGAGTGACTTTTCCAATGCAGTTAAAACACATTGAACGTTTCGAGGCTCAAAATCCCACCGTAGTGGTGAACGTCTTGGGATACGACGATGAAAAATGAACGATCTATCCTCTCAGACAGACTTTGTATCTCGAAAGAGAAAAGACGATTATTTTATTTTTGATTTTGAATGGTGACAATCGTCATTACTGTTGGGTTAAAAATCCGAGCCGATTACTGTCGAGGCAAAATAATAAACATGAACATGAGATATGTTTATGTTGCAACGGCATGAACACATTTCGCAGCAAAAAATCGTTAGCGAAACATCAGGAATATTGCAACGAAAATCAAGGTGTCATCGTCGAAATGCCGAAACCCAACACCATCATGAAGTTTGAAAATCGCAATAGAAGGTTAAAAGTACTATACGTCGTGTATGCCGATTTCGAATGCTTCAACATGAAAATGAGTTCCTGCCAACCCGACGCTCTTCGAAGTTACGTCGAAAGATATCAAAAACACACGCCTTCAGGTTATTGTATTTACGTGAAATGTGCTTTCGACTCGCAACATGACATGGCTCCCTTCACCTACACGAAACAGTGCGAAGACGATGATGTAGCTCAAAGTTTCGTGGAAGAGTTAGAATCGAAAATTCAAATGTTATAGGATAAATTCAAAACTCCGGCTAAAATGATCACATGAGAGCAGCAGGACGAAAATAACAGAGCCACCGAATGTCACATATGCAGACAACCGTTCGCCGAGAATTCGGAGGAAAGTAAGAAGGTCAGAGACCATGATCATTACATGGGTCTGCATCGCGGTCCGGCTCACAGCAAGTGTAATTTAAAATATCGAGATGCCGTTTTCTATCCAGTGATATTTCACAATCTCTCGGGTTACAACAGTCATCTGTTCATGAAAAATCTCGGCACCTCCTACGAAGAATTAAATTGCATCGTGAACAGCGAAGAAAGATACATTTCCTTCACGAAATGGAAGCTCATGGAGAAGAAAAGAGTAATCGATGGAGAGACGTTGGAAGAAAAAACGAAATTCATTCGTAAAAGCATACATTTCATCGACAGTTTTAAATTCAAGTCGACCGCTCTGGAAAAATTAGTCAATAACATGAGCAAGGATAAATTTAAAATCACGAGTGAACATTTTGGAGAATGAGTAGACGTTATGTTGAGGAAAGGAGTCTATCCTTACGATTACATGAACGATCTAAAGAGATTCGATGACACTGCACTACCTTCAAAAGAAGACTTTTTATTTGAAATTATACGAATCCGACATTTCCAACGAGAATTACGAACACGCCAAAAATGTGTGGAAATCATTCGATATGAAAACCATGAGAGATTATCATGATCTCTATCTGAAGACTGACGTTCTGCTCTTGGCAGACGTTTTCGAAAATTTTCGAGACGTCTGTCGTCGAAATTACGATCTGGATCCGGCTTGGTATTTCCCCGCACCCGGTCTGGCGTGGGATGCTCTGTTGAAGACCACCGAAGTCCAATTGGAATTATTATCTGACGTGGACATGTTGCTCATGTTCGAAAGGGCTGCGAGAGGTGGCGTCTCGATGATCTCCCACAGATATTCTGAAGCTAACAATCCCTACATGAAAGAAGGTTTCAATTCAAAACGGTCGAATAAATACATAAAGTATTGGGACGCTAATAATCTGTATGGCTGGGCTATGAGTCATCCTTTACCGATTGGAAATTTCGAATGGGTAATGGAACCGGAAGAGATGCAAAAATGGAGAGACTATCCTTGCATTTTAGAAGTCGATTTGAACTATCCGGAAGAATTACACGATCTACACAACAATTATCCGCTGGCTCCCGAACGAATGGAACTGATCGATGGAGACGAGGAAAAACTCATTCACAATTTATTTAACAAACATAACTACGTCGTCTACAGTGAAAATTTGAAATAATACGTCAATTACGGGATGAAATTAGTCGACATACATTGCGTCATTCGATTCAATGAAGAGCCTTGAATGAAAAATACATCGATCTCAACATGAATCTCAGAATTCGAGCCGAGAACGATTTCGAAAAAGATTTCTTCAAACTCATGAACAACTGTGTGTACAGTAAATAGATGGAAAACATCAAGAAGAGAACTGACGTTCGATTCGTCACGTCTGGGAAAAGAGCTAGAAAATTAGTGGCGAAACCCAATTACAAACACCGAACCATATTCGACGAAAATCTAGTGGCCGTTTACATGCAAAAGACGCACCTGAAGTTCGACAAACCGTATTATCTCGGACCGATCATCCTAGATATCAGCAAGCGATTGATGTATGAGTTTCACTACGATTACGTCAAACGAAAATTTGGTGATAAAGCCAAACTACTGTTCACCGACACAGACAGTTTAGTTTATGAGATAGAGACGAAAGATGTCTACCAAGATATATCTCCGGACGTGGCCGTGTGGTTTGACACGAGCAATTATCCCGTCGATCACCCGTCCAACATTCAATCGAACGACAACAAGAAGGTGTTGGGTAAATTTAAGGACGAGAGCGGTGGTAAACAAATCCTCGAATTCGTGGGCTTGAGACCCAAACTGTATGCTTATCGTCTAGAAGATGAAGAGATCAAGAAGTGCAAAAGGGTTAAAGCATGCGTGGTGAAGAAAAACATCTCTTTCCGAGAGTATAAAGATTGTCTGTTAGGAAGTGGTCCAGTGTATAAGACTATGAAATCGATTCGAAGCGATAATCACGACTTGTATACCGAAATAGTCAACAAGATTTCGCTGACGGCCGACGACGATAAGAAATTCATGTTAGACAATAAAATAAGCACTTTGGCACTCGGACATTGGACTTTGGATCTAATTTTAGACGATAGGATTTCAGATATGATTGAGGATGATAGGATTCCAGATATGATTAAGGATGATAGGATTCCAGAAAATCAAGAGGAATTAGACGGATTCAAGATTATGGAAGTCGATAGAGACATCGAGAGAGTTAGTTTACAAGGAAAAATAAAAAAATAACATCATTTTAGTGAATTATAATAAAATAAATAAATTTTAAAAAAAAATATATGCATTTATGAATAAGAAAATAGAGATATCTGTAGAAGGAGTCGTCTCACCTAATGAACCTCTATCCAACATCAATCTGTTGAATGCGGCAAAGGATTTGAAAAATAAAGATTTTCTAGGCGTGTTTTCCAGAGATGCCTTGCCGAAGAGAAGACCTCGATAATCGGAATGCGGAATTTTAAATCTAGACGATTTATCAGGTGAAGGCATTCACTGGGTGGCGTGGTTCAAGAACGGGAAGAAGAAGAATTATTATTTCGACAGCTACAGAATCTCGCCGCCGAAAGAAATAAAGAACTATTTCAACAAATCGATGGTTCATTACAACATGGAACGAGTGCAATCGCCAGATCAAGTGTTTTGCGGTCACCTATGTCTCTACGTTCTCAAGAGATGGTCTGAAGGAGATCGGTTTCAAGACATTCTCAATGATTTACATTACAGAGAGATTTGTTTTATAGTATATATAAAGGTAAAAAATTATTTAAAAAAATTTAATCGAATAAAAACGAAAAATAAAAATAAGTGAAATAATTCATTTTTAATAAACTGCGTTTGAAATATATTTTAAAACAAAAATCTCAAAACAACATGCCAGTCGATTAATTTGGTAGAAGTGACGACGAAAGTCGACCCAAAAAGAAGAGGAAGACGCTCGAAGTCAGCGATGGTTACGATGTTGCCAACTTGGACGAACGTGAACGTTAAGAAGCTCTACAATCTTCCAGAGCCGATAGATCTCACAGAGGCTGCGACTAAAAAATATGTTGACAGGGGGAACGCGGATTTCAAATGAATCATGCTAGATAATTACGTGAATAAAGCCATGACCGATGATCTCGATCTGAAATCTAAATGTTTGGTGAATGTCGCAAATCCCATAGATTCCACCGATGCCGCGACCAAGAAATATGCGGACGACTCTCACATGCGATTCAGCGAACATCTGAGAAGTAGATACGTTCAGAAAACGATGCACTCGGAATTGAACGCCAATTCTAACAAGATAATGAACGTGGCCACTCCCACGAATCCCAAGGACGTGGCGACCAAACACTACGTAGATCTGGAACAGAGAAAGTCTGACAGACGAGAAATGAAATCGGATCTGAATGCGGGATTCAACAAGATATTGGATCTGTTGAAGGTCGATGATGCAGATGCAGACTCCACCGCGGTCAACAAGGGCTACGTGGATTCTGCCGTGATACGATCTCAAGGATACATAGAAGCGAAAGTGGATGATCTCTACCTGAACAAACAATCTGGCGAACCATGGATGGTGGCATCAACATGAATGGTCAGAATTTATTCGGTCTCGATCACGATCCCGAATTCGATTCCAGCGCAGTCAGCAGGAAGTACGTGGATGACAACTCGGTCTGGAGAAAGGGCAACATCATGGAAGGTAAACTAGACATGGGCGGACACGCGCTCACGAATCTACCGGATCCCGTGCACATGCCGGATGCCTGCACCCTGATTTCGGTGGTGGAGAAAGTCAAAAACGCTAGGCAATTGATCACCGTGTGGGCCGAGGAGGCCGGTACGTTAGAGGAGGGAAAAGCTGAGTGGTCTTTCGGAAATGGAGGTAGCGGATCGCAACATGGTCAGGTGGGATATCACATGCCGTTGGGAGGTGAAATCATTCGAATGAGTCTGGCTTCCACGGATTTGAATAACAGAGCGGTCGTCAATCTCATGGTGAATGGAGTAGAGAGCAATAAGAGATACAGCGACGAAAAGACTGAGAATCAACACGCGAATGTTAGCACATTCGGCATGCCTCTCAAAGTGAATGCCGGAGACAGGATTAATTTTGTTACGAAAACCAATAATCTCGAAGCCGCCACTTCCGTGGTGAGCCTACTGATCGAACTAGATCCTTTGAACAAACAGTGAATGCGTGAAAATAATTAAAAAAATAATGTGTGATTATTAAAAACAAAAAAAAAAGTAATGAGATTTAGAAAGATGGTCAATCTCTCTAGATCTCATTACTTTTATTTTTTTTTGTTTTTTTTTTGATAACTTTTGTTATTATATATTATTATACGATTTCTGAAATGTTTTTTTCTTTAGTAAAAGAATTTTGTCACTTATAACGATGATTAAAATTACATCTCTTTTTTAATTTTCTATCCATTTCTGATTACAATTTATACACTTCGCGAATACGGTTGTTGGTTCATCACCAGATCTAGTTTGTTGAGATTCGATTTTTATTTGACGTTTCTTACATTTGCGACATTTTAAAATTGTATCTTTTATAATTTCTTCGTTAGATCTTATGAGATCAAATTCTTCTTTTTCTTTTAAACGATATTCGTTAAAATCACAATTATTTCTTCCTTTTTTTGTGTTACGTTCTTTGTGTTCAATTTGAATCCATTTTTCCAAGCAATTTATTTTAACGTTGTAGTGATCTGAAGTGAACAGATGGTTTGTTGTTTTTGTGTCAAAAACATCCATTTTGTTTTCGAGATTTTGGTTTTTTTTTAATAATCTTACATCCTCATTTTAACGTTTATTAATTTTTTTTCACAAACGTCTCTCATCGAATGATCGACATCTTATTTCCATCTGATTCAAATTGTAATTCTCTGTCCAACAGGACCAGGGCAAAGGCTTCGGTTTTTCTCGGCACGTTCCTATCAAATTGCATCGTGATCTGAATGTCTAAGACGCTACTCTTGAGTCGTTCACTCTGTTTACTGACGTCGAATACGAACATGGGATACGTCGACTTGTATTCGCTGGGAGATATGTTACGGTTGCTCATCAATTTGTCTAGACCATGATACTTCTTTCTAAAATCAGCGGCGTCGCCGTACAGTCTGCAGAAATCGTTCTTGTCGAATGATGCATTGTAATCGATTGCTGGATATCTCGTGGCGTTCAGAAACACTTGCATGTTTCTCAAATGGCAGTGATCGAACAGTGACGCATTCTTTTTCTGAGACCCGTCCCTATTGGTCTGAAATGCAACCACGATGAAACGCAGTCTCTCAGAAGCAGATTTCACCGTCAATCTCCAATCAAAGTGATTCGTGGAGAGTGGAATGCTAGCCGTGTCACACTGTCTCATTCTAAATCCCACGGGTAATTTACTCTTGGATTCTATGATCTTGTAGAGACGCGTTTTTTTCACGATCAAAGGCTCCACGTGCAGAACGAACCATGATATCTTGTGTAGAGTTATCTTACCCGCATCGGTCACAGTGAGTCTCACTATTGCGTCATCGTTTCCTTTTCAAATCAACGTCAGATTGTGTTTGAATCCGTACATGATCTTGTTGTAATCATCCGTGAATCCGAAGATGTGTTCCAAAGGTATCCTGAACGCAAACGTTCCTTTAGGTCTGGACGTCTTGACGACGTAGTCGAATATCGCGGCGGCGCCGTTGCTAGCAGGGCCGACGGTGTCTTTCACCCACAACTGATTAAGTCCTCTGGATTTCGAAAAATCATCCGGATACGTCAAGAGTCCGAACATCGTGGTGGCCTGACCGGGATGAAACACAGATTCTATCTCTTGTGGGGATAGCATGTATTTTATATTACTGAATAGATGCATGATGCCATTATTGGCTAGAGTAACCATGTCGTCGTCGGCGTAGTCGGTTCCATCTTCCTTGGTGAGACGTCCCTGCACCACTATGTAACTCTCGCTAGGATGAACAAATAGATCTTGGGTTTCGACGTTGATTCTTATCTCTCCCGCATTGTTCAAACTCGTTCCGGTTATAGGTTCGTATTCGTGAACCTCATATTCTTGAATAGATTCATCTTTCACTATGCTTTGTGCGATATCTAGTATATTTGCCATTTTTGAAGGGCTTTTGTTTTTTGTTTATTAATTAGCTTGCTTTTTTTATCTAAAAATCGTTTTAATTTTTTTTATTATTATTTTTCTCTCCTATATATATATGTAAACAAGAAATGTTAAAGACAGTAAATAAAAAAAATTGTTTTTTTATTAAAACTTCGTCTTCTGTAATTGTTGTTCGTAAAACTTTCCAATGATCTCTTCTCCATCCAAAGCTTCGATTTCGTAAGTCACCGGATCGGTGTGAAATATTTTGATTATCACGAAGATTTCCGAGGTCCATCGAGGAGTATAACCTTTTTCGAAGTGCTTCTTACAAGCGTAGATTCTCACTCGATCGCCGACGGCAAATTTCGGCGTTCTAGACTTCTTCCTGATCTTAGATCTCTCAGGATATAGATTCGCGTAGACCTGTTTTTCGTTTTGAGGATCGCTAGCTTCCGCGGGAGTCATCTTAATCAATCTGTGTCACGTATTGTTGTAATCTTTGACCAGACCGTTCAGAGCGTATATGTATTTCTTGGTCGAATTCGCCGTAAAGTATCTGTGCATCTTTTCCTTCATCGTTCGATTCCAACGTTCCACGATGCTGGCTTTCTCTTCGTTTTCGATCGAGTAGCGGTCGACCAATCGACAAACGTGCTTGTTGTAGAATTCCTTTCCCTTGTCCATCCACAATTTATTCGGTTTCCGAGAAGACGAGTCAAACACGCTCTTCAGAGCCTCGGCGATGCAAGGTCCCGATTTATTCTTCAAAGCTCTGATCCAACCATATTTGGAAAACACGTCGATGACGACCAATAGATATTTGACACCCTCGTTCCACCTCGAAAACGATCTCATGTCGACCAAGTCGGCAGACCAAATGTCATCCATACCCTTCACGAACACCCTTCTCTTTCAAAATTTATGCACGATGGGTTTGTGTGACTCCTCGGCCAATTCGCTCGTCAATAATCGTTTCTTCTTTTCCGATGCGCTTTTTTTTTAACGCCCCATCCGAATCGACGATTCGCACCGATCAAATTGCCGACCAGCGAACGTTCTATCTTCTCTCTCCTGGTCGGATTCGATATGCCTCTCAATTTCGCCAACATGTTTTTATCGCAGATGTCATTGCGAGTCTTGGTGTCGGGATGTCCGGCGTAGCACAGATCGCGATCGTACGCGGCTGCGTCCACCCTATTCATGGGTTTGCTCCAAGATTTAGGAGTCAGATCGGCGTTGAGTCTCTTGTTCAATTTCGTTCCGGGTCCTGTGAAACTGTGACCGGGCAGATGCATTTCGAAAAGTAGATTATTGATCATTTTATTCACGATGCCTTTACCTTTGCTCGTTTTCTGTTTTTTGACGAATCGAGTCTTGATCGAACCACACACGTCGCAAATTCCGTGAAGCATCTGTCTGTCGTTTTTAGTTCTTACTTCTCGAGAATTACTCGTCTCGGTAACTCTCTTACACTTTACGCAATACATTTTTGAGAGTTATTTAAATTAATTTCGTTTTTATTTTATATATAAATTTAATATTTCTTTTTTGAAAATTCTGTTCTTATTATATATATATTTTTTTTCAGTCCCTGCTCTTGAGTTCTATCATCCTACTGAATTCCTCCCTGGCCTCTTTCCTCCCCTTTTCCATGAGAGAATCCTTCATCTCTTCCTTGATGATCTGACGAGTCTTGATTCTCACGGCTTCTTTCATGACATCGTATTTCGTTTTCTCACCCAGTATCGTGAAGTATTCTCCGTCTGATATCCTACCGTCTTTCAACGCCATCGAGATCATTTCGGATATCGTGTCGATCTTGGAGTCGGCCAAGACGCGAATCTTGTCGTGTTTCCTCGCCTTCAGATATAATTTCCTACTCAAAAAGTTTCCGAGCGTGCTAAACAATCCGGCGGCGAGAGCCACTCCTTCTATGGTCAACACGATCGGAATACCGACCGCAGTCGACAACAATCCGATGCCGGCTGCGTGTAAACCCATGGAAATCGTGATGAGTGTCGTGTCGACCGTGTTGACAAATTTCACGAAACGCGAATACTTCTTCTTGAGAGAATGGCGAGAATCTCTCTCTCGAGTCAGATACGATTGGATTCTACTGATTTGATCCATGCGATACCTCTCTCCTCTTTCTTTTTCTTCTAGCGACGGTGCCGTTGACAAAACGCCATTCGGATTCTCATCCTCGTCGTCCACTAACGTCGGATACAATTTCTTTCTGGTTCTCATTTTTGTGTTTTTTCTTTCTTTCTAATATTAGATAAAAAATTTATGTGTGTATTTATTTTTATTTTCTATTCTCCCTTATTTATATCAACGAGAAAACTTAGACGTATGCTTCCTTCAGCAATAGTTTCATGATGCATCCCTTGTCTTCTAAAGTCAGACTTCTACGCGCCAATTTCAGTTCTTCTGAAACTGTGAGCTTGTCTCGATCCTTACAGAAGACTAATCTCTTCCAATGCGTGATCACATCGTCGAATCGAACGCGTTCGAACGCCGGTTAGAAATACTTGATGACCATATCTTCCCTTTCCATCGTCAGACACGAATGATTCTCATGATCGAAGTCTAGATGATCCCGACATCCGACGCATCGTTCTAACAAGATGGAACGTAGTTCTTCGTTCACACAGATTGCGTATGCTCTCATCAGCATGTTTAAAAGAAACCTCGCTCTAATAGTCTGGGAAGCATTCATGATTTATGTATTTTATTATCTATTTGATTTGATATTTATTTTTTTAAATAACTATTTATTTATATTTTTTTCTCTCCTATATACATCAATCACTTTTTTATTTCCTCTCCTCAAAACCGATTCTATCACGATTCGCCTCACAAAACTCAAGAGGTGAATCGGCATATCGTTTTTCACCGATCAAATCACACCCTAGACCGTTCGAAACGTGATCGCGAACGTGGTGGTCCAGAACCCGCAAACCGCCTTTTTTCGATGTACCGGAGGCCCAAATCGGTCTTAAAACAAAATTTTAATAAATCCTCGATGAGTAACTACACTTTACGCTCACTTTTCGCCGTTGGCGAACGTCGAAAAAACGTTTTGAGGTCGATTTTTCCTGGTCTAGAATCGGCAAATGGGTTTCGCCGATCGGATCGCGCTTTAACCGTTCGAACACCCATTGGCGAACGTAGATGAAACGTAGGTGGTCCAGAATCGGCAAACCGTTTTTTGATGCTAGTCTAGAACCGGCAAAGCGTTTTTTGCTCGCGTTCACCAACGATAGATCGATGGTCTAATCCGCGATGGGAACGTAGAGAGAAAATTTTTAAATTAGATTTTCTTAAAATTTCATACATTTTTTCACTTTTGAGCGATGTGTTGAATCTACGCGTTCGGCAACGGGTATTTGGACGTTAAAAGTGTGATCTGTGAGCCTCAAAACCAATTGCCGATTCTGGACCACCATGAAAAAACGACATTTTGTACACGTGTACACGATTTAACACTGAATCCCTATGGCGGTACACGTACATGTACGTGTACTTGTACATTTTTTGGAAAAGTGGTCCAGAATCGGCCTTTTATACCTACTGGTGTCCGAAAACAGCCCATTTCATCAAAATTTCGATGTTTGGCAGCCTGTGGAGGGTGAACAAACGCTTAGCCCAGTATCTCTTATATGTCAGTTGTTGTGCCACAGTCAGGTCTAACAATGGTGCATATTTAAAAAAAAATTTACAAGACCCCGGAATTTCGCTTTTGGGACTTGGTTGGGACAATCATGGCCTTAGAGCCCATGACGGACCTCTGAGGTAGTCTGCTGGCTGTGGCCGTCCTCCTTCTTCCTACCCTTCCCCACTTTGTCTCCTGGGCGGTGAGTTTCGGTGCCTTTGTGGCCCGTCTGCTTTCTCTGCTTCTGGCGATTTGGTAGCGCTCTTCCTTGGCTTGTTCAACCTGGACTATGGCCTACCAATTCAGTAAATACCGCGGAAAGGACGGGTGTATTGGGTTGTTTTCCCCAATAAACATGTGCTACACAGCACGCCCGCGGCAAAAGTGTATTTATGACAAATCTGTGAAAATTTCATGTCATAAGCCCATTCGGACCAAGAAATATTGGTCAATGAAAATTTGTGCGTATTTTCCACGTTTGGCGGCCATTTTGGACTCATTGTGAATACAATCGAAATTTATTTTGCATTTATGATATTGATACATTACATTCTTACTATTCAATCTATTTCTGGTGTTCTGCTAATTCCCAGTATCGAGATTTTAGGCCAAAATGTCCAATTTTCAGTCCTATTTTTGAATATTTTTCCAGAAAAAATAAGTTGGGTAAAGTTTTGTTACCACTTGGTTGTGGAGATTTGTATTTATGACAGATCTGTGAAATTTTAGGTCATTAACCCATTCGGACCAGGAGATATGGGTCAATGAAAATTTGGGTTTTTTCACGTTTGGCGGCCATTTTGGACTCATTGTGGATAAAATCGAAATTTGTTTTGCATTTATGATAACGATGCATTACACTCTTGCTAGTCAGCCCATTACGGGCGTTCTGCTAATTCACAGTGCCGAGATTGTAGGCCAAGCTGTCCGATTTTTTATGTTTTCGATAATTTTGGCAGAAAATTATTTTTTTGTAAACCATTGTTATCAGTTCCTTATGGAAAAATATATTTATGACAAATCTGTAAAAATTCAGGTCATTACACCATTGGAGAGATTGGTCATTGAAAGTTTGGGCGTCTTTGGTGTGTTTTGGGCATTCAGCGTGATTAGCTGAAGATGAAAAGCTTAACAGACCTACAACTTATATTTGTCTATGACTGAGCAAAATGTCAGAAAAATCTGTAAGAAAGCCTTCGGGAAATCATTTTCTCTAAAGTGTTGGAAGAATAAAAAAATATTTTTTTTTCACAAAGAATAACAAATGTATTTACCTTTCAGAACAAGCCCCAAAAAACGAGATTCCATGATTTTTCATGACCACACGGTGTCTGAAGAATTGTCTTTAACTGTATCACTGAACTACCTTTATTGATACCTTGAGAAAAGTGGGTATAATAGTCTCAAATGACTCAGTTTGATAAAAGAAAGTTTAAGTTAAAATCATCATTATTGGTTGAGATGGTTTACATCAATCTCAACATCCGAGAAATCTATGACTGACAAAAGAAGTTATGTTTGTTGGCCACATACCCATTAAGTGTTGTGGCTATTTGAAAACAGCCCATTATATCTCAAATTTATCTGCCTGGCAGCCTGTGGAGGGTTAATGAACGCTTGCGAGAATAATTCTTCTCAAGAGTCTACTTTTTCTGGAAAATCTATATGAAACACTGGAAGAAATCCACAGAAAATGTGAACTTTAAGTTCTTAAGGGCTGTCTGTCTTTAATCCGGCAAAACAGGGTTAAGGCTAAGTTTTTTGAATACCCTTAATACTTACAAAAAGTATCCCCCGTGAATTCTGCGTCTGATAAAAGAGGTTATGTTTATCTGTTACATCCCCAGTTGGGGCTGTTGGTGTCGAAAAAAGCAAATATTATCACAATTTTGACGTTTAGCACCCTGTGGTGAGGGGGGGGGGGGGGTGGTTCACAAATGCGTAGCAGAATATTCTATCCATGCAACTTGTAATACCACACCACAACCTACCAATGTCCAATTGTTCTTGAAACTCGCCAACGGGCAGTTAGAGAAATCCTCAGAAAATACGAATTTTAAGGGACATCTCTCCTTAACCAGTCCAAAATGGGTTAAGCTTCGTTTGTTTGAATATCCTTACTACTTACAAAAATGATCCTCCGTGAATTCTATGTGCGGTAAAAGAAGTTCTGTTTATCTTTTACATACCCATTGGGTGCTGTTGGTGCCTGAAAACAGCCCATTTTATAAAAAAATGTTGATGTTTTGCGGCTCGTGGGGGGGTTAACAAAATGCTTATCGGAATATTTTGTCTATGCAACATGTAAGGTCAGACATAGACCGGCTAATGGTCATTTTTACTTGAAAGTCTGCATGAAGCGTTTGGAGAAATCCACAGAAAATGGGAATTGTAAGCTTTTAAGGGGTATCTCTTGGTAATCAGCCCAAAATGGATTAAAACTTGGATTTCTGAATACCCTTACTACATACAAAACATTTTCATTATAAAGTTTGTGTTTGACAAAAGAAGTTATGTTTCTCTGTTGCATACCCATCGGGTGATGTTGGTGTCTGAAAACAGCCCATTCAAGTTATCCAAATTTTTAAGTTTAGTAGCCCGTGGAGGGTTAAGATGCTTACCGGAATATTTTGTCCATGCAACTTGTAATGTCACTCCAAGACCTGCGAATGGCCAATTTTTCTTGAAAATCTACAAGACTCGTTTAGAGAAATCCACAGAGAACATGAATTTTTAAGCTTTTGAGGGGTATTGCTGTTGAACCACCCAAAACGGGTTAATGATTGGTTTTTTGAATACCCTTATTACTTATGAAAATGATCCTCTATGAAATCCACTTACAATAAAGAAAGTTATGTCTATCTCGCATGTACCTTTTGGGGGCAGTGGGTGCCCGAAAACAGCCCATTTCATCAAAATGTCGATGTTTGACAGCCTATGGAGGGTTAACACACGCTTATCCCAGTATCTCTTGTATGTCAATTGTTGTGCGACAGTGAGGTCTAACAATGGTGAATGTTTCAAAAAAATCTACGACACGCGTTTTGTGAAGGTGACCATAAACCTAATTTCAGGAATTTTGGCAATATTCGTGAAAGAAGGGTTTAATCGAAAATTCCAGTTTTTGGTACATTTTTTGATTTTGTCCCCCTGTTTGCCAAATTCTGTGAAAATCAGTTCGAAGATGGCTTCAGAATCATACAGACAAAATGTGTGGAAAAAAACTTTTAAAAAACTAGGCTTCATGATTCTGGAGAATCATGGCTTTACCAGGTGAGATTCCATGATTTCCCATGCCCCCAGAGTGTCAGAAGAATTGTTTTCAACGGTATCACTGAAGTACCTTTATTGATGTCCTGAGAAAGGTGGGTATAGTAGTCTCAATTGACTCAGTTTGATAAAAAAAATGTTTAGGTTAAAACCATCATTATTTTTGGAGAGGGTTAATATCAATATCATCGTCCGACAAGTCTAATTCCGACAAAAGGAGTTATGTTTGTTTGACACATACCCACTGAGTGCTGTGGCTATTTGAAAATAGCCCATTTTATCTCAAATGTATCTAAAATTTTGATGTTTGGCATCTTGTATTGGGCTAACAAATGGTAACAGGAATATTTTTTCCATGCGCCTTGTAATGTCACACCAAGACCTGAAATGGCCAATTTTTCTTGAAATTCTACAAGATATTTTCAGAGAAATCAAGAGAAAACATTAATTTTAAGCTTTTGATGGGTATCATTGTATAACCAATCCAAAATGCGTTAAGGGTTGTTTTTTTTTGAATACCCTTATCCCTTACAAAAATAATCATTGGTGAATTCCACTTCCAATAAAGGAAGTTATGTTTATCTCTTCGCTACACTTTGGGTGCTGTGGGTACCCGAACACAGCCCATGTTATCAAAATGTCGATGTTTGAGAGCCTGTGGAGGGTCAACAAACGCTCCCTGGAATATTTTGTCCATGCAACTTGTAATGCCACACGAAGACCTGCGAATGGCTAATTTGTCTTGAAAATCTACAAATTGTTTATAGTGAAATCCTCGGAAAATATGAATGTTTAAGCTTTTGATGGGTGTCGCTCTTTACCCAACCCAGAACTGGTTAACGCTTGGTTTATTGAATACTCTTATTACTATAAAAATATTCCTCAGTGAATTCCACTTCCAATAAAGTAGATTATATTTATCTCTTTTGTTGGGTGCTGTGGGGGCCGTAAACAGGCCATTTTCTCAACATTTCGATGTTTGAGAGCCTGTGGGTGGTTAACAAACGCTGATTGGAATATTTTGTCCATGAAACTTGTAATGTAACACCAGGACCTGCGAATGGTGAATTTTTCTTGAAAACCTACAGGACTCGTTTAGAGAAACCATGGAAACCATGAAGTTTTAAGCTTTTGAGGGGTATCGCTCTTTAACCATCCCAAAACGGGTTAACCCTTGGTTTCTTCAATGCCCTTATTGTTTCCAAAAGTGATCCTCGGTGTATGACACTTCCAATAACGGAAGTTATGTTTACCTCGCACGTGCACGTTGGGTGCTCGAAAACGGCCCATTTTATCAAAATTTTGAAGTTTGAGTGCTGTGGAGGGTTAACAAACGCTTACTGGAATATCTTGTCCATGCAGCTTGTAATGCCACAACAAGACCTGCGAATGACCAATTTTTCTTAAAAATCTAAGGGATATTTTTAGAGAAATCCACGGAAAACATAAATTTTAAGCTTTTGAGGGGTATCGCTCTTTAACTAGCCCAAGACGGGTTAACCCTTCGTTTTTTGTATACCCTTATTACTTACACAAATGATCCTCCATGAATTCTACATGCGGTAGAAGAAGCTATGTTTATCTGTTATATACCCATTGGATGCTGTTGGTGATTGAACACAGCCCCTTTTATCAAAATTGTGATGTTTAGCAGCCTGTGGATGGTTAACAAACGCTTCCTGGAATATTTTGTCGGTGCAACATGTAATGTCAGACAAAGACCTGCTAATGGCTATTTTTTCTTGAAAGTGTGCAAGACGCGTTTGGAGAAATCAACAAAAAACGGGTATTTTCAGCTTTTGAAGGGTATCTCTTTTTAACCAACCCAAAATGGGTTAAGGACTTGCATTTTTGACTACCTTACTGTTTACAAAAAATGTTTCCCTATAAATTTTTCGTCCGATAAAAGAAGGTATCTTTCTCTGTGGCATACCCATTGGGTGCTGTTGGTGTCCAAAAACAGTCCATTTTATAAAAATAATTGACTTTCAGCAACCCATGGAGGGTTATGCTTACTGGAATTTTTTTGTCCATGCAACTTGTAATGTCACACCAAGACTTGTGAATGACCATTTTTTCTTGAAAATCTACGAGACTCGTTTAGAGAAATCCACAGAAAACAGCATTTTTTAGCTTTTAAGGGGTGTAGCTGTTTAACCATCCAAAAGAGGTTAATGCTTGCTTTTTTAAATAACCTTATTCCTTACAAAAATGATACACTGTGAATCCCACTTCCGAAAAAGGAAGTTATGAGGGGATATATGTTTCTGAGCTTCTTATTTCGTCAAATGTCTGTGAACGTTTGCCTGTAACCAGATCCCACAATAACAACGCTAGTCATATGGACATGTCGACATTTTCAATTAGCTACCAATTCTGAAATTTACATCACTTCCGCCTTGAACACCATCACATAAATGACCAGTTTTTTTTTAAAGTAGATCAAGAATTCAGTACCATTCAAGTAAGTATTAAGTTAACCCACATGAAGCAAATTTGAGTTGTAGCCAATAGTGTCTTAATATAGCGCTGTTCATATTCCTCATGCAGTTTTTTCTGTCACTGGTGCTGGAACAGGTACGCCCGGACTGGTTTGAGCAGCAACAATTTTTAGCTTAACTTGACAAAGTCAAGATAAGCTATTGCCATCTTAGCATTTATCAAGTAGCAGGGTTAACAGACGTAAGTTATGTTTTATGCCTGGTGGTGGGCGTGAATTGTTCTGACAAAACGTTTTTTCACATCAACAGCCTCAGTTCCGCACTGTGTCCTTGGGCAAGGTACTTAATCCCAACTGCCCACGTGGGTGCACGGTGGCGCTGTGTAGTAGGGCGCACAGCACGTCGATGTGCACCTGTCTTCAACCAATGGTAACCAAGCTTGTTGGAGTAAGTACTGTAATATACCCAAGGCCTCAATACACTACAGTCTGTGCTGTGGCATATCACTGTTTGTGTTACTGTGTCTAAAAGATATATCATTCGTTCTAAAGTTACATGAAAGTTATTCATATTTTATTTCTCTGTCAATTAGTACGTATAGAATACATTCTACAGAATTGTTTTTAAATTAATAGCGATCGAGTTTCGTAGGCACCGTGTGTAACACGAAATTAGGCACTTTGTTTGGAACAATTCAAAGTCACATTTCATGCAGACCATGCTGTGTTTCCCATCGGCTCTACTATTGATATGACCGCTGATTTATTTGCTTTTAATCGAATATTTGTTGCAGTAATTATTATGCTCTTTTATAGAAATACGCCACAAATTATGTGTCCCGGAATCGTAATTTTTCTTCAACGTTATAAGGCTTTTCCCTCTGGAAAAGACTATTGTTTTTCTACGGATTATTATTATTATTTTTTTTTTTGGGGGGGGGGGGGGGTGTTTTTTTTTCCCACACATTTTGTCCACCGAAGCGGACTTTTCGATTTAACCCTTATTTCGCCAGAATTGGCAAAAAACTGTCAAAATTAGGGTTTATAGGCACTTTCTCGAAACACGTCTTGTAGATTTTGTTTAAACATTCCTTATTGTTAGACCTGTCTGTCACAGGACCATTCATATACAAGAGATTTTCGGCAATGCATATGGTAACCCTCCACAGGCTGCAAAACAGAAATTTTGATGAAATGAGCTGTTTTCCGGCCCCCACAGCACCCAAACGATACAGGAGAGATAAACATAACTTCGTTTACTGGAAGTAAGATTGATCGTGGATCATTTTTGCAAGTAATAAGGGTATTAAAAAAACTAAGTGTTAACCCGTTTTGGGCTGGTTAAACTGCAATACCCCTCAAAAGCTAAAAAATTCATGTTTTCTGTGGATTTCTCTAAAAGAGTCTTGTAGATTTTCAAGAAAAATTGGCCACGCGCAGGTCTTGATGTGACAATACAAGCTGCATGGACAAAATATTCTGGTGAGCATTTGTTAACCCTCCACTGGCTGCTAAAAGTAAAAGTTGTGATAAAATGGGCAGTTTTTGGACACCACCAGCACCCAATAGGTACGCCACAAAGAAAGGTGCCTTCTTCTATTGAGCGCAAAATTTATACGGAAACATTTTTGTAAGTAGTAAGGGTATTCAAAAGTCGCAATCTTAACCCATTTTGGACAGGCTAAAGAGAGATACCCCTTAAAAGCTTAAAATTCTCATTTTCTGTGGATTTCTCTAAAAGCAACTTGTAGGTTTTCGAGAAAAATGCATACCCGAGAGATAAACATAATCTCCTTTGTTGGAAGTGGAATTCACGGAGGACCATTTTTGTATGTAATAAGGGTTTTCTAAAAACCAAGCGTTAACCCCTTTTGGGGTGGTTAACAGTGATACCCATTAAAAGCTTAAAAAAATCATGTTTTCTCTGGATTTCTTTACAAACATCTTAAAGGTTTTCAAGAGAAAATGGCCATTGATAGGTTTTGGTGTCACATTACCAGTTGCATGGATAAAATATTCCGGTACGCATTTGTTAACCCTCTATGGGCTGCTAAATGTCAAAATGTTGAAAAAATAGTCTGTTTTTGGACACCAACGACATCAAATGGGAATGCCACAGAGAAACGTAACTTCTTTTACCTGACGCAAAACTGATAGTGAAAAATTTTTGTAAGTAGTAAGGGTATTCAAAAATCGAGGTCTTAACCTATTTTCGACTGGTTAAAGAGATATACCCCTTAAAAGCTTAAAATTACCGTTTTCTGTGGATTTCTCAAAAACAACATCTAGAAAGTTTTCAAGAAAAAATGACCATTCGCAGGTCGTTAAGTGACATTACAAGTTGCATGGACAAAATATCCATGTTAGCATTTGTTAACCCTTCAGAGGCCGCCAAGCATAGCCATTTTGAGAAAATGGGCTGGCCTTGGGAACCCATAACACCCAATGTGTACCTGCGAGATAAGCATGGCCTCCTTCAGTGGAAGGGGAATTCACCGAGGACCATTTTTCTAAGTAATGAAGCTATTCACAAAACCAAGCATTAACCCATTTAGGGCTGGTTAGAGAGCGCTACCCCTCAAAAGGTTAAAACTTCATGTTATCCGAGAATTTCTCTAAAACATCTCGTAGATTTTCAAGAAAAATTGGTCATTCTCAGATCTTAGTGTGACATTATAAGTTGCATGTACAAAATATTCCAGTAAACATTTGTTAACCCTATGCACGTTCCCAAACATCAAAATTTTGATAAAATGGGTTGTGTTTGCGTACCCACAGCACCCAAAGTTAAAAGGAGGGATCAACATAAGTGGAAGTAGAATTCACTGAGAATTATTTTTGTAACTTATAAGGGTATTCAAAAACAACCCTTAACCCGTTTTGGGTTGGATAAACAATGATACCCATCAATTGCTTAAAATTCAAGTTCTCCCTGGATTTCTCGGAAAACAACTTGGAATATTTTAAAGAAAAAATGGCCATTCGCAGTTCTTGGTGTGACATTACAAGTTACATGGAAAAATATTCCTGTTAGCACTTGTTAACCCTCTACAAGCTGCCAGACATGAATATTTTGAATACATTTGAGACAAAATGGACCATTTTCAAATAGCCACAACACTCAGTGGGTATGCGTCAAACAAACATAACTCCTTTTGTCGGCCATTAACTTGTCGGACGACGATATTGATATTAACCCTCTCCACCGTAATGATGATTTTTACCTCAACATTTTTTTTATCAAACAGTCATTTGAGACTAGTATACCCACCTTTCTCATAACATCAATGAAGGAACTTCAGCGAGACAGTTAAAAACAATTCATCAGGCACTCTGGGGTCATGAAAAATCATGGAATCTCATCTGGAAAAGCCATGATTCTCCAGAATTATAAAGTCTAGTTCTTCATGTGTTTCGATGTGAAATCGGCATAATCTGTTCATATCTCAATAATTACAAGTTGTCATGCCGAGATATTTCCAATGTTGAAGAATATATTCTTCTACAAAAAGTGCATCCATGTCAATGTCTGAAACTGCTTATTTATTTAGAAATTTCAAAGTTTATGACAGTTATAAATGTGCTCAAAGCATTTCCATTGCGTACTGCAAGCGTAAACAATCTGGTAACGTGCTATGCAAAAATGCGTTGTATGGATTTTAGAATCGACTATTCTGTCCAATTATGGGGGTGTCTGTGAAGCTTTAAATGTTGTTGACGCTTTTCTTCCGCCTGCCTTAGTATATATGTAATTATATGTCCATGTTTTACCAGAAATTGTGAGCGTTGTCAGTTAGAGTATACTTATTGTGATTCCCTTAGCGCATTCGTTAACGTTTTGCTGCCATTCATTGTTATTGATATAAATGCAAACGACAATTTTAGGCTTAATTGCGTTCAACTGTTTCGGGGTTGTATTCTTTTATCTTTCAAATTGTAGGAGTTTTACTTGCACAGATGTTTAGTTTGGTTATACAAAGCGTGTTGTGAAACATACAGTCAGGATCCTGACAGAAGTAGTCCCACTGTCAGCATTTCCTAACAAGCTCTCAGGAATCCTGGCAGGAATTACGTTATACCATGACATTCTCAGCTCAACTCAATGGGGCATACTGCCGGTGGTGCACGCAAGGCAAGCGCCTCAACGGGTCTCTATTTTTGCGCCTAGGTACAGTGAGAACTGCGTAGTACTGGTGAACATTCCCAACGTCCCCAGCTGGCACGAGATTCAACGTCGCAGAGTCACACACTCGAACCTCGCTGATCGCACACCATTCACTACTATAGTTGGTGTGCCACAGCTATATTCTGGTTGTTTCATGCTGTCTCAAACTCATGTCTCTGTCCCTCAAACTGGACCTAAACAGGGATAGCCCAACATCCTTATATGTATGTCCTTCCAATATGATCGCGCAGTACGGTGATGTAACATTTGTCTGTTATGAGATCTAGGATTTCAAAAATGACCACGTTTAGCAGCCATTTTGGGTAAATTGTGAATAAAATCGAAATTTATTTTGCGTTTATGATAATGATACATTAGATTCTTACTATTCAGTACATTACTGGTGTTCTGCTAATTCTCAGTGCCGAGACTAAAGGTCAAAATGTTCGATTTTCAGGCCTATTTTTGATGTTTTGGAACATTTTGGCAGAAAAAATAACTTTGGTAAATTTTTGTTACCAGTTAATTATGGAAAAGTGTATTTATGGCAAGTCTGTGCAACTTTCAGGTCATTGACCCATTCAGACCAGAACATATTGGTCAATGAAAATTTCCGCTTTTTTCTACGTTTCGCGGCCATTTTGGACTCATTGTGGATAAAATCGATTTTTTGCATTTGTGTTAATGATATGTGGCAGTTACAAATATAGGGATTAAATATCATGTATTTTATTCCAGGGTTGGTGTTACAGTTTTCAGGATTTATGAGTATTTCTTTAAGTTTCAGGTGAAATGATTGTGAATGGTGAAGTGAATTTTACAAGAAATTAGTTTAATTCATTTTCAGGGTTTTCATAAATAAATGGCATGTTTGTTTTATTTACAGATAATCAGCAGATCACCACAGATGTTAACAGTACAATGTAATTCTCAATTGTAGGTCAATATTCACTTGTATGTTTGTAGGTTCACTTTTGCTTGGCTGGGATTGTAACACTTCATGTTTTTATTTTACTCTGCAAGATACTCTAATGTATTTTTAGCACTGTAACTTGTCCTGGGTCATCTGATTGGGTAATTGTTTTCCCAAACCGGTGTTTTTACCTGCATTGAACTGACTGAAGGCGTTTTCTGATACACCATCTTTTTCGTCTCAGAATGTAGTTGTGTTAAATATTTTGTGATTTTTAATTTATTGTAAATCTTAAGTAGAAACACTAGTGCTGAGGTGTAGTTGTTTTGATTCCCGGACATTCTTGTAAAATTCTTTGGAAGGAGCAGGGATCAATATTTTTTCTGGATTCCAGGTGGATGATTTCATTTCCATTGTTGAATTAATATGTAGCTGTACCACGGAAGAGCATTACAGAGTGTAATTGAGAACGACCTTGTCACACTGATGGTATGCATTATTATTTGCATATTTACTGAATCGCAAATGGAGTTTTTAACATATAAATAGTTAAATTGGGTAAAGTCTTAATTTGTGTGACCGTTATTTATATTAGGGGTATTTCAATAATTCGTTCACATGGTATGTTTTTACAACTTTGTACATCAGCTTAAAATGCATATTATGAACTTAGCTGAATTAGATTATAATTTGAAGTTTTGTGATAAAGTAGCCTTTTATGCTTAAAGTAACTTTGAGCCCTGATTTGAAATGTGGATGTTGTGCCATGATTGGAGTTGCTCCTTGGTTGTAGTTGTTAACTGATCTGCCTGTGTGTAAAGGCACAGGATAACTTTGAGATTTCTCAAAGTTTACCTGTTTTGTGAACATGTGCAGCTCAGTCTTGGTAATAATTCTTGGATATTGTACTAATGTCTTTTCATTTTAGTTATGAGGAGTAAGTCGCTGCTCTCGTGCTTACTGCAGCAAGTGAGTTGTTTCACTGGTGAACTAGGAACCAGTAATTATTGTCCGGGTGTTGGTCCCCCAGAATTGGGCAGCAAGGGTATAAACGATTGACTAAACTCGACTTAATACTTAAGCTGCAAATTATAACTGAATGTTACTTATTGATCAACCCTATCATTTGCATTTACATTGGCATTTTTTTAGATTTATATTCTACTTGGGTCCAAGGGTTCATCGACTGCTGTGCCCTACTGGAATGTGCTCGTTGAGCTTGCACCAGTGTGGCTCAGCAGCCTGTGCTTTCTTGGTAGCAGCCCTCAGTAAATTATATAGTAAGAGTACAGGAGCATATCGACTGTTGCAGCCTACTGGAATGAGATCACTGAGCTTGCCCCAGTGTGGCACGTCAGTTTATATTTTCCTGTGAAGAGCTTCCTATTGAGAGCTTACATATCACTGAGCATACCAGGAGTTCACCCATGGTTGTGCCTCACTGGAATAAGCTCATTGGGCTTGTCCCAGTGTGGCTCGTCCATTTGTGCTCTTTTGGCAGAAGCTAATTTATTGAAAAATCATTGAAAATTTATGTGATGGGGTTGAGATTTATCTGGGTTCCATTTATACTTGGACTTTGTACATTGTTTTTATTTGCAGGGGTTCTTCATCTTCATGTATGTCTTCCTGTATTTGTTTTGATGTGATTTTGGATACACTTGGCTGTGGTATGCTCTCATTACCTTGCCGTAGAAATAAATTGAACCCGCGTTGAAGATAGACCATATTGTGTCAGTAGGTAATAAAGGCCGATTCAAGCATCAATGTACATGTACGTGTGCATGTACACGTACATCGATGTACACCTCCATAGGATTTAGTGTTAAAATCGTGTACAGGTACACGATTTTAACGTTTTTAGGGTGATGTTAGAATCGGCATTGCCGATTCAAACATCACTGGATTGTATCCAAGAGTGAAAAAAACGCATGAAATTTTACGTATGTGTACATGTACCGTTTTGATCTTTGAATCGGCAAATGGGTTTCCCCATAGGATTCAGTGTTAAATTGCGATCAAAAATACGTTTTGTCGTTTCTAAATCATCATCTTGCTGATTCTAAATCATCCGCGTCTGTACACGATTTTAACACTGAAACCCTATGGAGGCGTACACGGAAATCCATTTACGGATTTTCACGTCGGAAATCGAATCGTGTACGGTACACGGAAAAGAGGTGATTTTTGAACCGGCAAACCCACTGTCACGTTTCCTGAAGTAAAACTAACACATGTTATTATTGTGATTGAATGAGGTTTTCGTTCAAAAGAGTAGACTATAAATATAAGCGTCAGTTTTAAAAAGGAGTTGCGTGAATGAAAGGCATTCGTTCAAAAGAGTCAACTATAAAATATGATCTGTAAAAAATAGACATTCGTGTTTTGTTTTGATGTAACGAAAGGAAATTGAGTTTAGGCATTCGTTCAAAAGAGTCAACTATAAAATATGATCTGTAAAAAATAGACATTCGTGTTTTGTTTCGATGT
Source organism: Pictodentalium vernedei (assembly GCA_031216915.1). Classification (NCBI taxonomy): domain Eukaryota; kingdom Metazoa; phylum Mollusca; class Scaphopoda; order Dentaliida; family Dentaliidae; genus Pictodentalium; species Pictodentalium vernedei. The sequence goes on from CM062294.1 coordinate 366,352,506, forward strand.
AACGAAGAGAAATTGAGTTTAGAGACAAATAGAGAAAAGAATCAGTGGTAAAAAATCGTTTGTTCGCGTTTGTCACTATTAATTCTTGTGAAATAATCTTAATAAACACTTAATGGAATGTTTGAATGAAAACATGTTGCTCATGTTTTTGTTGTGGCGTGAATGAAGGTTTTTCGTTTTAATGGATCGCTTTAATAATGTTATAATAAAACGCATTTTCCAATCAATTAGGTTTGAGTGGTAAATTTTTAATATATTCATGATAACGATCAGAGAGATTTGAATGAATGAATGAATGAATGAATGAATGAATGAATGAATGAATGAATGAATGAATGAATGAATGAATGAATGAATGAATGAATTCCTTTAACGTTAAATTAGAAAAATCAGTTTCTTTTATGTGCTAGAATGTTTTAACTGTCATCAAAAGTTCTCTCTTAATTCGAGACTGAGTGAATGTTTTTTTGATATGTGAATGGAATTCCTTTTAACAAACGTAAATTACTCTCAAATGCGTTAAATCAGAAACCGGTTTGTCATGTGCTTAAAACGTTTTTTAAACTTTCCCAATTCAATCAATACTGAGTTGACATGTGAATTTTTAGTTTATTATATTAAAGACAGAAAGATTTTTATTAACTTAAAACATAAAAATATAATTATACATTTAAGTTTGAAAATAATAAAATAACTCGCATTAGCATACTGAAAGGAACATTAACAATTAAAAAACGAAAAATGTTTTTGCAGATGGATTCTAGACGCCGAAATCAAATTTTAGACGAGTATGAACGTGCTAAGAAGGGCATTCAGTCGACTGACAGAAGCAGACGTCTTGGTGAGATTGAACTCAAACGCGAAGCCACAAAAATATTTAAACCCGTGACGGAGGGTCAAGAGCGAAGCAGGAAGGAGATAGTCGAAGAATTGAGACCCATAAAAGAGAGTTCTTTGAGAATGGGTTCGTTGCCCGGTAGTTTTGGAAATCGGCATTCCATTCAATCTACACCGGATTACGTTCCAACGGAAATTCAGACAGAGAGCGAGACCGACGATACAGCTTCGACTATCACCACTGATAGCGTAGCATCGTCTGATGATGGAGGTAAGAGAGATCTGTTGTATGGATTTTATAAGGATTCGGACAATAATACTTTTATTGGAGACACAGAAGTAGAAATAGGCGATGATGAATTGATCGTGGGTTCGAACAGATACGAATTGACTGATGGTCTGCGCAGATTGCTCCTTTACGACAAGCCTAGTGATTACACGGAACAGGATTTCGACAATTACGGCGACATTCTGGTTCAGACACACGCCATGAAGAGAAATAACGATGCCAGAGAGACGAGACCCAAAGCCAACAGAGGTTACAAGTGGACGAAAGTGGTGAAACCCATATGGGATGTGAATAAGAAGTTCGTCGAATCGGTGACTGGCAAAGGGGTGAAAACCACTTTTCTTTCGAGCGATTCTGACGCTCTGTCTCAGAGATTGAGTTTGTTGATGGCGAGCAGACGGGCTGGTAACACAGGATTAGATAATCAGATAGTTACTATATCTGACGAATTGTTAAGACAGAAGGTTTTGAATAAAAACCATTATAAAAGGCTGATGAACGAATTGAAGGATTGATGTGTGTATAATAAGTAGAGAGAAACAAACAAACAAACAAAAATAAAACAGTAAATTTTTACACTAGAATAATAAAAGTATTTAAAACAACAAAACGATTTACCGGTGGAGAAACAAAATATATTATAAAAATAAAATATGTTGGTGATAAAGAACAGGGGATACGTCAGAACTTACGTTCAAGGCGGTTCTGGCATCGTCGATTCTATAATGCGAGCGTTCACGAGCGATGCGGGTAGACAACTCGCATCGACTGCGTTTGAGATCGGTAAGAAGACGGCTTTGGATGCTGGTAAGAAAGCCGCTTCCGAAGCCAGTGATAGGATAGCTTCTGTGGCTGGCAAGAGGGCAGCCGACGCGTTGATCGACAAGTTGATCAGTCCGCCGGCGAAGCGAGCTGCGTTAGAGCGAACGCCGAAAAGTTGGAAAGATTTTAAGGATGCTGTGGTACCCATACAAGATTTAGCTAAACTGACGAGTGGATCAGGATTAAAGAGAACTCGCGACGGTGTGATATAAATAAATAATAATATTAAAAACTGAGTTTGAAAAACGTATAAAATTTGTGTTTGAAAAGAATCTAAAATAACAAAAAAAAAAAAAAATAAAACAAAGATGAACATTAAAGATATGTCTTGGAACGACGCCGCGACCAAGAGGTCGAATAACGAGTTCTTTCCCAAAAGCATAAGAGGCTTGATAGTGGGAAAATCGAATTGTGGAAAGACCAATCTGTTGATGAATCTGTTGTCCCGACCCGATTGGTTGGATTACGACAGATTGTTCGTGTTTGGCAAGAGCTTGTTTCAACCCGAATACAGATTGCTTCGAGAGTGCATGGATCGTAGATTGCCCAAGGACGTCATAGCTAGAATCTTTGACAGTAGGGAGGTATTCGACAAGAGTGAAGCTCCACTTTCGACCATTTTGGACGGTGCGGCGATGGAGCTGATGAAGAGAAATATATCTTCGAACGTGTCGATTTTATGAGAACGCGAGCGACGTTCGTTCCGGATCCTAGAGAATTGAAATCGGAAGATAAGAATCTCATGATTTTCGACGATCTGCTTTTGGAGAGACAGAACCGATGTGAATCGTATTACGTTAGGGGTCGTCACAGCAACGTGGACTGTTTCTACCTGTCGCAGAATTATTTTCGATTGCCCAGACAGACGATAAGGGAGAATTCTAATTTTCTATGTCTCTTTCCCCAAGATCTCAAGAATCTCAATCACATCTACGGCGATCACGTCGCAAACGACATGAGCGTGGCGGAATTCAGGAGATTCTGCAAGAGGGTTTGGGATGGAGGACTTTACAATTTCGTCGTGATCGATTTGACAAGCGAATTTAATCGCGGAAAATATCGGTGCGGATTCGACAAGTTTTATGTTTCTGATGATAATAAGATAGAGCGTGAAAATAAAAAAAAAATTTAGAAAATAATAAATCTTCAAATAATTAGTTTTGAAAAAAAATAAAAAAAATAAAATTAAAATATAATGTTGGAACAAGGTGAATTGTTAGAACGGATAGCCGAGAATACGGCTGCAAAACAATCCATTCAAATCGTGGTGAGTGGCGATTCGACTCGATTCGCTACGAACTTCGAACCTTCCATCGAATTGAATAGAGAGAAAAGATACGAGATGGCGTTGGTGAATCTGGAGACTTATTATTCCTTTCCAAACGTCACCGAAAAGAAAAACTCGTTCAAGTATTCTGACGGAGTGGATTGGTTGGAGATTCGAATTCCCAAAGGGAGTTACGACATAGACGATTTGAACAATTACATTCAGACGTGAATGAAGACGGATGCAAAGGGAAGCAACAAGATCAGACTCGCTCCCAATCCTAATACCTTACAGACGATGTTGGATTTGGAAGATAATTTTCGAGTGGATTTCAACACGGATGATTCTATAGGCAAGATGTTGGGATTTGATCGAAAGATGTATCGAGACCACGCGGCATCTGAAAATACGGTCGACATTCTCGCAGTAAATAGCATTCTGGTGAACGTGGACGTGATTGCTGGAAGCTACGTGAATGGTAGCACTCAACCGACGATCTACTCTTTCTTTCCAAACGTGTCTCCCGGTTATAAGATCATGGAGCGACCTCAAAATTTAGTTTATCTACCAGTGATTTTAGACACGTTATATAGTCTCAAAACCACGTTGACGGATCAAAATGGTGAACTGTTAGATCTTCGCGGAGAGAGGGTGACGATACGATTTCACAGAGAAATATAAAAGCAAAAAAAAAAAAAAAATATTGTTTATATATATTGATAACAAAAATAAAATAAACGCAATATTAATTTTACAAAATTATTTAATATAAATAATTATTATTAAACAAGAAATCAATTGAAGTAAATATATTTTAAAAAAAGAATTATGACCGAATACGTGATTAAAAACGTGAACATATCCGCAGGATAGAGGAAGAAACTTAAGAGAGCGTTAACAACTCGAGGCGAGGCAGTGAGATTCAAATTCACTCACGAAGATCTGACGAGAGGCGGTCAGGATTCGATCGCCTGAATCAGAAGTCAAATCAAAAGGATGGAGAAAGCGATTCGTGATGGAAGAGGGTTGACGGTGAGATTGAGTCCCGCTCAATTGAGATACAATTTGAGAATGAAAGGTGGTTTCCTACCGCTATTGGCAGGAATCACCGCAAAAGCATTACCCTTCGCCGCAAAGGCACTACCCTTTCTCGGAAAGACTCTCTGTGTGGGAGCTCTCACGGGACTCGCGAGTTCGGCAGTTGAGAAATTAATGGGTGGCAGCGGACTGTTTTTGAAGAAGGGAGGAGCCGTGTGTCGCATCCACATAGACGACAGCGGTAAAGGATTGTATCTAGAACCCGTTAGAGGTGGCAACTCTTTGAGTGGAAACGGTCTCTATCTGAAGAGTGAACAGAACGTTGAGCGACTCGGCAAGGGTTTGTTGCTCGGTGAGAATTCGCCGTTTAAGAATATACCGATTTTGAATATGTTATTATAATATAAAATTATATAATTTATATAAAATATAAATCATAGAAAGTATAAAATAATATATAAAATGGATAAAAAGGTGGAGAAACAATTAGACGATAATGATGAATATCGCGAGACAGAGTGCGAAAAAAAAAAAAGATGTGGAAAAATGGTTAGACGCTAATGATGGATATCTAAGGAAAGAACTGATGAAAGAGTTAGATAAACAGCAGGATAGACGGTTGGAAATGAAAAGAATGAGATGCCTTCCACCGTCACCACTCCATTCTGAAGAGAATGGTAATGATGCGAGTGTTACCAAGAGATGCACAACATTCGTTCATAATTATGATTCGGATAAACAAATGTGTTGTTATAAAAACGTATCATATTACAAAAAAAAGAAAAAAAGAAAAGAAGAACTGACACTGAAATTTAAGAAAAAAGGAAACGTTATTATAATATATGGTAATAGTGAAGAAGGAAAAAAAAAATGAGATCTAAAGATGATCTCATTACTTTTTTTTTTCCTTCTTCTTCGCTAAAAAATCAATCTCTATATTGTTTATATTTCCAAGTCCGTTATTAGCATGTTGACACTCGTGTATTCTCCTTTTTCAAAAATGTGTTGAATGTTTATCTTTACTCTTTTGAGTTTTTTTACATCGGTGAACTTGCTCTCACCACCCGATTTGTCCACGAGTTCGCTTGAGATTTTTGGATATATGTAACTTCCATAGAACAACGTCAAATCGTCCTTGTCGAATTCTTTATCTTTAGCGATGACGATTTTCTGCAGATCGCTTTGGTAGTCGTAAAACAAATCGAGCATGGCTTCATCCAATTTCAAAGTCATCTTATATCTGTCGTATTTATGCTCTATGTCCTTCCCTTCATCTCGATCTCGTTCAATTCGATGGGATCGTGTTGTTGTAATCTATAGATTTTATGACCGAATTTCTTATATGTTTCGACTCATTTCAATTTCAATTCGCATCTTTTAGGTGTTGCTGTCATGATCGATTATTTGTTTTTTTTGTTTTATAAATTCTTGAAAATAATGTATATTTTAAATTTTGTATTTTAATAATTTGTTTAAAAAGTTTTGTATTTTTTTTGCTCTTTATATATATATAAAAAAAAAGTTTTTTAATTTTAATTTTCTTTAATGTGAAAATTGTTTTTGTAAAAAGTAATGAGATCACCTTTAGATCTCATTACTTTTTTCCTTCTTCTTTGCTAAAATCAATCTCTTTATTGTTTATATTTCCAAGTGCGTTATTAGCATGTTGACATGCGTCATTTTTCCATTTACCACAATGTCTTGAATGTTTATCTTTACTCTTTTGAGTTTTTCTACATCGGTGAACGCGCTCTCACCACCTGATTTATACATGAGTTCGAGTGAGATTATTGGAAATATGTTTTTCCATAGAACATCGTCAAATCGTTCTTGTCGGGTTTTCTGTATTTGGTGATGATATTATTCAGCAGATCGCTTTGGTACTCGTAAAACAAATCGAGCATGGCTTCATCCAATTTCAAACACATCATATATTTGTTGTCGCAGCGCTCTAAGTCCACCATCTCAACCTCGTTCAATTTGATGGGATCATGTTCTAATGTATAGATATAAGTATCTGATAGCTTATATATTTCAACTTGTTTCAATTCACATCTGTTAGGTGTTGTTGTCATGATCGATTATTTGGTTTTTATGAATTCTTGCAAATAATGTATATTTTAAATTTTGTATTTAAATAATAATTTGTTAAAAAAGTTTCTCTTTATATATAAATAAAAAGTTAAATTTTAACATCCTTTTTTTTTTTTCGTATTAATTCAATTTTTTTTCACGTTAAGAACATAAAATTGATTAATTCTTTTTGAAGGAATTAAAACATATTATAAACAATTTTAAAAACTTTTTAACAAATTATCATTAATACAAAATTTGAAAAAAAAATATTCTTACAAACCCAATTTTGAGGTAAAAACAATGATCAAGTCCGAACATCCGAATTATAGTTTAGAACGTGCAAGACTTCAAACGTTTAAAAATTGGCCTTCGCCTCTTGCTTAAAAACCTGAAGATTTAGCCACTGCAGATTTCATTTATGTGGGTAAAAGCGACATAGTTAAATGTTTTTGTTGCAACATACATTTAATGAATTGGAAACCTCATGACAGACCTTTACTAGAACATATAAATAATGTTAAAAAAGGCGAATGTGATTATTTGAACAAGATCATAACATTGGGATTGATTAAACTCGAAGACGAAGAGTGGGATAGAAATAAAAACCAAAAATTATTGATGGATATGTTACAATTAGGGTACACTAAGGAACAATTGTACAATGTGTTAAATAACGCAAACAAGACCTTATCTCAATTTTTGACTTTAGAACATCTGATTAAATTCATGACACAAGCGGACGAGTTATTGTCATGTGTCGAAAATGGGTCGATCAACACGAACACATGTCTGCTTTGTGAAAATGTCACAAACGTTTTGTTTCTACCGTGCACACATTTATGGCATTGTAAGGAATGTTATTCTAGAGATGAGAAAACGTGTTCATTCTGCAAACAAGAAATAAAAGCGATCGTAAATTGTTTTGAATAAAAAACATTAAAGAAAAAAATTGAATTAAAAAAAAAATCTTTTTTTTTATATAAAGAGTAAAAACAAAACTTTTAAACAAATTATTTAAATACAAATTCGAAAAAAAATATTTTTACAAATGGAGCAAACAGATAAAAAAATGGAAAATTTAAATGAGAAAACCATACCTCAGTTAAACGAGATTTGTAAACTATTAAAAATTTCACATTTCAGAAATCATAGAACTAAATAAAAAAAAATTGAAGTCATACAGAAATGTTTGCGAAATGATGGAAAGGCAAACGAAATGCCGATAGCAACAACTTCAAAAAATGCATCGGTTGTGAAAAATGAGAAGAAGAAAAAGATAGTAAACGGAATCGAAATGCCGACGTCGAAAAAAAACAAAAACGTTTCGATTGTGAAAAATAAGAAGACGACTAAACGAAAAGCCATTGAAGAACTTCAAGTTTCCAAAGAAAAGTAAAGAAAAACTAAAATGAAAATGAGTGATGCACTTCAGATTCTAGGCAAAGGAGATATATCGAGCGAAATTCGACGAGCAATAGACGAAGGGAAAGGAAAAGAATATCTAGCACGACTCGCCATGGAACTTTTTCAATCGAAGTCCGTAGAACGGGAGAGTGCGATCAAAGGCATTTTTAAAACTTTCGACGTGGTTCCCTTGTTGAAGAAAATCGATCCGAAATTGTTCATGGAATGGGTGAAGAAAAAAGTATTGGATTTGTTTTGCAAATACATGAACGTGGGGCTAAAAATTAAGATGATACTCCATTGCGTGATAAATAAAATCGACGTGAAGTCCGGTGAGAGCATCGTGAAAAATGCATATTTCAGATCTAACGTCGAACCCGTATTTCGATGTTCAGATTTATCAGACATTTTCGAAAAGATGAAAGACAAGATGTTGACGTCTCTCGCGAATTATCAACATGAAGGTAGTAATTGGACGTTCGATGAGGTGTTGAAACTCGAAATTCACATAACTAAAAACGATTCATTGAAGGGGTCTTCCTACATGAAATTACCGTATTTCCTAGCTAAAAAACACGCCGTGATCAATGTGAAAAATAAAGATGATCAGTGTTTTAAATGGGCAGTCACCTCCGCTTTATAACCTGTCAAAATGAACATCGAAAGAGTTTCTCCTTACGGGGTGACTTCTAAAAATCTCGATTGGACCGGAGTGACTTTTCCAACACAGTTAAAACACATCAAAAGTTTCGAGGTTCAAAATCCCACCGTAGCGGTGAACGTCTTGGGATACGACAACGAAAAACGAACAATCAATCCTCTCAGACAGACTTCGTATCTCGAAAGAGGAAAGACGATTATTTTATTATTGATTTTGAATGGTGACAATCGTCATTATTGTTGGGTTAAACATCCGAGCCGATTACTGTTGAGACAAAATAATAAACATGAACATAAGGTATGTTTATGTTGCAACTGCATGAACATGTTTAAGAGCGAAAAATCATTAGTGAAACATCAGGAATATTGCAACGAAAATCAAGGTGTTGCCGTCGAAATGCCTAAACCCAACACCATCGTGAAGTTTGAAAATCACAATAGAAGGGTAAAGTACCATTCGTCGTGTACGCCGATTTCAAATGTTTCACCCGGAAAATGAGTTCCTGTCAACCCAACGCTCTTCAAAGTTACGTCGAAAGATATCAAAAACACATACCTTTGGGCTATTGCATTTACGTGAAATGCACTTTTGACTCGCAACACGACATGGGTCCCTTCACCTACATGAAACAGTATGAAGATGACGACGTGGCCCAAAGGTTCGTGGAAGAGTTAGAATCGAAAATTCAAATGTTATACGACAAATTCAAAACTCCGGCGAAAATGATCATCACGCGAGAGCAGCAGGACGAAAATAACAGAGCCACCAAATGTCACATATGCAGACAATCATTCGACGAGAATTCGGAGGAAAATAAGAAGGTTAGAGACCACAATCATAACACGGGTCTGTATCGCGGTCCGGCTCACAGCAAGTGTAATTTAAAATATTGAGATGCCGCTTTCTATCCGGTGATGTTTCACAATCTCTCGGGTTACGACAGTCATCTGTTCGTGAAAAATCTCGGCACCTCACACAAAGAATTAAATTGCATCGCGAACAGCGAAGAAAGATACATTTCCTTCACGAAATGGAAGCTCATGGAGAAGAAAAGAGTAATCGACAGAAATACGTTGGAAGAAAAAACGAAATCCATTCGTAGATGCATACGTTTCATCGACAGTTTTAAATTCATGTCGACCGCTCTGGAAAAAATAGTCGATAACATGAGCAAGGATAAATTTAAAATCATGAGCGAACATTTCGGAGAATGAGTAGACGTCATGTTGAGGAAAGGAGTCTATCCTTATGATTACATGAACAATCTAAAGAGATTCGAAGACACTGCACTACCTTCAAAAGAAGATTTTTATTCGAAATTATATGAATCCGACATTTCCGATGAGAATTACGAACATGCCAAAAACGTGTGGAAATCATTCGATATGAAAACCATGAGAGATTATCATGATCTCTATCTGAAGACCGACATTCTGCTCTTGGGAGACGTGTTCAAAAATTTTCGAGATGTCTGTTGTCGAAATTACGATCTGGATCCAGCTTGGTATTTCACCACACCCGGTCTGGCATGGGACGCTCTGTTGAAGACCACCGAAGTTCAATTGGAATTATTATCCGATGTGAACATGTTGCTCATGTTCGAAAGGGCTGCGAGAGGTGGTGTCTCGATGATCTCCCACAGATATTCTAAAGCTAAGAATCCCTACATGAAAGAAGGTTTCGATTCGAAATGATCAATTAAATACATACAGTATTGGGACGCTAATAATCTGTACGGTTGGGCTATGAGTCATCCTTTACCGATTGGAAATTTCGAATGGGTGACGGAGCCGGAAGAGATGCAAAAATGGAGAGACTATCCTTGCATTTTAGAAGTCGATTTGAACTATCCGGAAGAATTACACATTTCACACAACGATTATCCGCTGGCTCCCGAACGAATGGAACCGAGCGAAGGAGACGAGGAAAAACTCATTCTCAATTTATTTAACAAATGTAACTATGTTGTCTACAGCGAGAATTTGAAACAGTACGTCGATTATGGGATGAAATTAGTCGACATACATCGTATCATTCGATTCGACGAAGAGCCTTGGATGAAAAAATACATCGATCTCAACACGAATCTCAGAATTCGAGCCGAGAATGATTTTGAAAAAGATTTCTTCAAACTCATGAACAACTGCATGTACGGTAAATCGATGGAAAACATCAGGAAGAGAACCGACGTTCAACTCGTCACGTCTGAGAAAAGAGCTAAAAAATTAGTGGCAAAACCCAATTACAAACACCGAACCATATTTGACGAAAATCTAGTGGCCGTTCACATGCAAAAGACGCACCTGAAGTTTGACAAACTGTATTATCTCGGACCGATCATCTTAGATATCAGCAAGTGATTGATGTACGAGTTTCACTATGATTACGTCAAACCAAAATTTGGTGATAAAGCCAAACTACTGTTCACTGACATGGACAGTTTAGTTTATGAGATAGAGACAAAAGACGTCTACCGAGATATATCTGCGGACGTGGCCGCATGGTTTGACATGAGCAATTATCCCGTCGATCACCCGTCCAACATTCAATCAACGACAACAAGAAGGTGTTGGGTAAATTTAAGGATGAGAGCGGCGGTAAACAAATCATCGAATTCGTGGGCTTGAGACCCAAACTGTATGCTTATCATCTAGAAGATGAAGAGATCAAGAAGTGCAAAGGGGTTAAAGCGTGCATGGTGAAGAAAAACATCTCTTTCCAAGAGTATAAAGATTGTCTGTTAGGAAGTGGTCCAGTGTATAAGACTATGAAATCGATTCGAAGCGAAAATCACGACTTGTATACCGAAATAGTCAACAAGATTTTCGCTGATGGACGACGATGATAAGAGATTCGTGTTAGATGATAAAATAAGCACTTTGGCACTCGGACATTGTGCTTTGGATCTAATTAGAGATGATATGATTGTGGATGATTGGATTCCAGATATGATTGTGGATGATAGGATTCCAGAAAATCAAGAGGCATTAGATGGATTCGATATTATAGAAATCGATAGAGACATCGAGAGAGTTAGTTTAAAAAGAAAAAGAAAAAAAGAAAAAAAAAAAAAAAAAAAATAACGTCATTTTAGTGAATTATAATATAATAAATAAATAAAAAAATGTATACGCATTTATGAATAAGAAAATAAAGATATCCGTAGAAGGTGTCGTCTTACCTAACGAACCCCTATCCAACATCAATCTGTTGAATGCGACAAAAGATTTGAAAATCAAAGATTTTCTAGGTGTGTTTTCCAGAGATGCCTTGCCGAAGAGAAGACCTCGACAATCGGAATGTGAAATTTTAAATCTAGATGATTCATTGGGTGAAGGCACTCACTGGGTGGCATGGATCAAGAACAGGAAGAAGAAAAATTATTATTTCGACAGCTACAGAATCTCACCGCCAAAAGAAATAAAGAACTATTTCAACAAATCGATGGTTCATTACAACACGGAACAAGTGCAATCACCAGATCAAGTGTTTTGCAGTCACCTGTGTCTCTACGTTCTCACGAGATGATCTGAAGGAGATCGGTTTCAAGACATTCTCAATGATTTACATTAGAGAGAGATTTTTTTTATAGTATATATAAAGATAATAAATTATTTTAAAAAATTTTAATCGAATAAAAACGAAAAATAAAAATAAAATAGTTCATTTTTAATAAACTGCATTTTGAATATATTTTTTCTAAAAAACAAAAATCCCTCAACAACATGCGAGTCGATAAATTTGGTAGAAGTGACGACGAAAAAGTCAACCTAAGAAAGAAGAGGAAGACTTTCGAAGTCGACGATGGTTATGACGTTGCCAACTTGGACGAACGTTATGTTCGGAGATACGAACCTCGAGAAGAACCTTTGAACATGAACGATAAGAAGCTCTACAATCTTCCCGAGCCAATAGATCTCACAGATGCTGCGACTAAAAAATACGTTGACAGGGGGAACGCCGATTTCGAATGAATCATGCTAGACAATTACATGGATAAAACCATGACCGACGATCTCGATCTGAAATCCAAATGTTTGGTGAACGTCGCGAATCCCATAGATCCCACCGATGCTGTGACCAAGAAATACGCGGACGACTCTCACGCGAGATTCAGCAAACACCTGAGAAATAGATACGTTCAGAAAATGATGCACTCGGAATTGAACGCCAATTCTAACAAGATAACGAACATGGTCACTCCCACGAATCCCAAGGACATGGTGACCAAACACTACGTAGATCTGGAACAGAGAAAGTCTGACAGATGAGAAATGAAATCGGATCTGAATGCGGGATTCAACAAGATATTGAATCTGTCGAAGGTCGACGACACGGATGCGGACTCAACCGTGGTCAACAAGGGCTACGTGGATTCTGCTGTGATACGATCACAAGAATACCTAGAATCGCAAGTAGATGATCTCTACCTGAACAAACAATCTGGCGGAACCATGGAGGGTGGTATCGACATGAACGGTGAGAATTTATTCGGACTCAGTCACGATCCCGAATTCGATTCCAGCGCAGTCAGCAGAAAGTACGTGGACGACAACTCGGTCTGGAGAAAGGGTGACATCATGGAAGGTAAACTAGACATGGATGGACACGCGCTTACGAATTTACCGGATCCCGTGAACATGACGGATGACTGCACCCTGATTTCGGTGGTGGAGAAAGTCAAATATGCCAGACAATTGATCACTGTGTGGGCCGAGGTGGCAGGCACCTTAGATGAAGGAAAAGCTGAGTGGTCTTTTGGAAATGGAGGTAGCGGATCGAAACATGGTCAGGTGGGATATCCCATGCCGCTTGGAGGTGAAATCCTTCGAATGAGTCTGGCTTCCTCGGATTTGAATAACAGAGCGGTCGTCAATCTCATGGTGAATGGAGTAGAGAGTGATAAGAGATACAGCATCGAAAAGACTGAGAATCAACACGCGAATGTTAGCATGTTCGGCACGCGTCTCAAAGTGAATGCCGGAGACAGGACTAATTTCGTTTCGAAAACCAATAATCCTGAAGCCGCCACTTCCGTGGTGAGTCTCCTGATCGAATTAGTTCCTTTGAACAAACAGTGAACGCGTGGAAAATAATGAATTAAAAGAAATAATGTGTGATTTATTAAAAAACCAAAAAAAGTAATGAGATTTAGAAAGATGTTCAATCTCTCTAGATCACATTACTTTATTTATTTATTTTTTTTATTTTTTTTTGTTGAGGTTTTGTTTTAATACGTTATTTCTCATAATGTTTCATCTCGTGAAATTGGATCACCTATCTCGAAACACGCGTTGACATCTATTTTAGCATTTCAAAGAGCTTTTATAAATTCTCAAAAAGCAGTCGGTCCTCTATACGTCAACGTGTCTAAAAGTTTTCTGGTCTTATCTTCTATCAAGATTTTACTTTCGATTTCACGTCTCATATAATCAGTCAATATCAAAGGTTCTGTTTCGACTAAAGTGTCTAGAATTATTGCTAACGAATCTTGCGAAATATTTTTAATCAAAACACGTCTGTTTCTTCTTAAGTATTCTCTTTCTTTATCATTCATTTTTATAATAATTTTTAATTTTTATTTATATATATTTTTTTCACACTCGTCTCTCATCGAATGATCGACATCTTATTTCCATCCGATTCGAATTGTAATTCTCTATCCGACAGGACCAGGGTGAAGGCTTCGGTTTTTCTCGGCACGTTCCTATCGAATTGCATCTTGATCTGAATGTCTAAGACGCTACTCTTGAGTCGTTCACTCTGTTTACTGACGTCGAATCCGAACATGGGATACATCGACTTGTATTCGCCGGGAGATATGTTAGGGTTGCTCATCAATTCGTCTAGACCATGATACTTCTTTCTAAAATCAGCAGCGTCGCCGTACAGTCTGCAGAAATCGTTCTTGTCGAACGATGCATTGTAATCGATTGCTGGATATCTCGTGGCGTTCAGAAACACTTTCATGTTTTCACTGTCAATCTCCAATCGAAGTGATTCGTGGAGGGTGGAATTCTAGCCGTGTCGCACTGTCTCATTCTAAATCCCACGGGTAATTTACTCTTGGATTCTATGATCTTGTAGAGACGCGCTTTTCCACAATCGAAGGCTCCACATGCGGAACCAACCACGATATCTTGTGTAGAGTTATCTTACCCGCATTGGTCGCAGTGAGTCTCACTATTGCGTCGTCGTCTCCTTTTCGAATCAACGCCAGATTGTGTTTGAATCCGTACATGATCTTGTTGTAATCGTCCGCAAATCCGAAGATGTGTTTCAAAGGTATCCTGAACGAAAACGTTCCTTTAGGTCTGGACGACGTAGTTGAATATCAAGGCGGCGTCGGCGCTAGCAGGGCCAACGGTGTCTTTCACCCACAACTGATTAAGTTCTCTGGATTTCGAAAAATCATCAGGATACGTCAAGAGTCCGAACATCGTGGTGGCCTGACCGGGGTGAAACACAGATTCTATCTCTTGTCCGGATAGCCTGTATTTTATATTACTGAATAGATGCATGATGACATTATTGGCTAGAGTAACCGTGTCATCGTCGGCGTAGTCGCTCCCATCTTCCTTGGTGAGACGTCCCTGCACCACTATGTAACTCTCGCTAGGATGTATGAATAGATCTTCAGTTTCGATGTTAATTCTTATCTCTCCCGCATTGTTCAAACTCGTTCCGGTTACCGGTTCGTATTCATGAACCTCATATTCTTGAATACTTTCATCTTTCACTATGCTTTGTGCAATATCTAGTATATTTGTCATTTTAAAGGATTTTTAGTTTTTTTTTGTTTATTAATTAACTTGCTTTCTTTATCTAAAAATAGAAAATAGTTTTTAATTATTTTTTATTATTATTTTTCTCTGTTATATATATATGTGTAAACAAGAAAATATTAAGAAAGTAAATAAAAGAAATTTGTTTTCTTTATCAAAACTTTGTCTTCTGTAATTGTTGTTCGTAAAACTTTCCGATGATCTCTTCTCCATCCAAAGCTTGGATTTCGTAAGTCACCGGATCGGTGTGAAATATTTTGATTATCACGAAGATTTCCGAGGTCCATCGAGGAGTATAACCCTTTTCGAAGTGCTTCTTATAAGCGTAGATTCTCACTCGATCACCGACCGCAAATTTCGGCGTTCTAGACTTCTTCCTATCTATGATCTTTCAGGATATAAATTCGCGTAGACCCGTTTTTCATTTCGAGGATCGCAAGCTTCCACCGGAGTCATCTTGATCGATCTGTGTCGCGTGTTGTTGTAATCTTTGACCAGACCATTCAGAGCGTATAAGTATTTCTTGGTCGAATTCGCCGTGAAGTATCTGTGCATCTTTTCCTTCATCGTTCGATTCCAACGTTCCACCACGCTGGCTTTCTCTTTGTTTTCGATCGAGTAGAGGTCTACCAATCGATGAACGTGCTTGTTGTAGAATTCCTTTCCCTTAACCACCCACAATTTACTCGGTTTTCGAGAAGACGAGTCGAACACGCTCTTTAGAGCCTCGGCGACGCAAGGTCCCGATTTATTCTTCAAAGCTCTGATCCAACCGTATTTGGAAAACACGTCGATGACCGTCAATAGATATTTGATGCCCTCGTTCCACCTCGAAAACGATCTCATGTCGACCAAGTCGGCAGACCAAATATCATCCAAACCCTTCACGAACACCCTTCTCTTTCGAAATGTACGCACTATGGGTTTGTGTAACTCCTCGGCCAATTCGCTCGTCAATAATCGTTTTTTCTTCTTTTCCGATGCGCTTTTTTTGAACGCCCCATCCGAATCGACGTTTCGCACCGATCAGATTGCCGACCAGCGAACGTTCTATCTTCTCTCTCCTGGTCGGATTCGATATGCCTCTCAATTTCCCCAACATGTTTTTATCACAAACGTCGTTGCGAGTCTTGGTGTCGGGATGTCCGGCGTAGCACAGATCGTGATCATACGCGGCCGCGTCCACCCTATTCACAGGTTTGCTCCAAGATTTGGGTGTCAGATCGGCGTTGAGTCTCTTGTTCAATTTCGTTCCGGGTCCCATGAAACTGTGACCGGGCAGATGCATTTCGAAAGGTAGATTATTGATCATTTTATTCACGATGCCTTTACCTTTGCTCGCGTTCTTTTTTTGACGAATCGAGTCTTGACAGAACCACACACATCGCAAATTCTGCGAAGCATCTGTCTGTCGTTTTTAGTTCGTACTTCTCGAGAATTACTCGTCTCGGTAACTCTCTTACACTTTACGCAATACATTTTTTTAAGAGTTATTTAAAATAATTTCGTTTTTATTTTATATATAAATTTAATAATTAATTAATTCTGTTCTTATTATATATATTTTTTTTTTCAATCGCTGCTCTTGAGTACTATCATCTTACTGAATTCCTCCCTGGCCTCTTTCCTCCCCTTTTCCACGAGAGAATCCTTCATCTCTTCCTTGATGATCTGACGAGTCTTGATTCTCACGGCTTCTTTCATGGCATCGTATTTCGTTTTCTCGCTCAATATCGCGAAGTATTCTCCGTCCGATATCCTACCGTCTTTCAACGCCATAGAGATCATTTCGGATATCGTGTCGATCTTGGAGTCGGCCAAGACGCGAATCTTGTCGTGTTTCCTCGCCTTCAGATATAATTTCCTACTCAAAAAGTTTCCGAGCGTGCTAAACAATCCGGCGGCGAGAGCCACTCCTTCTACGGTCAACACGATCGGAATGCCGACCGCGGTCGACAACAATCCGATGCTGGCCGCGTGTAAACCCATGGAAATCGTGATGAGTGTCGTGTTGATCGCGTTGACGAATTTCACGAAACGCGAATACTTCTTCTTGAGAGAATGACGAGAATCTCTCTCTCGAGTTAGATACTCTTGGATTCTACTGATATGATCGATGCGATACCTCTCTCCTCTTTCTTTTTCTTCTAGCGACGGTGCCGTTGGCAAAACACCGATCGGCTTCTCATCCTCGTCGTCCACTAACGTCGGATACAATTTATTTCTGGTTCTCATTTTTTTTTTTTTCTATCAACGAGAAACTTAGACGTATGCTTCATTGAACAATTCTAAAGTCAGACTTTTACGCGCCAATTTCTGTTCTTCCGAAACTGTGGGCTTGCTTTGATCCTTACAGAAGAGTAATCTCTTCCAAAACGCGATCACTTCATCGATTTGAACGCGTTCGAACGCCGGTTCAAAATACTTGATGACTATATCTTCCCCTTCCATCCACAGACACGAATGATTCTCGTGATCGAAGTCTAGGTGATCCCGACATCCGACGCATCGTTCTAACAAGAGACGGCCTAGTTGTTCGTTCACGCAGAATGCGTAGGCTCTCATCAGCATTTTTAAAAGAAACCTTACTCTAATAGTCTGAGAATCGCTCATGATTTACGTATTTATTTTTTTATTATCTATTCGATTTGATATATTATTTTTTTAATAACTATTTATATATATATTTTTTTTCTCTCCTATATATATCAATCACTTTTTTTATTTCTTCAGGAAACGTGACAGTGGGTTTGCCGGTTCAAAAATCACCTCTTTTCCGTGTACCGTACACGATTCGATTTCCGACGTAAAATCCGCAAATGGATTTCCGTGTACGCCTCCATAGGGTTTCAGTGTTAAAATCGTGTACAGACGCGGATGATTTAGAATCAGCAAGATGATGATTTAGAAACGACAAAACGTTTTTTTGCTCGCATTTTAACACTGAATCCTATGGGGGAAACCCATTTGCCAATTCAAAGATAAAACGGTACATGTACACATACGTAAAATTTCATGCGTTTTTTCACTCTTGGATACATCCAGTGATGTTTGAATCGGCAATGCCGATTCTAACATCACCCTAAAACACGTTAAAATCGTGTACCTGTACACGATTTTAACACTAAATCCTATGGAGGTGTACATCGATGTACGTGTACATGTACACGTACATGTACATTGATGCTTGAATCGGCCTTTACTACCTACTTGTGTTGTTTTTCAGTCACAAGATCTGGTTACAGATACATTACATTCTTACTGTTCTGTCCGTTATGGGTGTTCTGCTGATTCACAGTGCCGATATTGTGGGCCAAGATGTCCTATTTTCAGGACTATTTTTGATGTTTTGGAAAATTTTGACAGAAAAAATAACTTTGGTAAATTTTTGTTACCAGTTAATTATGGAAAAGTGTATTTATGACAAATCTGTGAAACTTTCTATTCAGACTAGGATATATTGGTCAATGAAAATTTCGGCTTTTTTCCACGTTTAGTGGCCATTTTGGACTCATTGTGGATAAAATCGAATTGCTTTTTGCATTTATGATAATGATACATTACAATCTTACTATTCATTCTGTTCCGGATGTTCTGAAAATTCACAGTGCCGAGATTGCAGGCCAAAATATCCGCTTTTCTGGCCTATTTTTGATATTTTGGAAAAATGTGACAGAAACAAAAATTGGGGTAAACTTTTGTAACCAGTTGGTTATGGAAAAGTGTATTTATGACAAATCTGTGAACACTTCAGGTCATTAGCCCGTTCGTTCCTGGAGATATTGGTCAATGATAGTTTGGACGTTTTGGGCATTCAGAGAGTGTAGTCGAAGTTGAAAATCTTAGACTGAGCAAATGTCAGACAAATCTGTAAGAGAGCCTTCGAGAAATCATCTCCTACAAAGTGTTGGGAAAAAAAACTAGACGAGTGATTCACTACAAACACTGTTGCGCTACAAGTCTGTTACATTTCTACTCAGAACAATACTCAGTTTCTATAGAATCACAGGCTTTTCCTAGCGTACAAAGACACCAAACAATTCTACAAAATTTCTGCCCCCATATGTGTGCATTTATTTATTTATTGGAGTTTAACAACACTTTTGACAGCCAGGGTCACCTCGTGTTAAACAGTTTTATGGGAGTAGGAAGCTCGAGTGCCCAGAGAGAACCATTGAGCAATGGCAAGCAAATGTCAGGCTCCCTAACATATTAACTCCAGACAAGCGGGGTTAGCATTGGTGAAGTGCACCATCGATGTGCAGTACGCCCTAGTACACAACGCCACCGTGCAGCAACGTGGGCAATGTCTTGCCCAAGGACACAACACGGTTGCCGCAGGTGGGATTCGAACCGAGGACCTCTCGGCTTGCAGTCTGCACCTCTACCTACTGAGCCACCATGCCTCACCATGCCCCCCCGTGGGTGTGCATAACGATATTGCCCCAATTGAAGGGATAACACAACGTTAAATGAAATCCACCCAATCTGTGCATAAAATCGCTTGACCTTCAAAACTCATTTTAATGCAGAAAAAAATTTTGCCCACCCTTACAACATTTAACAGTAAAAGTCGCTCAGTTAGTTCATTGCAACCCTAAATTTCAACTGTGAGTTTAAAACCGATTTTGGAGTTAAAGCTTTTGATATTACCTGTAGAAATAAATATAAATGTGGTGCAAGTGGCAAGTTCCAGTTCAGCAAAGGAAACTGCATTTGATAAATAGATGAAAGTTTACAATGCATTACCATAACTTTTCCTTTAATTTCTTCTGAAATCACAATTCACTCTTTTGAACACCACTACTGTATGAAATTCCATCAGGTACAGTAAGGCGGTCTTTTACGCACTCATAATCATCCTCGAAGCGGCAGACTATACTTGCCCGAAAATCCAGATCGACTGCACCCTCGGGGAGAGGTAGTACCTTTGTGAGAGGACCCAACCTCCCACACTGGTCCTCACCCGAGAGTCCAACCGACATCAGTCAACGAGACCGCCTACCCACAACTGGAGAACCTGCTGAGTACCGGATCCTTTTCCTCCTTCAACACGCCTAGACATGTGACAGCCATCCTATACATTTACAGAGGGTCGAAAGGGGCTTGTCCTCCATACCGTCCCTGCGCGCCTTCGGCGCGCGAAATCATCATTTCGTCGGGACGCAGAACACTCGACAGATCGAACCTAGCGCAGTGTCTTTATGCACTAAGAAATTTCTTATTACAAGAAAAAGTTGGTTAGCTTTCTGAGTGAAGGAGTGCATGCTCTGGTTTGACTAAAGTTTCATTGGGCTGGTTTGGTGTTCCAGCTTAAATGTCCCCCGGAGAGCTTAACGAAAAACTTTGTTTCCTCATTACCCTAAATCTGAGTTTGGGATATCATTATTGTTATTGTTGTTAAACATCACCAGCGCCACTGTGTAAGTACAGTATTTTGTATGATCATGATGTGATGACTGTTGCACAAGCTTGAAGTGTCGCTGTTAGCAACGATGGTCGCTTGTCGAGTAGGGACCTGTAGAAATAAATATAAATTTCGAATCGAACTTCGAATCGAATCACAGTTAATGTATACGTCATCAAAATAAAAGTGTTTTTCTAAAATAATAGCCCCGATTATTAAAAGACACACAGTTATGTAGAATGCAGTTTTCGCCTTACCACTTCCAACACTATAAATCGATATACAAACCAATATACTAGCTACTGATTGGAACAATTCGGATTGTTGACTTTGTAGCGTCGAAACAGCAGCAATAAACATTTTTAAAAGAACCTAACTGATAGGGTTGTACCTCACTTTTTTTATCACATGTTTTGTTGAAAAAATACTGGTCCTGGTCATAATGCACAATAAGTTGAAACGAACAGTTGTAGCAGTAATAGTGTTTGTAGCAATGTAGCTATAACTCTTGTACAGTTGTAACTACATCGCTACAAACACTGTTACGCTACAAGTCTGTTACATTTCTACTCAGAACAATACTCAGTTTAAAATAATGTGATAAATTACAATCTAAACATTTACGGTTATGGCCGAAGTATATTCAAAAATATTCGAATTCCCGATTCGAATCGAATGGAATCGCATATTAACTTTCTAATCGAATTTGGAATCGATTTTGAATTTTCGCCGGAGCCTATTGTCGAGTGTAATATCAAGCGGGCGTCAGGCGATAGTGCTCAGGGACGATCGTCCACTTCAGAATGTCAGGCCAACATTTTTCTTTCTTTTTTTTTTTTGGAGGGGGGGGGGGGGTGGGCTGAAATACTTTCTTACCCCTTGGTTCCCACGTCACCGCTTCAGGTGTCATCTTGAGTCTTGACCCCCCTCCCCCAGCTATAATGTTGAATCTTGCCCCCCCCCCTCCTCCCCAGGCCCATCGTAAGATTTACATTTTTCCTTATTAGCTCATCTTGACAAAGTCAAGCTGAGCTAATCTCATCGCTCTCCATCCGTCCGTCGTCCGTCAACACCATGTTTTGGTCTTCCCCTCCAAAGCCACTGGGCCAATTCACGTGAAATTTCGTGTGAGTGATGGTCCCGAAGGGGCATTGCATTTTTGTTCAACTCAGCATGCTCAGCCCCATAGGGAGGGAGTGGGGGAAAATGCTCCAAAATATTTTTAAAATCTTCTTCTCATGAACCATTGTGTACAATGACTTGATATATGCTATGGAGCTTCCTTTTGAGGTGTAGAATCAAGTTTGTTCAAACAAAGTTCGTGAAGCAATATTTGGCTTTGTAATGGGAGGGGTAAGATTTTTTGCCCCACCTAAAAGTTCTATTTCAAAAACCGGTGGGCCAACTTCAACCAAATTTAGCATGTAGTTTTAGTGGGTCCTAAGTAATTGATTGATGCCTAAAAAAAATTTTCACAGCCCTGTGACAACCCCAGGGGCTAAAAATAGAAAAAAAATTCAAAAGCCCATATATCCCAAACCAGAAGGAACAGAGAACTGATATTTGGTATGAAACATCCTTAGGACCGGTAGAAGAGATTTGTTAAAAAAAGGCCACCTATTCAATCAGGGTGCCCGGTTGAGGATATTGAAAAATGATGAGTCAGCATTTTTGCAGTAGTTTTATCCTGGAGGATTTTTCATTCACAGAACTTTTTGATTGACATATTGTTCTTAAATTAACAAAAATTCTGTTATGAACATTTTATCTTGTTATTCCAATCTGTTCCAATCTGTCAATTCTGTGGGACTTTTGTTTGTTTTAGAAAGATTTTTATTTATGTTGAATGAACCATTTCATTGCTGGAAAACATCTGATACCTGTATGCATGTCTTTAATTTAACCCTCTCAAGACTGCAGTGTGGGTTCCAAAGATTTTCATTGATGCCATGAACAAACAAAAAACCTTTTCAATACTGTAGATGTACTTTTTCTGGTTCCTTGGAAAAAAAATTGATCTGATTTCTGTCTGAATATCTTTAATTTAACCCTCTCATGACTTCAGTGTGTTTTTGTCCAAAGATTTTTTTCTCTCATGATGGACTCTCCTCTACTGTGCACATATAAGTTATTTCATGTTGAATGAACCCCTTCTATGCTGGAAAACATTTATCTGATGCCCGTGTGCATGTCTTTAATTTAACCCTCTCAAGACTGCAGTGTGAGTTCCAAAGATTTTTATTGATGCCATGAACAAACAAAAAACCCTTTCAATACTATAGATGTACTTTTTCTGGTTCCTTGGAAACAAATTGATCTGATTCCTGTCTGAATATCTTTAATTTAACCCTCTCATGACTTCAGTGTGTTTTTTTCCAAAGATTTTTTATCTCATGATGGACTTTCCTCTATTGTGCACATATATGTTATTTCATGTTGAATGAACCCCTTCTATGCTGGAAAACATTTATCTGATTCCCGTGTGCATGTCTTTAATTTAACCCTCTCAAGACGGCAGGTCTGTAGCAGGGAGTTCCAAAGATTTTATTGATGCCATGAACAAACAATTTTTAGCTCATCTTGACAAAGTCAAGCTGAGCTAATCTCATCGCTCTCCGTCCGTCGTCCATCGTCCGTCCGTCGTCCATCGTCCGTCAACACCATGTTTTGGTCTTCTCCTCCAAAGCCACTGAGCCAATTCAAGTGAAAGTTTGTGTGAGTGATGGTCCCGAAAGGTATTGCATTTTTTTTCAACTCAACATGCTCAGCCCCATAGGGAGGGAGTGGGGGAAAAATGCCCCCCAAATATATTTAAAAATCTTCTTCTCATGAACCAGGGTGTACAGTGACTTGATATTTGCTATGGAGCTTCCTTTTGAGATGTAAAATAAAGTTTGTTCAAAGGAAGTTCGTGAAGCAATATTTGGCTTTGTAATGGGAGGGGTAAGATTTTTGGCCCCGCCCAAAATTTCTATTTTCTGAACCGATGGTCCGGTTTAAACCACAATTGGTATGTAGTATTACTGGGTCATAAGTACTTGACACATGCAAAAAATAAAAAATTCTGCATTCCCATGGGAACCCTGGGAGCTAAAAATAGAAATATTTTCAAACGCCCATATTTCCAAAACCACACGGAACAGAGAGCTGTTATGTGGTATGAAGTATCCTTAGGACCAGTAGAATTGAATGGTAAAAAAAAATTGACATCGGTTATGTTAGGGTGTTCTGTAATGGGCATCGAAAAAAATGCTGAGTCAGCATATTTGCAAAAATTTAAAAAAATCTTTTCTCCAGAATCAATAATCAGAATCTTTTGATATTCGGCATACCGCACTTATGAAGGGGGGGGGGGGGGGGGGGGGGGGGTCAGATACAAGTTTGATAAAATAAAGTCCATTAGTTCATATTTGGGCTCAATATATGAGCCAGATACAAGTTTGATAAAATAAAGTCCATTAGTTCATATTTGGGCTCAATATATGAGCCCGAATTTTTAACATAGGGTAATATGGGGAATATTCTTTAAAAATCTTGTTCTTCAGAACCACCAGTCAGAATCTTTTAATGTTTTCTCCAGAACCAATAATCAGAATCTTTTGATATTCGGCATACCTACGGAAGCTCAAATTTTAACTTTGTTCAATATGGGGGATAATTTTTAAAAATCTTCTTCTTCAGATCCACCAGGCAGAATGCTTTCATATTTGGTATGCAACATCTCTAGGGGGGTCAGATTCAAGTTTGTTAAAATCAGATCCCTAGGTATATATTTGGGCTCGCTATGGTAGCCCAAATTTTTACTTAGTGCGATATGAGGAAATTTCTTTAAAAATCTTCTTCTTCAGATCCACCAGTCGGAATGCTTTCATATTTGGTATATAACATCTCTAGGGGGGGCCGATTCCACTTTGTTCAATTCAAGAGCCTGGGTTAATATTTGGGCTCCATATGGGAACCTGAAATTTAACTTCAGAATGCTCTCATATTTGGTATACAACATCTCTAGTGGGGTCAGATTCAAGTTTGTTCAAATCGGATCCATAGGGTAATATTTGGGTTTGCTATGGTAGCCCAAATTTTAACTTAGTTCAATATGAAGAAATCTCTTTAAAATTTCTCTTCTTCAGATCCAACGGTCAGAATGCTTTCATATTTGGTACACAACATCTCTTGGGAGGTCAGATTCAACTGTGTTCAAATCGAGAGCCTGGGTTAATATTTGGGCTCCATATGGGTTGCCGGAATTGGCCATTTTGCTAAAGATTTAAAAATTTTGTATTCAGTACCCTCTAGAGGTGTGTGACTAAGATTAATCCACATAGGTTGTCTCAAGGGGCTTCATAGGGAAGCTCTACATTTTACATTATGATCAACTGAAGAAAAGGCATGATGCCCGGATTATCTTTGTCACTCCTGAGGGACTCAAGGATTGACAGTGTAGCCTATGGAGATGGATTGCTTAATGTAGATTCATTCTTGGACTCTGTTTATATTGTGTTCTGTTCAAGATGAGCGCTTCAGGCCCCGTGGGGCCTCTTGTTATTCTAAATCTTGCCTGATGTTCCTTATATGGGTTAACATGGGGGCGACATGAGTGAAACTTTTTTGGGGGGATCGAATCTCACCTGTGGCAGACACGTTATGTCCTTGGGCAAGGCACTTAATCCAGATTGCCCATGTGGAGGTACAGTGGCGCTTTGTACTAAGGAATACTGCACGCCGATGGTGCACATGTCTTCAACCAGTGCTAACCCTGCATGCGTGGAGCTAGTACGTCGGAAAATCTGACAGTTGCTATCTTTGGATATTGTCATTCCACTAAGATCACGGATCACGGAGTACAGTGATGTAACAAAGGTTAACCTTCAACCATGTCTTCAACCAGTGCTAACCCTGCATGCGTGGAGCTAGTACGTCGGAAAATCTGACAGTTGCTATCTTTGGATATTGTCATTCCACTAAGATCACGGATCACGGAGTACAGTGATGTAACAAAGGTTAACCCATCATTTGTCAGTTATGAAATCTGGGATTTTAAAACATATCACGCTTGGCGGCCATTTTGGACTCATTGTGGATAAAAATGAAATTTATTTTGCATTTATGAAAATGCTGCATTACATTCTTATTATTCTATCCATTACTGGTGTTCTGCTAATTCACAGTGCCGAGATTGTAGGCCAAAATGTACGATTTTCAGGTCAATTTTTATGTTTAGAAAAATTTTGGCAGAAAAAATAATTTTGGTAAACTTTTGTTACCAGTTGCTAATGGATAAGTGTGTTTATGACGAATCTGTGAAAATTTCAGGTCATTAGGCCATTCAGATCAGAATGTATTGGTCAATGAAAATTTGGTCATTTTTTCCATGTTTGGCAGCCATTTTAGACACATTGCGAATAAAATCGAAATTTCTTTTGCATTTATGAAAATGAAACATTACATTTTTACTACTCAGTCCATTACTGGTGTTCTGCTAATTCATAGTGCCGAGATTGTGGGCCAAAATATCCAATTTTCAAACCTATTTTTGACGTTTTTGAAAAATTTTGGCAGAAAAAATAATTTTGGTAAACTTTTGTTACCAGTTCTTTATGGAATAGTGCATTTAAGACAAATCTGTGAAAATTTCGGGTCATTAGCCCATTCGGACCAGGAGATATTGGTCAATGAAAATTTGGGCGCTTTTTCTGCATTTGGTGGCCATTTTGGACACGTTGTGGATAAAATCGAAATTTCTTTTGCATTTATGATAATGATTCATTACATTCTTACTATTCAGCCCATTACTGGTGTTCGACTAATTCACAGTGCCGAGATTGTAGGCCAAAATGTTCGATTTTCAGGCCTATTTTTGATATTTTGGAAAATTTTGGCTAAAAATATAATTTTGGTAAACTTTTAACAGTTCTCTATTGAAAAGTGTATTTATGATAAATCTGAGAAAGAAAGAAAGAAAGAAAGAAAGAAAAGACAGAAAGAAAGAAAGAAAGAAAGAAAGAAAGAAAGAAAGAAAGAAAGAAAGAAAGAAAGAAAGAAAGAAAGAAAGAAAAAATAATAATATTTTTTTCCCCATACAATAATAAATGTCTTTTCCTTTTAGGAAAAGCCCCCAAAAAACATTAAGCCCTTAGAAGAAATTTCAGCCCCCATATTTCTGAACATGTAGGTGTGCATTTATTTATTTATTGGAGTTTAACGACACTTTTGACAGGCAGGGTCACCTCATGTTGGAATGTTTTACGATAGGAGAAAGCCCGAGTACCCAGAGAGAACCACTGAGCAATGGCGAGCAACCGTCCAGCTTCCCAATATACTAACTCCACACAAGCAGGGTTAGCATTGGTTGAAGACAGGTGCACCATGGACGTGCAGTACGCCCCAGTACACAATCCCACCATGCCCCCACGTAGGCAATGGGGGTGAAGTGTCTTGCCCAAGGACACAACATGGTTGCCGCAGGTGGGATTCGAACCAAGGGCCTCTCAGGCTTGCAGCCTCCATCTCTACCTAATGAGCCATCGTGCCTGCGTGGGTGCGCATACCGGTATTGTCCCGGTTGAAGGGCTGACACAACGTTAAATGAAAAACCCATCCAACCTGTGCAGAATATCACTTGAAATCAGTCAAAACTCATTTTAATGCAGAAAACAAAAATATGCCAACCCTAAAAAGTTTACCAGTAAAAGTCGCTCATTTAGTTGATTAGGAGATATTGGTGTTAATGTCCCCAAACAATGCCACCAAAACTTTTGATAAACTTACTCATTTTTACAACTAGCCGAGGTCCCCGTGGTGTTCACAATTATTTCACAATCTCTCCAGGCTCCAAGAGTTGCTCTGGTTGAAGGTTTTACATGGGGTGGGTCCCGCAATCGGGACCCACCCCATGTCCCTTTCTTAGTAAAAATTACCTCAGACAAATTTCAACTCTATATCTGTGGATGTAGGAGTATGCAGCTTGTCCTTGTACAAGGACCGATGAATGAAGGGTTAAAAACAATTATGTACCTAAAATTCCCCCGTTATGTTAGTCCTAATAAAAAATACCATCAAGTACCAATTTTCAATTCCATATCTCTGAACATATAGATGTGCATATCGGTATTGTTCTTCTCCAAGTGTTAACACCAAGTTGAATGTAAATCACTCGAAAACCTTCAGAACATATTTTAAAGCAGACAACGTCACCCGAATAGACAGGCGTTCCCCCTAACCGTAGTCAAATGGTCATATAGCTCAAATGGAGATTTTCTTCTTTTTTCATAAAACTATGCAATGAGGCCCATGGTGAATTTCCTTTTTTCGGGAGTGAAAAAAATTGAAAATTTGCATTACTCGAAACATGGTTATGATAAAAAAAATTTTATAACCTTTCATGTTTGCATAACTTTTTTGTGTTATGTATATACCTATTTTTTACTGAGTCTTATATATTTAATGACGTGCAAAATAAAGATTAATATTTGAAACTAAGCGTGTTTCATTGTTTTTACATCAAGTAAGCTTGCTCTAAATGAAATAACTTTGTTTCAAAAAATGTCACTGAACTTAAGCGGTGGCTCACCTCAAGTTATGGCCATCATTCGTTTCATAAAGAAGAGATAATTTTTTTTATTCGTGGGGGCACGGTGGCATTATGTACTAATGCGTACTGCACGTTGATGGTGCACTTGTCTTTAACCGATGTTAACCCTGCTTGTGTGGAGTTAGTACGTTGGGGAGCTTGGCAGTTGCTCACTGTTGCTCGGTGGTTCTCTCGGGGTACTCCAGCTTTAACCATCCGTAAAACTGCTCGACACGTGATTACCCTGGCTCTCGAAAGTGTCGTTAAATAAATTTATTAGCCAGTGCTAATGTATATTCTGTTGCAGGCCCCCATTCATGGACGTAAGGGTAGGATGCCCTTCTCCACTCCCGAAAACAGAAGAAATTGGGTAGAATTCCCGCAGTATGAATATATGTGTACACCTCACCCCGGCCCCCACCCCCCACCCCCTAAAAAAAGAGAAAGGAATCAAATAGAATGAAAAATTTGGCGGTCCTGTAAGACATATTCCAACATTAAGCCTCATGCAGGTTTGGAAGATAATGTCAGGAAAAGGGTAAAATAAACTCTTTGACAGCTAATGTGAATAGGAATGGAATACGATGTCTATGGAGCAAAAATGTGTGCTGTGACAAAAAACAGGGAGTTTTGGGGTGACAGCCATTGTAAGCCTATTGTTTAAAATCTGTCTTTTCATACATGCATGATAATTAATTCACAATCAGTGAAAACGTCATCTCATTTCGATCGTTAGAGGATTTTGGAGATGGGGGATGTTTTTCGTGATTTAATTTAATTCTGATCTCAATAAACTTTTGACCCAATCCTAGGGGGTCATTTCATTAGGACAGTGACATGACATTGGCCCCGATTGCACTCGACGCGGCATTAACCCTTTAACCAATGCAACGCCATTTACAGTTCGACTCTGCTCTGCATTCTTATTGTGCATTAACCCTTCAACAACGAATGCAGCTACCCCTACACATTTATTTGTAGTTTCACTGTCTCGACAGCGCATGGCACCTAGAGGTCGTTTTAGCAGGAAAGTGGCAAGTAAATTGTGCTCGATGTTATATTTCAACTTTAACCAATGCAACGTCATGCACAGTTCGACTCGATTATGCCTTGGCAAATCCACCAAATTTAGAGCCTGTGGTAATCTGAGAAGTGAAGGGACGTAAGGTTTGTCTCCAAAGCGATCAACATCGTCGTAACTCTTCAAACCACGCAACGCCAGACGTTGTTCTATTCACCGATCTGAGTACAAATTTCCCACCCTACAGGTCATTTGACCATCAACGGTAACTTGACGAAGAAAGGGACATTACATAGTTCCAGGTCGCAAATGGCTGCACCGTGCCCCCACGAATAAAAAAAAATTATCTCTTCTTTATGAAACGAATGATGGCCATAACTTGAGGTGAGCCACCGCTTAAGTTCAGTGACATTTTTTGAAACAAAATTATTTCATTTAGAGCAAGCTTACTTGATGTAAAAACAAAGAAACACGCTTAGTTTCAAATATTAATCTTTATTTTGCACGTCATTAAATATATAAGACTCAGTAAAAAAATAGGTATATACATAACACAAAAAAGTTATGCAAACATGAAAGGTTATAAAAATTTTTTTTATCATAACCATGTTTCGAGTAATGCAAATTTTCAATTTTTTTCACTCCCGAAAAAAGGAAATTCACCATGGGCCTCATTGCATAGTTTTATGAAAAAAGAAGAAAATCTCCATTTGAGCTATATGACCATTTGACTCCGGTTAGGGGGAACGCCTGTCTATTCGGGTGACGTTGTCTGCTTTAAAATATGTTCTGAAGGTTTTCGAGTGATTTACATTCAACTTGGTGTTAACACTTGGAGAAGAACAATACCGATATACACATCTATATGTTCAGAGATATGGAATTGAAAATTGGTACTTGATGGTATTTTTTATTAGGACTAACATAACGGGGGAAATTTAGGTACATAATTGTTTTTAAGCCTTCATTCATCGGTCCTTGTACAAGGACAAGCTGCATACTCCTACATCCACAGATACAGAGATGAAATTTGTCTGAGGTAATTTTTACCAAGAAAGGGACATGGGGTGGGTCCCGATTGCGGGACCCACCCCATGTAAAACCTTCAACCAGAGCAACTCTTGGAGCCTGGAGAGATTGTGAAATAATTGTGAACATCACGGGACCTCGGCTAGTTGTAAAAATGAGTAAGTTTATCAAAAGTTTTGGTGGCATTGTTTGGGGACATTAACACCAATATCTCCTAATCAACTAAATGAGCGACTTTTACTGGTAAACTTTTTAGGGTTGGCAGATTTTTGTTTTCTGCATTAAAATGAGTTTTGACTGATTTCAAGTGATATTCTGCACAGGTTGGATGGGTTTTTCATTTAACATTGTGTCAGCCCTTCAACCGGGACAATACCGGTATGCGCAC
The DNA here is from genome assembly GCA_031216915.1 of Pictodentalium vernedei. NCBI lineage: Eukaryota > Metazoa > Mollusca > Scaphopoda > Dentaliida > Dentaliidae > Pictodentalium > Pictodentalium vernedei. Next base: position 366,383,100 of record CM062294.1, read on the forward strand.
CCACGCAGGCACGATGGCTCATTAGGTAGAGATGGAGGCTGCAAGCCTGAGAGGTCCTTGGTTCGAATCCCACCTGCGGCAACCATGTTGTGTCCTTGGGCAAGACACTTCACCCCCATTGCCTACGTGGGGGCATGGTGGGATTGTGTACTGGGGCGTACTGCACGTCCATGGTGCACCTGTCTTCAACCAATGCTAACCCTGCTTGTGTGGAGTTAGTATATTGGGAAGCTTGACGGTTGCTCGCCATTGCTCAGTGGTTCTCTCTGGGTACTCGGGCTTTCTCCTACCGTAAAACATTCCAACATGAGGTGACCCTGGCTGTCAAAAGTGTCGTTAAACTCCAATAAATAAATAAATGCACACCTACATGTTCAGAAATATGGGGGCTGAAATTTCTTCTAAGGGCTTAATGTTTTTTGGGGGGGCTTTTCCTAAAAGGAAAAGACATTTATTATTGTATGGGGAAAAAAATATTATTATTTTTTCTTTCTTTCTTTCTTTCTTTCTTTCTTTCTCTCTTTCTTTCTTTCTTTCCTTTCTTTCTTTCTTTCTTTCTTTTCTTTCTTTCTTTCTTTCTTTCTTTCTTTCTTTCTTTCTTTCTTTCTCAGATTTATCATAAATACACTTTTCCATAGAGAACTGTTAAAAGTTTACCAAAATTATATTTTTTGCCAAAATTTTCCAAAATATCAAAAATAGGCCTGAAAATCGAACATTTTGGCCTACAATCTCGGCACTGTGAATTAGTCGAACACCAGTAATGGGCTGAATAGTAAGAATGTAATGAATCATTATTATAAATGCAAAAGAAATTTCGATTTTATCCACAACGTGTCCAAAATGGCCACCAAATGCAGAAAAAGCGCCCAAATTTTCATTGACCATATCTCCTGGTCCGAATGGGCTAATGACCCGAAATTTTCACAGATTTGTCTTAAATGCACTTTTCCATAAAGAACTGGTAACAAAAGTTTACCAAAATTATTTTTTCTGCCAAAATTTTTCAAAAACGTCAAAAATAGGTTTGAAAATTGGATATTTTGGCCCACAATCTCGGCACTATGAATTAGCAGAACACCAGTAATGGACTGAGTAGTAAGAATGTAATGTTTCATTTTCATAAATGCAAAAAAAAATTCGATTTTATTCGCAATGTGTCTAAAATGGCTGCCAAACATGGAAAAAAATGACCAAATTTTCATTGACCAATACATTCTGATCTGAATGGCCTAATGACCTGAAATTTTCACAGATTCGTCATAAACACACTTATCCATTAGCAACTGGTAACAAAAGTTTACCAAAATTATTTTTTCTGCCAAAATTTTTCTAAACATAAAAATAGGCCTGAAAATCGTACATTTTGGCCTACAATCTCGGCACTGTGAATTAGCAGAACACCAGTAATGGATAGAATAATAAGAATGTAATGCAGCATTTTCATAAATGCAAAATAAATTTCATTTTTATCCACAATGAGTCCAAAATGGCCGCCAAGCGTGATATGCTTTAAAATCCCAGATTTCATAACTAACAAATGATGGGTTAACCTTTGTTACATCACTGTACTCTGTGATCCGTGATCTTAGTGGAATGACAATATCCAAAGATAGCAACTGTCAGATTTTCCGACATACTAGCTCCACGCATGCAGGGTTAGCACTGGTTGAAGACATGTGCACCACCGGCGTGCAGTATGCCTTAGTACAAAGCGCCACTGTACCTCCACATGAGCAATCTGGATTAAGTGCCTTGCCCAAGGACATAACGTGTCTGCCGCAGGTGAGATTCGATCCCCCCAAAAAGTTTCACTCATGTCGCCCCCATGTTAACCCATATAAGGAACATCAGGCAAGATTTAGAATAACAAGAGGCCCCACGGGGCCTGAAGCGCTCATCTTGAACAGAACACAATATAAACAGAGTCCAAGAATGAATCTACATTAAGCAATCCATCTCCATAGGCTACACTGTCAATCCTTGAGTCCCTCAAGAGTGACAAAGATAATCCGGGCATCATGCCTTTTCTTCAGTTGATCATAATGTAAAATGTAGAGCTCCCCTATGAAGCCCCTTGAGACAACCTATGTGGATTAATCTTAGTTACACACCTCTAGAGGGTACTGAATACAAAATTTTTAAATCTTCAGCAAAATGGCCAATTCCGGCAACCCATATGGAGCCCAAATATTAACCCAGGCTCTCGATTTGAACACAGTTGAATCTGACCTCCCAAGAGATGTTGTGTACCAAATATGAAAGCATTCTGATTGTTGGATCTGAAGAAGAGAAATTTTAAAGAGATTTCTTCATATTGCAATAAGTTAAAATTTGGGCTACCATAGCGAACCCAAATATTACCCTATGGATCCGATTTGAACAAACTTGAATCTGACCCCACTAGAGATGTTGTATACCAAATATGAGAGCATTCTGACTAGTGGATCTGAAGAAGAAGATTTTTGAAGAAATTCTCTCATATTGTACTAAGTTAAATTTCAGGTTCCCATATGGAGCCCAAATATTAACCCAGGCTCTTGAATTGAACAAAGTGGAATCGGACCCCCCTAGAGATGTTATATACCAAATATGAAAGCATTCCGACAGGTGGATCTGGAGAAGAAGATTTTTAAAGAACTTCCTCATATCGCACTAAGTAAAAATTTGGGCTACCATAGCGAGTCCAAATATATACCTAGGGATCTGATTTGAACAAACTTGAATCTGACCCCTCTAGAGATGTTGCATACCAAATATGAAAGCATTCTGCCTGGTGGATCTGAAGAAGAAGATTTTTAAAAATTATCCCCCATATTGAACAAAGTTAAAATTTGGGCCTCCGTAGGTATGCCGAATATCAAAAGATTCTGATTATTGGTTCTGGAGAAAAGATTTTTTAAAATTTTTGCAAATATGCTGACTCAGCATTTTTTTCGATGCCCATTACAGAACACCCTAACATAACCGATGTCAATTTTTTTACCATTCAATTCTACTGGTCCTAAGGATACTCCACACCACATAACAGCTCTCTGTTTCGTGTGGTTTTGGAAATATGGGCGTTTGAAAATATTTCTTTTTTTAGCTCCCAGGGTTCCCATGGGAATTCGGAAATTTTTTTTTTTCATGTGTCAAGTACTTATGACCCAGTAATACTACATACCAAATTTGGTTTAAACCGGACCATCGGTTCAGAAAATAGAAATTTTGGGCGGGGCCAAAAATCTTACCCCTCCCATTACAGAGCCCAATATTGCTTCACGAACTTCCTTTAAACAAACTTTATTTTACACCTCAAAAGGAAGCTCCATAGCAAATATCAAGTCATTGTACACACTGGTTCATGAGAAGAAGATTTTTAAATATATTTTTGGGGCATTTCCCCCCCACTCCTTTCCTATGGGGCTGAGCATGTTGAGTTGAACAAAAATGCAATCAAAAATGTTTCCCCTTTCATTTTAGCGTCCGGTAAAAGAAGTTATGTTTCTCTGAGGCATTCCCATTTGATGTTGTTTGTGTCCAAAAACAGACTATTGTTTTTCAAAATTGTCACATATAGCAGCCCATGGAGGTTTAACAAATGCTTACTGGAATAATTTATCAATGCAACTGGTACTGTGACACCATGACCTATCAATGGCCATTTTCTCTTGCAAACCCAACAAGATGATTGTAAAGAAATCCAGGTAAACATGAATTTTTTAAGCTTTTGAAGGGTATCACAATTAACCACCACAAAAGGGGTTAACGCTTGGTTTTTTTAATACCCTTATTACTTACAAAAATGGTCCTCGGTGAATTCCACTTTCACCAAAGGAGACTATGTTTATTTCTCGGGTATTCATTGGTCGCTGAGCGTGTCTGAATACAGCCCATTTCAACAAAATTACAATGCTTGGCAGGCTGTAGAGAGTTAATAAACGCTCACTGGAATATTTTGTCCGTGCATCTTGTAATGTCACACAAAGACCTGCGAGTAGTCATTTTTTCTTGAAAACCTACCATATGTTTTTAGAGAAATCTACAGAAAATGGGAATTTTAAGCTTTTAAGGGGTATCTCTCTTTAGCCTCCCCAAATGGGTTAAGACTTCGACTTTCCAATACACTTACTACTTACAAAAATGTTTCCATATAAGTTGTGCACTCGATAAAAGAAGGAACTTTTCTTTGTAGCGTACTCATTGGGTGCTGTTGGTGTCCAAAAACAGCCCATTTTATCACAATTTTGACTTTTAGCAGTCCATGGAGGGTTAACAAATGCTCACCTGAGTATTTTGTCCATGTAACTTCTATTGTCACACCTAGTCCTGCGCGTGGCCAATTTTTCTTGAAAATCTACAAGTTTCGTTTAGAGAAATCCACGGAAAACATGATTTTACTAGCTTTTGGGGGTATTGCTGTTTAACCAGCCCAAAACGGGTTAACGCTTGGTTTTTTGAACACGCTTATAACTTACAAAAACGATGCTCGGTAAATTTCACTTCCAATAAAGGAAGTTATGTTTATCTCTCGTTTATACTTTGGGGGCTGTGGGGACTCGAAAACAGACCATTTCATCAAAATTTCGATGTTTGACAGCCTGTGGAGGGTTACCATATGCATCGCCTAATATCTCTTGTATATCAGTGGTCGTGTTACAGGAAGGTCTAGCAACGATGAATGTTTAAAAAATATCTACAAAACGTGTTTGGAGAAAGTGCCTATAAACCTCAATTTTGACAGTTTTTTGCCAATTCTGACGAAATAAGGGTTAAATCGAAAATTCCGCTTTTTGGTACATTTTTAGATATTGTGCCCCTCTATGCGTGTGCAAAATTTCGTGGAAATCGGTTTGAAACTGGCTTCTGAATCGTACGGACAATATGTGTGGAAAAAAACCCCCAAAAACTAGACTTTATGATTCTGGAGAATCATGGCTTTTCCAGATGAGATCCCATGATTTTTCATGACCCCAGAGTGTCTGATGAATTGTTTATAACTGTCTCACTGAAGTTCCTTTGTTGATGTTATGAGAAAGGTGAGTATAGTTGTCTCAAATGACTCAGTTTGACAAAAAAAATTGTTTAGGTAAAAGCCATCATTAACGGTGGAGTGGGTTAATATCAGTATCGTCGTCCAACAAGTTAATGACTGACAAAAGGAGTTATGTTTGTTTGACACATACCCACGTACATGTAGTACTGTGGCTATTTGAAAATGGTCCATTTTATCTCAAATGTATCCAAAATATTGATGTCTGGCAGCTTGTAGAGGGTTAACAAGTGCTAACAGGAATATTCATTCCTGCAACTTGTAATGTCACACCAAGAACTGCGAATGGACATTTATTCTTTAAAATCTACAAGATGTTTTCAGAGAAATCCAGGGAGAACATGAATTTTAAGATTTTGATGGGTATCATTGTTTATCCAGCCCAAAACGGGTTAAGTGTTGTTTTTTTGAATACTCTTATTACTTCCAAAAATAATTCTCAGTGAATTCTATTTCCACTTATTTTGATCTCCCCTCTCAAATTCGGGTGCTGTGGGTGTCAAACACAGCCCATTTTATCAACATTTTCATGTTTGAGAACCTGCATAGGGTTAACAAATGCTTCCAGGAATATTTTGTACATGCAATTTGTAATGTCACATTAAGATCTGAGAATGGCCATTTTTTCTTGAAAATCTACGAGATGTTTTTAGAGAAATCCTCGGATAACATGAATTTTTAACCTTTTCAGGGGTATCTTTCTGTAATCAGCCGTAACGGGTTAATGCTTGGTTTTGTGAATACCTTCATTGCATACAAATATGATCATCGGTGAATTCCACTTCCAATGAAGGGGGTTATGTTTATCTCGCAGGCACACATTTGGTGTTATGGTTGTCCAAGAACAGCCCATTTTCTCCAAATGTCTATGCTTGGCAGCCTCTGGAGGGTTAACAAATGCTTACCGAAATATTTTGTCAATGCAACTTGAACTGTCACTCCAAGACCTGCGAAAGGTCAATTTTTCTTGAAATTTTGTTTTGAGAAATCCACAGAAAACTGGAATTTTAAGCTTTTAAGGGGTATATCTCTTTAACCAGTCAAAAATGGGTTTAGACCTCAATTTTTGAATACACTTACTACTTACAAAAATGTTTCCCTGTCAGTTTTGCGTCCGGTAAAAGAAGTTGTGCATCTCTGTTGCATTCCCATTTGATGATGTTGATGTCCAAAAACATACTATTTTTTCGAAATTTTCACATTTAGCAGGCCATGGAGGGTTAACAAATGCTTCCCGGAATAACTTATCCTATCAACTGGTAATGTGACACCAAGACCTATCAGTGGCCATTTTCTCTTGAAAACTCTACCAGATGTTTGTAAAGAAATCCAGGGAAAACATAAATTTTTAAGCTTTTGATGGGTATCACCATTGACAACCACAAAAGGGGTTAACGCTTGGTTTTTTGAATACTCTTATTACTTACAAAAATGGCCCTCGGTGAATTCCACTTCCAACAAAGGAGATTATGTTTATTTCTCAGGTACACATTGGGTGCTGTGCGTGTCCGAAAACAGCCCATTTCAACAAAATTACGATGCTTGGCAGCCTCTAGAGGTTTAATAAACGCTCACCGGAATATTTTGTCCATGCAACTTGTAATATCACACAAAGACCTGCGAGTAGTCAATTTTTCTTGAAAACCTACAGGATGTTTTTAGAGAAATCCACAGAAAATGGGAATTTTAAGATTTTAAGGGGGTCTCCCTCTTTAGCCTGTCCAAAATGGGTTAAGACTTCGACTTTTGAATACCCTTACTACTTACAAAAATGTTTGCGTATAGATTGTGCGCTCGATAAAAGAGGGCACTTTTCTTTGAGGCGTACCTATTGGGTGCTGTTGGCGTCCAAAATCAGCCCATTTTATCACAATTTTGACTTTTAGCAGCCCGTGGAGGGTTAACAAATGTTCACCGCAATATTTTGTCCATGCATCTTCTATTGTCAAACCAAGGCCTGGGAGTGACAATTTTTTCTTGAAGATCTACAAGACTCGTTTAGAGAAATCCACGAAAAACATGAATTTTTGAGCTTTACGGGGGTATTGCTGTTTAGCCAGCCCAAAACGGGTTAACGCTTGGTTTTTTGAACACCCTTATTACTTACAAAAATGATCCTCGGTGAATTCCACTTCCAATAAAGGAAGTTATGTTTACCTCTCGGCTATTGTTGGGGTGCTGTGGGGGTCTGAAACCGGCCCATTTCATCAAAATTTCGATGTTTGGCAGCCTGTGGAGGGTTACCATATGCATCGCCTAATATGTCGTGTGTATCAAAGGTCGTGTCATAGTCATAGGCAAGTCTGGCAATGATAAATATTTAAAAAAAATCTACAAGACGTGTTTCGAGAAAGTGTCGATAAATACCAATTTTGGCAGTTTTTTGCCAATTCTGGCTAAATAAGGGTTAAATCGAAAATTCCGCTTAGGTACATTTTTAGATTTGTTGCCGCTCTATGCGTGTGCCAAATTGTGTGAAAATCGGTTCGAAAATGGCTTCTGAATCGTACGGACAAAAATGTGTGGAAACCCCACCCCCCCCCCCCCCCCCAAAAAAAAAAAAAAAAAATCCGTAGAAAAAAAACAATAGTCTTTTCCAGAGGGAAAACCTAATAATCCGTAGAAAAACAATAGTCTTTTCCAGAGGGAAAAGCCTAATAACTATGCCGTTAAGAGTATTGAGGCACCCGCAATGCGACCACTGTCAATGACCTTGGAATTTTGTTACGTTGTGATGGATTTTATAGGAAATTCTACATTTTGCAGCTACTCGAAGCGGAAATCCAGAGTCGATGTTGGGCAATATTGGTTGCAGTCATTTATATGCTGTTTTATGCTGTTTTATAGAAATACGCCACAAACTGTGTGAGTAGTATAGCATGTACCCGGACGGGCTTTATTGGGTGGAGGGAATGGTGGAGGGGGAAGTGACGTCATAGTCACGAGACCCAGTGGCGCCATGTTTGGTTATCATGGTAACCCGCGTAAGCGGCCATCTTGTGACGTCATCTCCATTGTGGTGTGAGTGCGCATGCGCAGCGCGTGTTGTTAGGGTGATACGTGTTTCCGTCGTCCATTTTGTGTACTGGAGGCCGCCATCTTGGTTTCTATGGTAGCACGTGGTTGCTATGTGACCTTCTAACAAGACAGGGGTATGTTCGGAGGGTATGTTCCTTAGTAGAAGAGTAATTTCCCGATTCGTAGAATTACCACAAACAACCCGACAAGTTTTACTATTTCGAATTCTTTCAGAATTCTCAGCTTCTATCTATCTATGCAATAGGTTTCGTCTATCTGGCCACGTTCCCTTGTTCTAGAGTATACTCCAGTAGCGTAGAATAGCCTATTAGTTGGAACGGCTTTGCTTATTATTACTATATTTAGCTATTCTGGTTTGTTCTTGTTAGTTCTGACCCTATTCCAAGTACTCTTGTTGTTTCGTTTATCTAGATCATTTATATAAATTATAACTAACCAATCAGATTGCTTGATTTCCCATAGAGTTATCTCCCCTTATTACAACGAAGTTGTATCCGATTCTCATCGCCTCTATATCCAATGGCAGTATCCCCAGGCACCCCAATTTCGGCACCCCATTTTTTTGAAAAACATATGACCTTCGGCACCCCTTTTTTGTCATATGTGCTTATGTGAAAAGGCACAATGTGACACAATGTGCCCTAGCACATAGGTACATGCTTTATATGCCGATATGTGCTTATATGTGCTTATGTGAAAATGCACAATGTCACACAATGTGCCCTAGCACATAGGCACATACGGGTATTTAAGGATACCTGTGACCCGGTATTGTATTATTCGAGGATACCTACTAGAGAATCAATGGCGTTCTCCGTGCTGCTGATGAAGATTTGATTACCTGTTTATGTAAATGTGCTACCAACATCCTCGAAGATAAGATACCACTGAATTTAGCTGAATTTGATGACCTGCGGAAATACGAACATGTATTGAAGCTGCAAACAGATGATGGAATTTCTCCCGACATAAAAAGATGTATATTACGAAAGAGTTGCTTTCTCTCGGCGCCTATCAACCCAGTCCTAGCTCTGAAAAAAGTATAAAAGGAGTGTTGGTGTGAAAATAAACTCATTTTGTTCTACGATAACGAAAGAGTGAAGTCATGAAAGTCCATTGCTACAGATATTGTGATAAAGAATTCTCCAGGAGCTTCACACGTAAGAGACATAAAGATGATTACTGTCCCAAGAGGAAATCGGAAAAATCGAGTCACATTACAAGATTAGAAAGAAATTTAGATACACTGCGAATCCTATCTGATGCGGATCGATATGAAGCCAAGACTATACTCAAGACGGCCAGTGATGATTTGATACAATGTATATGTGACTGTTCCTCGAATATCTTGAAGGGGGAAGTACCTATGACCAAATCTAAGAGAGCTAAATTGATTCAATACAAACATCAGATTAGGAGAATTGCCTCAACAAAGACAAAAATATCTTTTAGGAAAAGAAGACGGCTCATACAGAAAGTAGGATTTTTAGGAAAGTTAATCAAACCTATCATCAATGTTCTGTTCGATATCCTAAAGCAGGGTCGTGTTCGTAAGAATCTGACCTTCGAAGAGAGCGGACACAATGCAATCCAGTTGTGCACCAAAAAATTGGTCAATAGATTCGGACACCGATGAGTCGTCGGAACTATCAGAAGATATGGAATATGAAGAAGAAGAAGACGAAGAGGAAGAAGACGTTTCCGTGATGGGAACTATCGCCCAAAGTGCCTATGCCAAATACCAAGACGATTTTGACAACCTCATGAACAAATATATCGAGGATGGAATGGATAGAGATGATGCAGTTGAAACAGCATATAGAGCACTTCAAAAGAATGTCAGAGAAGCTATTAGTGAGAAATATATCAATACCCTTGTGTACATTAGAAATTTTTGCAACTACACAATTCACAAGACAATTCAAGAAACAGCCAAGCGTCTTCGTGAAGAAGAGGATTATGACTTTGAAGAATCCCAGAATATGCTTTGGAAAAGCGAAGATTTCTGTTCGATAACCTTATGACAAACTACTCATTCAGAGTAGATGATGATGATGATGATGATGAAGAAGATGAAGAAGACGATTAGAAAAAAAAAGTATAAAAGGAGTGTTGGTATGAAAATAAATTCATTTCCGTTTTGAACGTCGAAGAGTGAAGATGTATGTGTCAACAACAGTGCTCAGATTCAAAGATGACTTACATATACAAATCTTCAAGAATGATGCTGGATTAAAGCTGAGATCCCTAGAACTGGCTCAAGTGAATTGTGTAGTAAATGCAGCCAAGAGAAAAAATCTTGACATGGATGCTAGTGGAAAGAAACAAAGATGTGTGGATACTAGCCGATCATTAACCAAAAGAATAAAGGGCGAACTGACTGATACTTCCAATACAAACAAGAATGAAGTTACTACTGTGAAACAACACGAAGTTTCTACTGTGAAAGATGTTTCCACTAAGAAAGAAGTTTCTACTGAAGACAAGAAAAAGATGCCAGCTCTCATAAAGAAAGAAGTTACCACTACGAATGAAGTTTCTTATGGAACCAAGAACGAAGTTACCACTACGAACGAAGTTTCTACTGCGAAAGAAGTTACGAAGAAGACTGGAGTTTTTACAGCGAATGAAGTTTCTTCTGAAACCAAGAACAATGCTTCCACTCAAACCACAAATGAAGTTACTACTAAGAATGATGTTCAGAAGGCTGAAGTTTCTACTATGAAACAGCTAGAGAAAGAGGAACCCAAGATGCCAGGTAGGACATTAAAGCAACCAACAAAACCAAGTTATCAAATAAGAGATTTATCAAGAACCTGGCCATGCAATGGGAAGAAGCTCCATCCCACAAGAAGATGAAATGGTAAGCCCATGCGAGAAGAATTACAAAGACAAATGCCTTGAGAAATTGAATTGTATACTTGAATAAAAATGAAATGTTATATATATTGTTGTTTGTTTTTTATCTAACTACCCAACAGAAGTACCCGGATGTAGCATGACGTACCCGTATGTAAAGTCCAACAAGTATCCCCAATAGCCCAAATACAACAGGGATCCTAAATACCCAGATGAGGCGAAGAGCAGTAGGTGGAATCACTCGATCGAGCAATTACTCGAAAGCTCATTTTCTCGATGGGCTTCGAGTCGTTCGGGCAATTGCTCATGGAGCAATTACTCTCTTGGCGCTTTGGCTTATTTGAGAAAACGCCCTACTTACGGAATCCCTTATAGACCCTAGAATCCCTTTTTCTGACATGAGTCGAAGAGTCATTCAAAGAGTCACTCGAACGAGCAATTACTCTAAAGCTCATTTGCTCGATGGGATTCGATTCGTTCGAGCAGTATGTCGAGTCACTCGATCGAGCAATTGCTCTAACGTCCATTTTCTCGATGAGCTTCGAGTCGTTCGAGCAATTGCTCATGGAGCAATTACTCTCTTGGCTCTTTGGCTTATTTGGGAAAAAGCCCTACGTACAGATTCCCTTTCAGGCCCTAGATTCCCTTTTTTCTGAAATGAGTCGAAGAGTCGTATGTGCGAGTCACTCGAACGGGCAATTTCTGTAAAGCCCATTTGCTCAATGGGATTCGAGTCGTTTGAGCAATGATTTTTCAGTAACTGCTTCTGATATACAGAAGGGAGATAACTCTGCTTACAGATTATGGGAAATCAAGCAATCTGATTGGTTGGTTATAATCTATATAAATGATCTAGATAAATGAAACAACAAGAGTACTCAGAATAGGGCCAGAACTAACAAGAATAGACCAGAATAGCTAAATATAGTAATAATAAGCAAAGCTGTTCCAAGTAACAGGCCCTCCTACGCTACTGGAGTATACTCTAGAACAAAGGAACATGGCCAGATAGGCGAAAACTATTGCATATATAGACAGAAGCAGAGAATTCTGAAAGAATTCGAAATAGTAAAAGTTGTCGGGTTTATTTGGGTAATTCTACGAATCGGGAAATTACTCTTCTACAAAGGAACATACCCTCCGAACATACCCCTGCCTTGTTAGAAGCCATTGGGTCACATAGCTACCACGTGCTACCATAGAAACCAAGATGGCGGCCTCCAGTATACTAAATGGACGACGGAAGCACGTATCACCCTAACACCACGCGCTGCGCATGCGCACGCACACCACGTATCACTATGGAGATGACGTCACAAGATGGCCGCTCACGCGGGTTACCATGACAACCAAACATGGCGTCACCAGGTCACGTGACAATGACGTCACTTCCGGGGTCCAGCCCGGGGTCCTTCCAACCGCACCCCCCCCCGGGTACATGCTATACTACTTGTGTGTTCCGAAATGGTAACTTTTTTCAACCTTATTCTGCATGTGTTTCGATGTGAAATCAGCATTTCTCTGTTCATATCTCATTAATTACAAATTGTCATTCCGAGATACTTTCCAATGTTGAAGAATATATTCTTCTACAAAAAGTGCATCCATGTCAATGTTTGAAACTGCTTACTTATTTAGAAATGTCAATGTTTATGGCACGTATAAATTTGTTCAAGGCATTTCCATTGCGTACTGCAAGCTTAAACAATCTGGTCACGTGCTATGCAATAATGCCTTATATGGATTTTAGAATCAACTGTAAGCCTTTTTCGAAACTACCCTTTTGGCTTTTAATCTATGCAAGGTCCCAGGTCGCGAGGTGTAAACATTTCAATAAAACACGTTGTAAGCAATGGGAGAAAAGAGCAGGCGAAGTGTTTCGGACCCCATTACGTACATCAGTGCGAATTCAAAAAACATTTAGCCAAGATTACCATTTGGTTAAAACAGTACCAATATTGTATGAAAACTTTCATTATTTCGAATTAGGTTCCTGTCGACTTAAATAGTGTTTGAATGCACGCTGTGTCATGGCTCTGTGGCCGTCGTCACTGTCTCCGACAACATTCGAGGATTCCCCAAGCCGAGAAACTGCGTGCAACGAGTGTTCCCTTGTTGCCATTCAAAACAAGTCCTCACCGCCGTAAAAAAGTCTTTAAAATTGTGGTATCTCATCGTTGAAGGTCGTCTAAGGTTGCCCATTTAGTTAATTTGAATGATGACATCGATTCTACGAATTTAAACTTGATATTTCACAAAACTAGTTGTCTTGGCTGATACAGAACTCAGCCCGACGAACATGGAAATCGTTTCGTTTACACCCCGCGACTTGTGACCTTGCATTAAATAAAAGCCAAGATGGCAGTTTCGAAAAAGGCTTATTCTGTTCAGTTATGGGGGTGTCAGTGAAGCTTTAAATGTTATTGACGCTTTTCGGTCGCCCGTTTTAGTATATATGTAAATATATGTCCATGTTTTACTAGAAATTGTGCGCGCTGTCAGTTATACTTATTGTGATTCTATTAGTGCATTCGTTAACGTTTTGCTGGAATGCTGTCATTCATTGTTATTGATACGCATGCAATCGACAGTTTTAAGCTTAACTGTGGTCAACTCCTTCAAACGCCTCGCTTAGCAATTTCTATCATTAAACTTTAAAATTATTGTCGGGTATCTTTCAATTTCAAATTGTAGACGTTTTACTGGCACAGTTGTTTAGTTTGGTTATACAAAGCGTGTTGTGAAACACACAGTCATGATCCTGACAAAATAAGTCGCACTGTCAGCATTTCCTAGCAAGCTTTCAGGAATCCTGACAGCAATTACGTTATACCAATACATTCTCAGCTCACCTCAACGGAGCATACTGCCGGTGGTGCACAGACGGGCACGCAAGGCAAGCGTCTCAACGGGTCTCTATTTTATACACCTGAGTACAATGAGCATTGCGTAGTACTAGTGAACATTCCCAACGTCCACAGCTGGCACAGCATTCTAGGTCGAAGAGACACACACTCGAACCTCGCTGATAGCACACCAGCCACTACTATGGTTGGTGTGCCACTACAATAATCTGGTTGTTTCATGCTGCCCCAAACTCATGTCTCTGTCCCTTAAACTCCGCCTAAATAGGGATATGACCAGCATCCTTATATGTATGTCATTCCAATATGATCACGGTGTACGGTGATGTAGCATATGTTAACCCATCATTTGACAATTCGAGATCTAGGATTTCAAAAATGACCACGTTCAGCGGCCATTTGGGACACACTGTGGATAAAATCGAAATTTCTTTTGCATTTATGATAATGATACATTACATTCTTACTATTCAGTCTATTACGGATGTTCTGCTAATTCACAGTGCCGAGATTGTAGACAAAAACGTTCGATTTTCAGGCGTATTTTTAATGTTTTGGAAAATTTTGGCAGAAAAAATAACTTTGGTAAACTTTTGTTACCAGTTCGTTATGGAAAAGTGTATTCATTACAAATCTGTGGAAATTTCAGGTCATTGGCCCATTCAGACCAGGAGGTATTGGTGAATGAAAATTTTGGCGGTTTTTTTCCACGTTTGGCGGCCATTTTGGACTCATTGTGGATAAAATCGATTTTTTTTTGCATTTATGATAATGATACATTACATCCTTAAAATCCTTAAAATTCAGTCTGATACGGGTGCTCTGATAATTCACATTGCCGTGATTGTAGGCCAAAATGTCCGATTTTCAGGTCTATTTTTAATATTTCGGAAAATTTTGGCAGAAAAAAAATTTGGTAAACTTTAGAGCCCTTGGTTGGAGGTACCAATGCGAACAGACCTTCAGCTCATACCTGTCTATGCCTGAGGAAAATATCAGAAAAATCTGTTAAAGAGCCTTCGAGAAATCGTCTTCCCCAAAGTGTATAGAGAAGAATAACAGATGTTAGGAAAAGCCAAATAATAAAACAAGAGTAATAGTAGGAGAGCGATGAACCGTCTCTTATTGGCCCGACCCCGGCCCAGACCCCGGAAGTGACGTCATGTCACGCGACTCAGTTACGTCATGTTTGGTTGTCATGGTAGCCCGCGTGAGCGGCCATCTTGTGACGTCATTACCATAGTGATCCCACTTACGGAATTTCTTATATAGCCTATCTATCTATCTATCTATCTATCTATCTATCTATCTATCTATCTATCTATCTATCTATCTATATATATATATATATATATATATATATATATATATATATATATATATATATATATATATATATATATATATATATATATATATATATATATATATATATATATATATATATATATATATATATAATATATATATATATATATATATATATATATATATATATATATATACTTCATCAAAATTTATATATATATATATAAAAACTGAATCCCCGGGGTTATTCAAAAAAAATTACCGACAAAAAGCCTGAGAAACCCTCCAAAAAGGACGAATCTGTGAATCTCCGGGGTTATACAACAAAAATTACCGACAAAAAGTCTGAGAAACCCTCCATAAAGGATGAATCTGTAGAAGTTAAGGATATGAGCGATGATCAAAATAACATGTATGTAGATATAAAGAGTAAAATTCTGCACAACGAAACTAAAATAAATCAGCAAAATAACGTGTTTAATTTATCCGGTAAGAAACTAACAAAACACCAAAGAACATTACTTAAAAGGGGTCTCAAGTTTGTCCCAACGGAAAGAACTTTGGATATGGCGAACCTTATCGTTGAGATAAAAGAATGGGAGCGAAGAATGCGAGTATTTCCTAGACAATAAACAGCAATATATTAATGATAAATTTAAAGAGCGTAACCCGTGGACCCCTAAAGAAGGTAGAGATAAGCACCTTGACCTTTATTTAGAGATAGTACGGGAAGATATTTTGAAGGGCATAAAAAAACGCGTGCGAAACAACATAACAAAAATGGAGGAGAAGGCTCTGAGGGAGTTGTTAAATGATAATACAATAGTCGTGCGACCAGCTGATAAAGGGTCTGGAATAACCGTTTTGGATGCAAGTAAATATGAAAATGAGATCTTGATGGAGTTGGGGGACCAAACAACATACAAAGAAGTACCTGTAAATCTGACAGAGAAAATAACAAACAAGATTAAAAGCCAACTAAAAAAACTAGAAAAAAACAAACTGATAGACAAAAAAGTATTAGCGTACATGATACCTAAGCAGCCACAGGCTGGAAGAGTAAAAGGTAACCCCAAAATGCATAAAAATGAAGCCCCTTTAAGAACAATAATTTCGGGAATAAACCACCCAACAGAGAAAATAGCAGAAGTGATGGAGTCTGAATTAAAACAACACGTTGAGTCATTACCATCCTACATACGCGACACCACACATTTCTTGAACAGACTGGACAGTATACCCCAACCACTCCCTGAAAACAGCATAATGTACTGTATGGACGTCAAGAAACTATATCCAAGCGTCCCACGTAATGAAGGTATATTAGCATGTAAAAAAGCACTAGAAAACTCTAAAAGAAAATTATTCCCAACAGAGATAGGTCTTAAACTAATAGAAACTGTTTTGGACAACAACAATTTTTCATTTAAAGGAAGACATTATCTACAAACCGACGGCGTTGCAATAGGTTCGCGATTAGGGATGAATTATGCGTGCACATATATGGGTGAATGGGAAGAGAAACTGTCAAAAGCATCGAAGTTACACCCCCTTGAACAGGTACGGTACGTTGATGATATCTGGGGAGTATGGACGCATGGGTTGGAGTCTCTGAAACAATATCATTCTTTGGCAAATACGATACACCCAAGAATACAGGTCGATTTAAGGTGGTCTGAAAATGAGATAGAATTCTTAGACATGGTAGTCAAAATTGAAGACGGATTTCTTAAAACCGGTTTATATACAAAACCCACGGACACGCATCAATAACTACACGCAAAGTCAGATCACCCAATCAACACTAAAAGAGCGATACCATATGGAATAGCTTCAAGAGTAAAAAGAATATGTTCCGATAATGCTGAATATGAATGCCACAAAAATAATATAAAACAGCACCTGCATGCCAGAGGTTACGACGAAAAGTTTGTAAGCGAACAACTAGAAAAGGTCGATCAAATCGAGCGCAAACAGTTACTTGAAAAACGATCCAACAATTCAACCGGCAAAAGAGTCCCGTTTGTGGTCACATACTCGCGGCGCCTCCCCGACATCGGGAAAATAACGCGGGAACGGATGCCCATTTTACACCGCTCAAAACGCATGAAGTTGGCATTCGAAAAACCTCCCCTGATTTCGTACAAAAGACTGAAAAATTTGGGAGATATCATAGTCCACAGCAAGCATAATAAAATGTTCAACAATCAAGGGACGGGATCTGATAGATGCGAGAGAAAATGTGCAATCTGTGGGTTTATGCTCCAAACAAAACAATTCGCAGACAAGAACGGGACGGCCTACCACATAGGCAAAAAAATCACCTGCATGTCCAGGAATGTGATATATGGGATTTTCTGCGACAAGTGCAATGAAGTCGTGTACGTGGGAGAGACGGGGACAAAATTGTATGAGAGAATGCAAAACCACCTGAGTAGAATAAAACTTGAGGTTATGGATGAACCGATACCACATCATTTTCTGACCAAAAACCATAGTATAAACGATTTTAAGATTATTGGGATTGAACAAATTAATAAACAAAATACAGCTTACAGGAGGGGTCGTGAAGCATTTTGGATTAACAAACTTCAAACACTAGAACCCAATGGGCTCAATAGACAAGAATAATTCCAAATATTCTCATTTATAAACTTGCTGAACGGGGGGGGGGGGGGGTGGGGGGTGGGGGGGGGGGGGGTGGGGGGGGGACAATAATTAGTGTACAGAGCAATTACACTTAAACACGCACGCATTGGTGTTGGACATAGCGTGTTTATGTTGCGAGATTATGATCATTTGGTACATGTCAGTGCGTACATCATGTGTATGTGGTGTGTGTGTGGGGGGGGGGGGGGGGGGTTATGGAACCCTAGCCTACGATTGTCAGTGTAGACATTATAGGAGGGACTGCACTTAGATCAGTGGTGGAGGGCATATATATGCTGCAATAGTGGGTTGGGACAAGACATTTACACACCCTGGAAGGATTGGGCGGGGTGGGGGGGGGGGTATTACTACGCAAGGAGGGTATAAAAAATTATATTTTCCATCAGCGGTATTGATGTCTGATTGACGCGGTTTGGGTACTGGGGCGGAGATATGGAGGCGCGCGGAGTGGTTGGATGTGTGAATACGGTATACGAAGTTACTTGCCTCTGCCTCTGTTACCAGGGCGAGGTTTTAGAAATAGTGTCTAATTCATATTTGCTTTTTACGTAATAACGCGGAACATATCTTTACTTGTTGCCACCCAAGGAAGATATGATACGGTTATTTTGCGCGTAATAGACTCGGATACGGGGAACAACATGAAACGGGGAACATATCTTTACCACCCAACGGAGATATGATACAGTGGTTTTATAAGCAATACACTTGAATATGGAGAACAACGCGTGTAAACAATTCGGGTCAAGGAATGGCTGAATGTGTGAATACTGCATGCGAACTCGCTTCTGCCTCTGTTACCAGGGCGAGGTTGAGACAAATGATTGAATGTTTCTAATTCTAAGACTGAGAACAAAAAAATGCGCGAGATAACGCGGAATATATCTCCACTCGTTACCACCTTAGGAAGATATGATATGGTCTTGTTTGTCCATAATTTACAATTAAAGAAGGTGAACAACGTGTAATGCGGAACATATCTTTACTTGTTGCCACCCAAGGAAGACATGCATCGGCGATTTTATAGACGGGTTCGTGATTAGGAGCTAGGCAGCCACTTGCCAAATAATAAATCGATCTGTAAGACGTACGCGTATCACGATCAATTTTATAATTCCCATTCAACAATTAGGATCAGCGTGACGCTAAATTTTACGTTCCCATGACGCGATACACATTGGTACGGCACTTAACGTAACGGAATAAGTATTAGTCAAAAATGAAAGCCGCTTAGAAGGAAGTAAACTTCCGAGCATGACGGCAATTTGACGAAGTTATATATATATATATATATATATATATATATATATATATATATATATATATATATATATATATATATATATATATATATATACGTGTTATACAGGGGAAATGAAGCAATCAGATTCAACCTCGATCGACGTTATAGTAGAGACTGAGATAGGTACATCTAGGAAGTAGCGTTACAAGTCAATATTAATAGTTGAAACAGGGGGCAGAATAACGGTAGCCAATAGTAATGGTACAAGGCCACAATGGCACAAAACTGCTGTAGAAGCTAATGATAGGACAGATAGACCATAGACAAGTAGTGGCCTTGGAACTTTGGAGATAAGATGGAAGCCGTTGTTAAGTCTATCTGTATAGGAGCCATATAGGAGCTGTATTAGAGCTGGGTCATAGGTATCCTTAAATTCCGAAATGAGGCTAAGAGGGATAGTAAATTAGACCTCATTGAGGGATTTTTTTCATGGCCTCAAACGAAATGTGGCTAAGAGGGATAGTAAATTAGATCTCATTGAGGGTTTTTCTCATAGGCCTCATGGCCTCATACGACTAAAAAGGGGTGCCGAAGGCCAGACGTTTTCCAAAAAGGGGTGCTGAAAATGGGGTGCCGGGGATATGGCTGTTAAATACCGAGATGAGGCTAAGAAGGATAGTAAATTAGACCTCATTGAGGGATTTTTCATGGCCCTCATGGCCTTAAACGAAGCGAGGCTAAGGTGGATAGTAAATTAGACCTCATTGAGGGCTTTTCTCATAGCGCTCATGGCCTCATACGACTAAAAAGGGGTGCCAAAGGCCAGACGTTTTCCAAAAAGGGGTGCTGAAATTGGGGGTCCCAGGGGATATGGTTGTTAAATACCGAGATGAGGCTAAGAGGGAGAGTAACTTAGACCTCATTGAGGGATGTTTTCATGGCCCTCATGGCCTCAAACGAAATGAGGCTAATAGGGATAGTTGATTAGACCTCATTGAGGGATTTTCTCATAGCCCTCATGGACGCATACGATAAAAAGGGGTGCTGAATGCCACACGTTTTCCAAAAAGGGGTGCTGAAATTGGGGTGCCAGGGGATATGGCTGTTAAATACCGAGATGAGACTAAGAGGGATAGTAAATTAGACCTCACTGAGGGATTTTTATGGCCCTCATGGCCTCAAACGAAATGAGGCTAAGAGGGATAGTAAATTAGACCCCATTGAGGAATTTTCTCATGGCCCTCATGGCCTCATACGACAAAAAAAAAGGATTCTCCAGAAGATATCCTCGATATGTATCCTCAAATAATACAATACTACGTCATAGGTATCCTCAAATACCGAAATGGGTCTAAGAGACGTATGTGCGAGTCACTCGTTCGAGTAAATACTCTATGGCTTATGCGCTCGATGGGATTCGAGTCTTTCGAGCAATGGCTTATCAGTAACTACTCGATGGATTCTTGGCCTTGGGGATGATATAAGCTTTTGTTATACACAAGGAAGATAACTCTGCATACAGGTTATGGGAAATCAAGCACTGGTGATTGCAAGACTTGGACGAGGGAACCGGAGATAGTTGGGACGAGATAGACTGTTAGTGTTAGAGTAGCATCTGTAATAGGCATAATAATGGGATTCTAGGAAAAAAAGTACCCTAGTTCAATCGAACTTACCCCCGGGGGCCCCTCGGTACTATAGCACTACGTGCTACTATTAAAATCTATGCTATGGCGGTCCTAAAAGGATTCGTGAGGAATCTGAGCCAAATAAATAATTATCGGGTTGTTTGTGGTAATTCTACGAAGTATCTGAGGGTTTGGGGAAATCGGAGCCAAAAAACTAATCTAGTTCAATCGAACTCACCCCCGGGGTCCCTCGGTACTATAGCACTACGTGCTAAGCCAATGAAATGAGCAATCCGTATCAAATAAAGTCGTTTTTGGTGATTTGGAGAGATTTTCGGGTTTTTTGGGGGTAATTCTACGAATCGGGAAATTACTCTTGTACAAAGGAACATACCCTCCGAATATACCCCTGTCCTATAAGAAGCCTTTGGGTAACATAGCAGCTACGTGCTGCCAGAGATACCAAGATGGCGGCCTCCAGTATACAAAATGGACGGCGGAAACACGTATCACCCTAACAACACGCGCTGCGCATGCGCACTAGGACCACGTATCACTATGGTATTGACGTCACAAGATGGCCGCTCATCCGGGCTACCATGACAACCAAACATGACGTAACTGGGTCACGTGACATGACGTCTCTTCCGGGGTCCGGCCAATAAGGGACGGGTCATTGCTCTTCTACTATTAACTAGAGTCTTTTCCAGAGGGAAAATCCTCAATAGGTACAATATATATCTGGAAAATAGAATACGCCTATCAGATTTATCGATTTTGTATATAATTTTTCACATACAATAAGCCTACTGCGAAAGTGCTTGTGTGTTAGATTATAAATTTTACATCATATTATCCCAGATGCTACCAAATTTTTGCATGGTCGTCCCAGCGAAGCCCGTGATCGTCGATCGCCACTCAGCGCCCCTGCCCAACAAAACTGCGCGCCCGTGCACCCCCCCCCCCCCACACACACATACACACACCTGCAGCCTTAGATATTTCAAGTTATCTTACAAGATAGCACACAATAAAATAAACTTTTAGATGATATACTTACTTTTCTGTTGTTGCTAATCTTTCTTGTGAATTGAGCCAAATGTGACGAGCTACAATCATCAAGGAAACAAATCCTAGTGCACCGAGTGGTATCCAATATTCCATAGTCATCTGCTTCAGGAAATCACTCCATCCATCTCCTTCCATGATAGGCTGAGCCCAGGTCAATTTACCAAACTCGTCGCCAGCTACTCCAAATGTGTTATCGAGACTGTAT
Source organism: Pictodentalium vernedei (assembly GCA_031216915.1). Classification (NCBI taxonomy): domain Eukaryota; kingdom Metazoa; phylum Mollusca; class Scaphopoda; order Dentaliida; family Dentaliidae; genus Pictodentalium; species Pictodentalium vernedei. The sequence continues at coordinate 366,405,022 of CM062294.1, forward strand.
AATTCCAATATGAGCACTAAGGCGACAGGAGTACAAAGAGCTAAAGGCAGTGCAAACGCCGCGGGCTGTAGCTGGACTTTGCAAGCGATTTTCGCAACTTTGTAGCAGATAATACTGCATGCTATACTAACTAAAGCTACGTATATCGGCGCCCATGTGTCATCATTGTCACTGTCAATTGTGTGTGTAAGATTCAAACCGGATCCGAAAACGGAACAATTATGCGCACTCGACCTTCTGAAAAACATCACTTCCCCGCAATCTGATCCTTTCCCACCACCAAACAGTCCAACGGGGATGAATATCGTCAACAAAACTTTCCAGGCACTCGACACAAGTGTTATTTTTGTTCTTCGACTCTTCAGATTTTTCTTTATCACCTTGATGCTTTTGAAAAAATTCTCGGCTGTTCCCGAAATATAGTTTTCCCACCAGTGGGTGGATACTAGAATAAGAGAAGTGGGTAAGAGAACTGCGATGGAGATGTACAAATCTCCGTGCTTGTCCCCTTTATGGAACAGTAGTGAATATGTCCATACGCCTAACATGGCGACATGCACTATGAATACCACGATATCTAGAATTCGAGTCACTAATGCTTTTTTGGCGTCTTTGCTGGTAGTTGTTGTGAAAAACAGTTTCAGAAAAGCTGGAATCACAGCCACGTTCAACGGTAACAAAATTCCGAGGAGTGGGTCAAACACAGGTAGCACAACAAATACAAACACTATCAGGCCGATGGAATGGAGACTCTCAAATACCAAATTCTGCAATGCAAACAATACCATAACAATTAACCTTTATCCAATACAATTTTAGAAAACAATACAAAATAATATTACGTTGGATTGTACCCAAGCAGGCTGGTCGCCAAGCGGATTGAGGAAAGAAAATATCGGCGGTCCGGTATAGGCCACTTGTTGCTCGGAGCAGTGACGCTTTCCTGTGAAATGCGGGGGGGGGGGGGGGGGGGCGTTCCCTTACTTCTGTCTGAGGGGAACACCATTCCCCGCAATTGCAAAACCCGGAATTATTTCATCCTGATAAATATTCAGCGCACCATGTAGCTAGCAAAACGAAGGCGTGCTAGCTGTGTTAACCCCATTTTAGTAATCGGTAAGTTACTCGCTCTTCCAAACTATAATATATATATCAGAAGGTTTAAAACAATTCCTTGTGCTGGTAGTTATGAGAAAACATTCCTCAAAGTTCAAAACAAATACAATGAAATTATTACATTTATTCCTGCCAGCGCGCTTTCACCGCTCTTGGTCCGGATCTTAGGCATTTTTATTTTTCTAAAATACGTTATACAAATATTAACAAAATAACCTTATGAAGTAAACCCCTGGGGTTGTGTAGATAGATTGTGTAGACCTTCTGCCAGAAACTGCATATAGAATAATATGAATATAATAACAGAATTATTTTATACGTTTGAACATTAACAAAATAACCTTATGAAGTTCCATGATCAGTAACGTGCTGATCTTTTATCCAAACAAATTATGGACAAGATCTTTTAACAGGAAAAATCTAGCTTCGCCTAAATAAAGCTGCTTATAACACCTCGTCGCAGTGGGTTGAATGAGCTCGGCCCATTGAGTATCCCTATGCTCTGAAGCTTATGAATACTCATTGGAGCGAGCTCATTCATTATGTTATAAGACAGGGGTGACGCCTAGAAATTACGGACCGGTGGCCTAACCTCTTAAACGTACGTTTGTTTGGGGTTATAACTCAATCATACCTCACCAGAGCGACATTTCCACGTTGTTCTCATAAACGGAGTGAAGGTGAATCGTCCTGATTATTTGGCTATCCGAGTTAAGAAATTCATTTCGAAACATCAACGAGAATGCGCTTCAGTAATAAATTTCAAAATTTTCCCGGGAAGGTCCCCAGAAAATCATCGAGACTGCTGAAACGATGAGCCCCTGCTCCTCTACTTCTAAATTTGGGAAAGAATAACTGGTTCGGGGAAGTAGCTGGGGTTTTTTAGGTTGATACCGTAATGATTTTATGAATTACTAGCAATATAAATATTTCACAAGCGACCGCAGCTTGTTTGTTGAAAACATTATATTTCACTCACTAGTGACGAATGAAATAATTATGATAACCACTCAAACATCATAGGTATTCTTTACTTCTTTATTATATCCTTTGCCTATTCTAAAAAAATTACTTTGCAATCCCAAATTAATGCAAAGTAATTGCTTCGAAATTGACAAACATTTTTTAGTTAAAAAAAACCACCAAGGGATAGCCAGCGAACTGCTATCAGTGACGAAATTGATCGTCTGCGAAACAATATAATTCACTCAGCTTTTCACTGAAAGCTACCGAGAAACATCAATATAACAATAATATGAATTTGGAGAGCGTTACGGTTTATTAACGCCCCGAGAGGAATGAATAACAGTCCCGGGATTTATTACTGGCCCGAGACGAAGTCGAGGTCCGTTAGTAAGCTAGCGAGCTGTTATTCCAGTCCTTAGGGGCTGTTAATAAACTGGGACGCCCGACAAAATCGTGTTATTACTATTATTACCAAATATCAACATAACATAACATTTATTAGCATAAAACATCCTCTGCAGGACAGTATGCGAGAATATACAAGAAACATGAGACAAAATAGTACTGAAAACATCTCAATTTCATCCACCAATTTCCCATGATCAAAGTACTGTATTTTTATTAATTTGATACGCGAAAGAACATTGAGGTGTGAACACTAAACATATAATCGTCTGACGAAAAAATCCCCGGATCACGCTACGGATTTTTTTTGTGCATAAACTGAGGGTTCTATTTTCAAATATAAATTTGAATTGCTCAAATTTACTCAGATCACTAAAACCGTCGATCTCACTGTTGATCAAAACAAATAGTTCTGAACGAAGCTCTGAATAATATGTACACTCCATAAGAAAATGGTATTCGTTTTTTTAATTTTCCCAGAGTTAGTTTCACATTGAGTACATATCCTGTTGATAACAGGCTTCAGCGGTTTATAATGTCGACCTTTCTCAATAGCTAACAAATGATTGCTGATATGAAGCTTAGTGAAAATTTCCCGGTCTTCCGTCGAGTTCGTTTCCACTAAGTACGCTTCCATTGAATAATCATTTTTAAACAACCTGTAAGTTTTCAGTTTATTATCGCCATTCTTTTTGCAGTCCTCAAACATTGACTTTTTGAACGTGTTTACATGCTTTCAGCGCAAATTATACTTGGGCTTACCTATAGCATTGGTGTTAGTGATTAACTGGATGTGACGGGATAGCGAGACCATATCTTTCCAGTAATTTGAAAGAGGATTCCGGTATGCCTTTACGATTAATCTGTTCAGCTACCACATTCCACATCAGGTCATTATGATTCTCAGATATTTTGATTGCGAAAAGGGCCATCCCACTTACCGCCTCAATATATAGAAGTTATCGACCAAGTTCTGCGCGTACTGCGTGGCTGGAAGAAACTTTTCGAACGCCCAAGGTTTTTGTACAAAAGGAAGTGTGTAATGTTTCACAGCCTATGTTGTAACGCTTACCATACGTTATTTCTGATCCCCAAACTTCACACCCATATAAGGCTATCAGTTGAATTAATTTATCAAACAGCTTTGACATTGTCTTTATTGGAAACCGTGAAGTTTCATTAAATACACTTTAACAAACAAAGCATCTTGGGCTTTAGAGAATGTATCATCTTTTGAGAATTTTATTCCTAGATATGTAAATTCCTCAGCAATATCAACACGTTTCCCTCCGATAAAAAATATTGATTGCTTTTGTGTGCCATTAACTGACGTAGATCCAAATGTTAAACATTTATTTTTTCCAACGTTTATTTGTAGCATATTGGTTTCAGTATAATTGTGGAGCTAACTGAGACACCGTTGAAATCCTTGCTGGCTATCAGATATCATTACAAGATAATCGGTAAAAAGAAGATAATTTAATTTGTAATCCTGTATCCACACAGGATCACACAAATTGTCGAAAATATCTTTTATGCCTACAATAACAATTTTAAATAGAGAGGGAGATAAGATGCATCCCTAGCGGACACCTACAGACGAGAGGGTTGGCTGGTCAGAATCCACTAGATGTTTTAGTCAAATAAAAGTTCGATTCGTACATAGATTTGACCACGTTGAAAATTTTACCACTCACACCTACATGTTGCAGTTTCAGCGTGAGCAATTCCCTATTCACCGAATGAAATGTTTTGCGAAAATCAATAAAAGCAGCATACTGTGGTCTTTTTGAAGATTTGTGTTTGTGAATAACCGTTTTCAAATCAAAGGCTGTATTTGTGGTCCCTTTTACTTTGCAAAATCCAAACCGGTTTTCGCCAATAATATTGTTATCGACTATAAAATCAGATAATCTTTGGTTGATAATTTTGTTGAACAATTGTCCTATAGCCGAACTAACTGCAATAGCCCTATACTTATTTGGATCACTGAGATCACCCTTCTTATATATTAAAGGAAGAACCGACTTACTCCAATCTTCCGGATAACAACCAGAAGTTAAAACTTGGTTGAAGAGTTTTGATAAACTATCTTTCATGCATGGATCAACTGCCTTCAGCAAACTGTTACTGATATTGTCAAGACCCGATGCTTTCCCACTTTTCAATTCGCGCAACTTTGAAAGTATTTCTGATGGTGTGACAGGAGTATTGTTCATCTTTATTTTATTTTTATTTCCGGACAATAAAACGACTTATCATTATTAATAAGGCCAGTAGCCTCATTTTTACTGTACAATTTAGCGAAAAATCTACTTCGGTGTCGAGATTAAGTTGATTGTCATAATTCTTTTGTAGCAGTTTGTTAAAATGGTTCCAGCATACTTTTCGGTCGCTAGATTCCAAATTCAACTGTTCGCACAACGCACAGAAAAATTGTTTCTTTTTAACCTTTATATCCTTTTTGTATGCCTTCCGTATTGTAAAATACTTGATTCGTAAGCTATCATTGAATGGACCATGCCGCATTTGATTTATAACTTTGCGTAAATCATTTTTCAAAGTTTTGCATCTATCATCAAACCACCGTCGTTTAAGCATTGTGTTACCCTTACGGACCGGTAATCTCATGCACGCAGAATTGTTGATTGATTTCAAGTTTGACATGAAATCTTGCACAGCCTCAGCCGTACCCTTACAATCAATGCTTCAATCACTCCTTAGGAAATTGTTACATGGTAGTTTAATGCTACTGTCATTAAGACAATGTATAGCTTTCTCATTGCTATCCAATGTCCATTTCAGTTTCATTCGTTTTGAGTATTTATATTTGTATTTTCCTTTCGTTAACAGCTTGTCTTTAACATTATATTTGAAGGTAGTAACAAGCTGACAACAAAACAATGAAAATTCAGAGGGCAATTTTACGCAAAAGTAATCGACAATCACAGAAAAACATGTCCGATATAATAACGTAGTCACGAACACTGGCTCCGTTATAGGAACCCCAAGCGGGCCGAAGGCCCGCAAAGGGTTCCACATACCCAGTCAGATAAATGTGTTCCAGAACAGAATTCTCTATAGCCGTCAATGTGATTTTTGAAGTGGACAGTAAATTTCAGTGAAAAAACTACGTAACTTCCGCTGTCGAATTGCCCATACAATTGCAATTGGCCTGCCCCCTATAGGAATCAAATGTACTCTGTTGCAACTTTATTCGCCTCAAAGCTTTGCGTGATACATTGGCCGACATATCTACACTTCAGGGGTTGCCAGGCCTTCTCACCCGAGAACCGCGACAAATCAGCGGCCGGCCAAAGTGTTATTATTATTACTCGAGTTCTGTCCTTCTGGAGGTTTGTCAATATGCTCAGCTGATGATCTCGTCATTTCAGATCGAACTCTCAGTCCTGATTTCGTTGCAGCTTGTCTGCCAGTGACAACCTCAATCGAAAAAAACGTACATATAACCGATAATATAAGTTTATAACAGATAAATGTTGTTATATTGGTGCTATTGTATACAGACATGCATTGACATGTATCTCGTGAAATATCAAGATGAACAGAAACTCAGTTTTTGAATATCCAAATGTGAAGGTGTTGAAAAGGAAAAGTTTGCTTGAAGTTGAAAAAAGGGTATACGGACGTTTCGTCCCCAAGCCGAGTCGTCCGCTTGTCATAATGTCAAGGAAAATATTGTCTGTACATTTTTTACATTTCGAACAAGACACCCACCCCCTACTAACGTGTGACATTTCCCCAACATATAAAGCCTCCTGATGTTGTATTTATGTTAAGAGTGTGATGTACATCATCTTTAAGCTTTGAAACATAAATGATGTCGTATATTGGCTGATATAATGATATGTTTTTAAAAAATGCAAAAAATTGCACAAGTTGGAAATGTACATTTTTGGTGCACTCAAGAGACTCACCCACCCCCACATCACGTCTTGCAAATTAGTGGTGCCCCCAGGATCCCCCTCCCTCTGGAATAATTGCAAAATTATAAGATTATGTTACAGAACTTAATATAACAAGTTTTGATGCATTTCTTAATATAATTATAACACGTTTTGATGCGTTTCTTAATATTATTAATTCCTATAATACATTTGCTAATAATTTTATTATTACTCGAGTTCTGTCCTTCTGGAGGTTTGTCAATATGCTCAGCTGATGATCTCGTCATTTCAGATCGAACTCTCAGTCCTGATTTCGTTGCAGCTTGTCTGCCAGTGACAACCTCAATCGAAAAAAACGTACATATAACCGATAATATAAGTTTATAACGGATAAATGTTGTTATATTGGTGCTATTGTATACAGACATGCATTGACATGTATCTCGTGAAATATCAAGATGAACAGAAACTCAGTTTTTGAATTATCCAAATGTGAAGGTGTTGTAAAGGAAAAGTTTGCTTGAAGTTGAAAAAAGGGTATACGTACGTTTCGTCCCTAAGCCGAGTCGTCCGCTTGTCATAATATCAAGGAAAATATTGTCTGTACATTTTTTACATTTCGAACAAGACACCCACCCCCTACTAACGTGTGACATTTCCCCAACATATAAAGCCTCCTGATGTTGTATTTATGTTAAGAGTGTGATGTACATCATCTTTAAGCTTTGAAACATAAATGATGTCGTATATTGGCTGATATAATGATATGTTTTTAAAAAATGCAAAAAATTGCACAAGTTGGAAATGCACATTTTTGGTGCACTCAAGAGACTCACCCTCCCCCACATCACGTCTTGCAAATTTTTGGTGCCCCCAGGATCCCCCTCCCTCTGGAATAATTGCAAAATTATAAGATTATGTTACAGAACTTAATATAACAAGTTTTGATGCATTTCTTAATATAATTATAACACGTTTTGATGCGTTTCTTAATATTATTAATTCCTATAATACATTTGCTAATAATTTTGTGATTATTCATTGTAAAGTGCCGGTGCTCTTCCAAGAATAATTGCAATATTATAAGATTATGTTGCAGAATTTAATAAACCATAAATTTTGATGCGTTTCTTAATATAATTAATTTTTATAATACTTCTACTAATAATTTTGCAGTCATTCACTGTAAGGTGCCGGTGGAGCTCTTCAATGAAAAATTGCAAAATTATAAGATTTATGTTGTGGAACTTAATATAACGTACATATACTTTAAGAACTTTTACTGTAATAATATAATTATTATAGGTAATCCATTGAATAAACAGTAATTAAAATGTATTTAATGGCTGGATAGTTTATTTTGTTCTGACATTTCTGTTTTCAGAATTTCACACGTATATGAAATTTAATGCAAGGAGGTACATTAAGATATATTACAATAGGTAATATACAATAAAGTATACAATAAAATTATTATATAAATAAATAAAAAATGATTCAAAATACAATACATGAATACTGTCCCCCAGCGAACGAGTTTCGGACGTGTTGGGTATAATTGTAGAGGACGACTTGGTTAAAATTGCAGCGGACGATTTGGTTAGCAGACGAAATGGGTGTAATTCGAAAAAGTGATACTGACAGGTTGCTTTCAGTCCCGTTAGAAACCAAAACAAAGTAATAATGTGTTACTTTTTGGTGCATCTGTATTTCTGAACAGTGCTTCGTAGTTTCAAACACTAAAAAATGGAAAATAATAACCCTTTTGGATATTTACCGCCATTGAAAATGGCATGTCATCTTTTTTCGGGAACTGGGGGAATCTTCGGCCTGAGGAGAACTAGGCCCAAGGAAGATTCGTCCAAAAGAAAAGCAGTACACATCTGTTAGGATATTTTAGATACGCTACGATATTCGTTTTAACTCCTGAAAATAATTCTTAAAAAAAATATTAATAGATTGTTCAATATTTATTGAAAAATATTAATACAATGTATATTGTCGAGCAATTATCTCTGCAGTAAATTCACATTCAATGTGTTCTGTAATAATTAAACCTTTTAGTAAGGTCTCTCATCTGTTAGAATGGTATCCAATCACTTCGGCTCCAAGTCATTTCATCCTCTGGTCAATTCGACCTCAAAGTCATCTCTGCCCTAGTCACTTCGGTCTCTTGGTCATTTCGGCACCATTTTAAGTGTAGAGATCTACATGTATAAAGATCAGTGCATAGTTCATGTTTAGAAATAATGGGTAATTACCTTTATTAAGTATTGTTCAGTTATTTGTATTTACACAGTGTACAGAACAGTTATACATGGCATTAAAAATTATCCATGTGTTCAATTTTACATACATTTAAGATGCTATCTGTATAAGTAAGAGAAATTATTTTACTTTGAAATTTTGCAAAGTATATGCAGTCATTCATTCATATTGTTATGCACAATTCCTAGTCACCTTCCAGTTTGAGGTTCACAGGGTTTCTTTTTCTTTTCTTTTTTCTGAAACAACCACCAAACTGCGATTTTGATACTACCATAAATATGTCCACATTTTCTAAAACACAGAGCAGAATCCTTTAGGTATGCGCAATTCCTAGTCCCCTTCCAGTTGCTGTCCACGGGGGTCTGACCCCAGTACCCCACTTCCAAGGCATACACTCAAACCAAATAACATTACTGACCCTCGCTTCCGGCTGTCGTAGATTCATAAGCAAATACAATTATTCAGGTCGCAAGGGATTTCAAATCCCACATAGTCCATGTGCACTTTCGACGTGCTGAAAATTTTTTTTTATTTATTCATCATGAAAGAAAATCTACTAGACATATATCATATGTATACCTGAATATCTAATTGAGAGATATAAATGTTGAAAAAAAATTAAATAGAAAAATGTTAAAATTCAAACAATATTTGAAAATATTTAAAGAGGCCGAAATGACCTGGTATATTGGGGCTGAATTGACCTGCGGCCGTAATGACTGGGACTGAAATGACTTGGGGCCAAAGTGACTGGAATTCATGAGAATTGCATCCAAACTGTCCTCCAACAATTTGACCCAAACTGGATACTAATCTAACCCAAACCATCCTTTGGCAATTTGCCCCGAACTGTTCTTCAGAATAGGGACACATGATTCTTATTGATTTATTTATTGGGGTTTAATGACACTTCGATAGCCAGGGTCACTTCATGTCGGACAGTTTTACAGATGGGAAAAGCCAGAGAGAACCATTGAGCAATTACAAACATCTAACGTACAAACAGCACACAAGCTGGGTTAGCATTGGTTGAAGACAAGTGTACGATTGACATGCAGTATGCCTTGGTACGCAATGGCACTACGTGGGCAATGGGAATGAAGTGTATTTGCCCAAGGAAACAAAGTGGTTGCCGCAGGTGGGATTTGATAAAGGACCCTTTGGCTTGCAGCCTACACCTCTAACTACTGAGCCCTTTAACCTTCAAAACTGTATAGTACCAGCTAAAACATTTTGTAGAATGACCACATGAAAATTTCACAAGTACATAGTTTCATTATTAGTTTGTGATATTTGTTTTTGCTCAGTTTGCTGTACAGTGGAACCCTGTTAATTGAAGAGCCACTTTGCCAATAACATTATTCAATTAGCAGGAGTATTCAATTAACAGGGATTGTGTCACTTTCCTGTATTCCAGAGATAAACTTAGCATTTATTCTATTATATTTTGTTTGACAGAGCTCCATGAGCTCTGTCAAACAAGATATAATAGATTAAATGCCTGTATTGAATGTACTGAGGCCAAATTGGTCTATAACAAAGGAAAGCTGGGAAGAGTCAGGGCAATTTCTCAACATGTTACAAGATTTTTTATTCAATTAACAGGAGATCACTCTATAACCTATATTCAATTACCAGGTCAAATTTGTACTGGAGGCATGGTAAATGGTTTTGTGTTGGGAAATTACATTCTATTAACAGGGATATGCAATTAAGATATATCCAATTAAGTGGGCACCACTGTATAACCACCCCCCCCCCCCCCATGCCCCCCACACACACCCCAATCAAAACCATCATTCAAAGGTCTTGGATTCAGCAAATTTGATTTCTTTATTTATTGGGTTTAACAACAGTTTTTACAGCCAGGGCCACCCAACAGTTTTACTGGGGGAGGAACCCAGCCAGAGCACCCAGAGAGAACCACTGAGCAACAGTGACAAGCAACTGTCAGGCTTCTCAACATTGTTACTCCAAGCAAGCAGGGTTAGCATTGGTTGAAGACAAGTGCATCATCGATGTGCAGTACGCCTTATTTCAGTTGCCGCAATTGGGATTCGAGCTGAAAACCTCTCAGCTTGTTTTGGGAAGGTTTTTTTTTAGGGTCCTGCGAATATTCGAGATTCGATTCGATATCGATACCACACGTATGCTTCGAGATCGATCCCGAATCAGTCTCAGGATTCGATTTTTTCGAATCTCTCATACTAACTTCAATTTGTTACATTTCCAACAAAAAAGGATAAAACTGTCATTAGAAAATTCATTCATGTAGGCTCAATTCCTATTTATTTGAGTAATTGACAATGTTTAATTGTTAGATAAGGTGTGAATTTGGCCCAGAACATTATCCATAGTTTTGGTTTTTGAAGGCTTAACTTGTTACTATTCATGTTCTTAAGAACGTGAATAGTAACAAGTTAGGCCTTCTAAAACTATGGACAATAGGCCTAGCTGTTTCAGCGACGGTGCTACAGAGAATATTTAGTTATTGGTGTTTAAGGTGTTCACTCCGTCGCATAAGGGTCATCACAGTGTTCCGTAACTTCCGTTTGATGCAATATGAAATAACTTGTCTTTTAAGATTCGATTCGGGATTCAATTCGATGTCGATATCAGAGACATGATTCGATTCGAGATTCAATTCGAAAAGAAATTTGTGATTCGCAGATCCCTTTTTTTTTTTTAGTTCCAGCTTCATTAAGGTTTGTCTCATATCCCACTTGTAATTTTGTCATAATTAGTAATCATAAATCCTTAAAATAAAACAATAGAAAAAATGCATAGAATATTTTTAAAAAAAATTTCTGTGAGGATTTGACCGCAGAGGTGATGACATGCGACTGAGACCGAATATTCTCAGAAAAAGTATGAGGGCTGAATCTTTCTGTGACTGAATCTTCATGAACCCCTTTTTTCAAACTAAATTGCCCATTACTTATAAAGCACCATAACTAAGGCAAAAATAATACTATGAAATTTCCAAGTCTGAAATTCTATAAATTGCAAATAAATTTACACAAATTATATATCAAAATAAAGGATGTGGTGTATAGAACCCCAAAAGTATGTGTGCACCTCACACACTGACACACAGTCGCTATCAGACATCAACGGTTCCTGAAAGTGTGCTATCGGTACCATATTTGTACCATAACTGATAATAATAAAATAATATTTCATAAGAACAACAAACACAGGGATTCAAAATGCAGCCTCAGGGCAGCATGGTGGTGAATGCCAATGCTGTCAGACTGTCCTTGAAAGGGGGAGTCCTTTACAAATAGGTTTTTGTTTTGTGATACTCTGGATACTCCCCATTTTTAGCTCCAGCTTTGACATAGTCATATTTAAGGTTATGTCATAGCCCATTGTCCGTCTGTTTGGGAACAACAATTCAATACGGCTCGGGCTAGAGGCTTTATTTATGAACCGATCTTTACGAAACTTCTTGGGTACCTTTGTTATCACCGTGGGACGAGTGTTTTTGGGAGCGGTCCAAAATGCAAGATGGCCTCCAGCAGCCATTTTGTACAGAAATTAGTGCAATCAGTTTTTTGTTCAGAACTTATGTATGAAAGTTCTGATTTGAATAAATTTTTGTATGAATGTTTAGTAACATGGAGTACATCACATATAATAAAGGGTTTTTTCTCATGCTGAAATTATGGAAATTAGATGAACTTTAATTTCAGTGCTACTTACATGTATACCCAGTAAGTGCACATGTCAATACGGCTCGGCTACATGTAGGCTGTATTTATGAACTGATCTTCATGAAACTTCTTGGGTACCTTTGTTATCACCTTGGGATGAGAATGAGTGTTTTTGGGTGCAGCCCAAAATTCAAGATGGCTACCAGTGGCCATTTTGTACCGAAATTAGATACAATCAGTTTTTTTGTACAGAACTTCTATACAACTTGGGCTAGAGGCCGTATTTATGTACCGATTTTACAAAATTTCTTGGGTACCTTTGTTATCACCATGGGGTTAGAATGAGTGTTTTTGGGGGGAGTCCAAAATTCTCGATGGCCGCCGGCAGCTATTTTGTACTGAAATTACTGCAATCAGTTTTTTGTACAGAACTTCTGTATGGAAGTTCTGATTTGAATAAATTTGTTTATGATTGTTTAGTAACATGGAATACATCACAAAAATACAGGTTTTTTTCTTGTACAGAAATTATGCAAATTAGACGAACTTTGATTTATTCAGTGCTACTTATACACAGTAAGTTCACATGTCAATACGGCTCGGGCTAGGGGCTGTATTTATGAACCGATCTTCACCAAGCTTCTTGAATACCTTTGTTATCACCTAGGGACGAGAACGAGTGTTTTGGGGTGCGATCCAAAATTCAAGATGGCTGCCAGTGGCCATTTTGTACCAAAATTAGGTACAATCAGTTTTTTGTACACAACTTCTATACGGCTCAGGCTAGAGGCCGTATTTATGAACCGATCTTTACGAAACGTCTTGGGTACCTTTGTTATCACCGTGAGATGAGAGCGAGTGTTTTTGGGTGCAGTTCAAAATTCAAGATGGCCACTAGCAACCATTTTGTACCAAAATTAGTGCAATCAGTTTTTTGTACAGAACTTCTGCATGAAAGTTCTGATTTGAATAAATTTTTGTATGAATGTTTAGTAACATGGAATACATCACAAAAAATACTGTATAATACAGGTTTTTGTCTCTTGCAGAAATTATGCAAATTAGATGACCTTTAATTTATTCAGTGCTACTTATACACTGTAAGTGCACATGTCAATACGCTAAGGCTGGAGGCTGTATTTATGAACCAATCTTCATGAAACTTCTTGGGTACCTTTGTTATCACCTTGGGATGAGAACAAGTGTTTTTGGGTGCGGCCCGATATTTAAGATGGCTGCCAGCTTTCACACTGTTGCTTACTGAGGTGAAGTCACTTTACCATTACCAAGCTACCTACTAAATACCAAAGGGAAGATTTTTCAGCGCACTCTTATTACTTCAGCACCCATAATTCTCAAATATGGCATTAAAAGCAATCACATACTAGTACTGCTTAAATCTATTTACATACAGTTAAAACTAGAAGTCCTGTCACGAATAGTGCGCTTATATAGGCTTAATTGCGCGCAATTTCCATATCGAATGGCATCCAAAGCACGGCAGTTTCTCTTGGTTACTCATAGCAAACACATGCAATGTTTCTGCCAATGTACCTCCGGGTTATCCGGAGGTCCATTGGCTGAAACATTGTCTGTGCTCAGGCCATATGTACAGAATTTGATAGCTTTACTTGGGCCATAACGCGTACATTAACGCGCATATCAACGTGCTATTTGCGCGCATTTCATGACAGGACTTCTAGTTTTAACTGTAATCAGAATACACCATCAGGGATGCATTAGCTCAGTAGGTAGAGGTGCAGACTGCAAGCCGAGAGATCCTCGGTTCGAATCCCACCTGCGGCAACAGCTTTGTGTCCTTGGGCAAGACACTTCACCCCCACTACCCATGCAAGGTATGCTGTGTACTAAGGCATACTGCATGTTCTTGGTGCACCTGTCTTCGAACAAGGCTAACCCTGCTTGTGCAGTATGTTGGGGAGCTCACAGTTGCTTGCCATTGCTCAGTGGTTCTCCTGGGGTACTCTAGTTTTCTCCATCCATAAAACTGCCATGGTCACAATAAGCTGTTGTGCAGATAAATGTGACCTTAAACACCAATAAATAAATAATAAAAAGTACACACCACCTCATACCCGTTTCTCTCCTGTTTTTATTCACCTTGGTATTCCTCGGTTTGCCTCGGTGTTTAGTATGCCTGCCAGAAAAGGAGTGATTTCTTTTTCTAAAAGAGCAAAACAAGAAGTAATTTTTAACAGGTACAGTAGTAACGAAATAATTTTCATGAAGCGCACAATTTTATGTTAGTTAATAGCTGAAAAAACGCAGGGTGATATTTGCAAATCTTATTTTGTTACTGGCACCAGGTACTGGTAATGAAAATTGTTGTTTGTCATCAATACTTGATCAAGTTTCTGACAAAGCACATTATACTATTCCAATATGTCAGCTACTGGACATAAGCACACAATTTGATGTTGGTTTACCATTATACTGGTGCTTAGCCAGGATATCTAAGTTACATGTAGGGGCAAGAGTAATATCTAGTGGGAGTGGGGCCGGGTAATAAAGAATATGATGCACAGAATCACCTGAGCCACATAGCAGTGAGATAGGGGTGAGGACAAGAGGGTGTGTGACCCTCTCATCAGTGGAGGGGTCGGGTGCACCTCTCCCCCCCCCCCCAAAAAAATAAAAAAATTCAAGACAATAAAACACAATTACCTTGAACCTCTGTACATTTGTGTCCATAATAAGTTGCGAACAAGCATAAATATCTAGATATTAAAATGTCTTTTGGGATGTTCATTATATGGGTTAATAGGAGAGAGGGGTGGCAGCATGAATGAAATTGGGGACCGAATATTCTCTGAAAAAGTATGAGGGCTGAATCTTCATGAACCCCTTTTTTTCAAACTAAATTGTCCATTACTTATAAAGCACCATAACTAAGGCAAAAACAATACTATGAAATTTACAAGTCTGAAATTCTATAAATTCCAAATAAATTTACACAAATTATATTGCAAAATGAAGGATGTGGTGTATAGAAACCCAAAAGTATGTGTGCACCTCACGCACTGACACACAGTCGCCATGAGACATCAGCAGTTCCTGAAAGTGTGCTCTCGGTACCGTATTTGTCCCATGACTGATAATAATAAAATAATATTTCATAAGAACAACAACCACAGGAATTCAAAATGCAGCCTCAGGGCAGCATGGTGGTGAATGCCAACTTTGTCCCATTGTCCTTGAAAGGGGGAGTCCTTTACAAATAGGTTTTTGTTTTGTGATACTCTGGATACTCCCCATTTTTAGCTCAACTTTGACAAAGTCAAATTTAAGGTTATGTCATGGCCCATTGTCCGTCTGTTTGGGAACAGCAATTCAATACGGTTCGGGCTAGAGGGTGTATTGGTGAACTGATCTTTACGAAACTTCTTGAGTACCTTTGTTATCACGTGGGGCGAGAACAAGTGTTTTTGGGTGCGGTCCAAAATTCAAGATGGCCTCCAGCAGCCATTTTGTACAGAAATTAGTGCAATCGCCATTTTTGTACAGAACTTCTGTATGAAAGTTCTGATTTGAATAAATTTTTCTATGAATGTTTAGTAACATGGAGTATATCACATATAATACCGTTTTTTTTCTCGTGCTGAAATTATGCAAATTAGATGAACTTTAATTTATTCAGTGCTACTTACATGTATACCCAGTAAGTGCACATGTCAATACGACTTGGGCTAGGCTGTATTTATGAACTGATCTTCATGAAACTTCTAGGGTACCTTTGTTATCACCTTGGGATGAGAATGAGTGTTTTTGGGTGCCGTCCAAAATTCAAGATGGCTACCAGTGGCCATTTTGTACTGAAATTAGGTACAATCAGTTTTTTGTACAGAACTTCTATACAACTTGGGCTAGAGGCCATATTTATGAATCAATCTTTACGAAATTTCTTGGGTACCTTTGTTATCACAATGGGGTGAGAATGAGTGTTTTTGGGGAGGGGTCCAAAATTCTAGATGGCCGCAGGCAACTATTTTGTACTGAAATTACTGCAATCAGTTTTTTGTACAGAACTTCTGTATGAAAGTTCTGATTTGAATAAATTTGTGTATGATTGTTTAGTGACATGGAATACATTACATAAAATACAGTTTTTTTTTCTTGTACAGAAATTATGCAAATTAGATGAACTTTGATTTATTCAGTGCTACATATACACTGTAAGTGCACATGTCAATATGCTAAAGCTGGAGGCTGTACATTATTTATGAACCGATCTTCATGAAACTTCTTGGGTACCTTTGTTGTCACCTTGGGATGAGAACGAGTGTTTTTGGGTTCGGCCCGATATTAAAGATGGCTGCCAGCTTTCACACTGTTGCTTACTGAGGTGAAGTCACTTTACCATTACCAAGCTACCTACTAAATACCAAAGGGAAGATTTTTCAGCGCACTCTTATTACTTCAGCACCCATAATTCTCAAATATGGCATTAAAACCAATCACATACTAGCTAGTACTGCTTAAATCTATTTACATAATCAGAATACACCACCAGGGGTGCATTAGCTCAGTAGGTACAGGTGCAGACTGCAAGCTGAGAGATCCTCGGTTCGAATCCCACCTGCGGCATCAGCTTTGTGTCCTTGGGCAAGACACTTCACCCCCACTACCCATGTGGGGGCAAGGTATGCTGTGTACTTGGTGCACCTGTCTTCGGAAAAGGCTAACCGTGCTTGTGTAGTATGCTCAGTGGTTCTCCTGGGGTACTCTAGTTTCCTCCATCCATAAAACTGCCATGGTCACAATAAGCTGTTGCGCAGATAAATGTGACTTTAAACACCAATAAATAAATAATAAAAAGAACACACCACCTCATACCCATTTCTCTCCTGTTTTCATTCTCCTTGGTATCCCTCAGTTTACCTCGGTGTTTAGTATGCCTGCCAGAAAAGGAGTGATTTCTTTTTCTAAAAGAGCAAAACAAGAAACAGTAATTTTTAACAGGTAGTAACAAAATAATTTTCATGAAGCGCACAATTTTATGTTAGCTAAGAGCTGAAAAAACCTGGTGCCAGTAATAAACAGTGTAAAAATTTGTGGAATTTTTACTCTGTTTATTACTGGCACCAGGATAAGATAAGATAAATTGTTGTTTGTCATCAATACTTGATCAAGTTTCTGACAAAGCACATTATACTATTCCAATATGTTAGCTACTGTACATGTACATAAGCACACAATTTGATGTTAGTTTACCATTATACTGGTGCTTAGCCAGGATATCTAAGTTACATGTAGGGGCAAGAGTAATACATGTATCTAGTGGGAGTCATAAAGAATATGATGCACAGAATCACCTGAGCCACATAGCAGTGAGATAGGAGTGAGGACAAGAGGGTGTGTGACCCTCTCATCAGTGGAGGGGGTCTGGTGCACCCCCCCCCCAAAAAAAAAAAAAAATTGAAATTAAAGACAGTAAAACACAATTACCTTGACTCTTTGCTTCCTTGGACTGGTCACTTTCCGTGGATGGGCAATATTTCTGCGGATGCAATGATATTAGTTTTCAAACATTGTTTTCAGCAATAATCAGCAAAAATTTAATTAATGAACCACAGGATACAATTCAGTGCTTCATTAATTAAAATTTTATTGATGATGATTTTCTATTACCTGGAAAAAACATGCATGGACATCATGCACTGCCCGTGCAAGGATTATGACCAGCAACTGTACTGTATGTCTGTGTTACTGCTATGAGCAGGGACTAATCTAAATGGGTGGGTGTGTTTACAAATATTAATATTTTTTAACACCTGATAACAAAGTAATATAAGTTTATAAACAACCACACAATTGACTTTTAATTACAATACTCCTAATTTCTATTAAACATATAGGAATGTTTATTAATTTTGTGGAATTTTTACACTGTGTATGGAGCGTATTTGGGCCTGTATGTTTGTTAAAATTGCCCTTCCACTACGGAGGACTTTTTGAAATCAGTCTACACTGGATTGTGTGGTATTCCTTTGTGTAAGACAGTGTATTCATTGTAATAATATTCATGCATAAGTTCATGTTTTTGGTTTGTTTTAGGCCTGATAATCTACAGAATAGCATGGGTGGCGGTGTATTCGGAGTGTTCCATCGCTTGAGTGCAAGAAGGCTTTGCAATGCTATATATAGCATAAACCTTGTTGCACTCCAGTGACAAATTTATCAATTTTAATAACATGGGTAAAATATCGGACATGAACCATTTAATTTTTTTTTTTTTAACTCACTTCGACAAAGTCAAGCAGGGCATATCTAATCACTCTCCGTCCATTGTCCATCCGTCTGTCATCCATCAACACCATGTTTTGGTCAATTCAAGTTAAAGTTTGAGTGAGTAATGGTACCAAAGGGGTATTACATTTTTGTAATACATGCCCAGCCCCATAGGGAGGGGTGCGGTAAAATGCTCCCAAAATATTTTTAAAATCTTATGAACCAGTGGGTACAGTGACTTGATATTCGTTATGGAACTGCCTTTTGAGATGTAGAATCACGTGTGTTCAAACGTACTTTGTGAAGCATTATTTGGCTTTATAATGGCAGTGGTTAGATTTTTGGTACTACCCAAAATTTCCATTTTCCGAACCGATGGTCCGATTTGAATGAAATTCAGTATGTGGTAATATTGGGTCATAAATACTTGCCTCATGCAAAAAAAAAAAAACCCCAGCATCCCCATGGGAACCCCAGGAGTGAAAAATAGAAATGTTTTCAAACTCTCATGTTTCCCAAACCACTTGGAACAGAGAACTGTTATGGTATGAAGCATCCTTAGGACCAGTAGAATTGAATGGTAAAAAAATGCCCTCTGTTGTTGTTAGAGAGTTCTGCAGAGGGCATCAGAATAATGTTGGCGCAGCATTTTTGCAAACATTTTAGAAAATCTTTTCTCAAGAACCAGTGTTCAGAATCTTTTGATATTTGGTGTACAGCATCCATAGAGGGGTCAGATACAAGTTTGTTAAAATGAAGCCCATTCATTCATATTTGGACTCAATGCAGGAGCCCAAATTTTATGGGGAATTTTCTTTAAAAATCTTCTTCAGAACCATGAGTCAGAATTTTTTTAGGTTTGGTACCCTCATTGTTATGATGGTCAGATTCAAGATTGTTCAAACCAAGTCCATATGTTAATACTTGGGCTTCCTTTGGTAGTCCAAATTTTAACTTAGGGCTATATGGGGAAGTTTTTTTAAAAATCTTTTTCTCCAGATCCACCAGTCAGAATGCTTTCGTATTTGGTATACAACATCTCTAAGGGGGAAGGGGGGGGGGGGGGATTCACATTTTGGGCTCGCTATGGTAGCCCAAATTTGAACTCAGTTCAATACATGTATGAGGAAATTTCTTTAAAATTTTGTTCTTCAGATCCACCAGTCAGAATGCTTTCATATTTGGTATACAGCATCTCTAAGGAGATCAGATTCAACTTTGTTCAAATCGAGTGCCTGGGTTGATATTTGAGCTCCCTATAGGAGCCAGAATTGGCCAAGTAGCTGAAGAATTAGACAATTTTTATTCAGTACCCTCTAAAGGTGAAGAGTAATCTACATAGGTTGTATCAAGGGGCTTGAGAGGGGAGCTCCACATTTTACATCATGATCAACTAAAGAAAAGGCATGATGCTTGGACTGTTTTTGTCACTCCTGAGGGGCTCAAAGATGTGCAGTGTATCCTATGGAGATGGATTGCTTAATGTAGATTCATTCTTGGACTCTTATATCGTGTTCTGTTCTGTTTATATCATGTTCTGTTCAAGGTGAGCGCTTCAGGCCCTGTGGGGCCTCTTGTTTATTTATTTATTGGGTTTTAACAACACTTTCGAAAGCCAGCAGCTTCAGGTTTCTTCTCTCCTTGAACCATGCGTCTCGCCCAACTGCAGCACTCATGGTCCACTGAGTTTTTAGTTCACCTGACTTTCAGTCAGGGTGAGGTGTATTGATCACTCGCCGTCCGCCGTCCGTGAACTTGGTGTTTGCGTCTTCTCCAAAACTGCTGAACCGATTAATCATTAGGTGAAATTTGAGATGCTTGTTTGTTATGACATTGCATTTTGATTTTGTTTAAATCAAGTTGCCCTGGCCCTCAGTAGGGCCATGCCCAAAAACTTTGCCTAAATCTTAAAAAATCTTCTCGTGAACCAGGAGTAGCAGAGATTTGATATGTGGTGTGCTGCTTCCTTTTGAGGTGTAGACTCAGTTGTGTTCAAGAGAAGTTTGTGGGTCTTTATTTGCCTTCATTATTGGAGGGCAAGTATTTTCGCCCCGCCCAAAATTTCTGTTTTTCGAACCAAGAGGCTGATTTGAACCAAATTTAATTTGTGGGTTTATTTGATCATAAGTAATTAATTTATGCCCCAAAATATTTTCCCATCCCCCCATGGGAACCGCAGGAGCTAAAAATAGAACCAAATTCAAAACGCACATATCTCCAAAACTACATGGCACTGAGAATTCTTATTTGGTGTGAAGCTTCCTTGGGACCAACAGAATGGAATGGTCTAAGCAAATTTCTGTCAGGTCTGTCATGAGGTATTTTTTCGGGACTTTGAAAAAATGCTTAGTCAGCATTCTCTAACACGGTGGGTAATGGAGAAAGTATTTAAGACTCTTTTTCACCGAATTCACTCCTCCAAAACCTTTCAAATTTCACATACATGTATACCATCTTTGGAAGATTTTTTTACACGTTTATTGAAATCAGATCCCTGGGTCCATATTTGGGCTCTCTATGGGAGTCCAAATGTTGAAATTAGTGCAGTATGAGGAATATTCTTTAAAAATCTTTTTCTTCAGACCCACCAATCAGAATCTTTTGATATTTGCTATGCACCATCATTAGGCGGGTGAGATTTAAGTTTCTTCAAGCCAAGCCTATATTTTTGCTCACCAGTGTTTCGCAAATTGCGAGAACGGTGATTTCATTCCTGTGATGTTCTTGCAAATGCTTGTTAAGAAGATAAATATTTACCATTCCCCCCAAAATATAAGCATTTTTTCATCAGATAAAACGATTAAAGGGTTTTCGTGATTGATTAATCGCATGGGTTAACCTTGGTTAACTGATTAATCACTTGCCCCAATAGGTAGCTGAACAATTGCTGTACCATTGACCATTTATATAATTAAAACTTTACTCAGCATAATGGACAAAACCGGGCAGCGCCATATACAAACATGTCCATTCAAATTTTATATTTTCAATTTTTGTCTTAAAACATAGCTTATAACCCCTCATTGGAACAAGCTCATTGAGGGGGGGGGGGGGGGGTCATAAGCTATTTTTTTTAGACAAACATTGAAAATCTTTAGTAATTCAAGAATTTCTTGTGCAAGTATCGTCTGCTACCTGCATTTGGTGAAGGGTTGAGAATGACCGTTTTTAGCTGATACAGTATAATGATCATGCAAGTGAACAAGTATTCTGGCACATAACTGGCATGCATTTCTCTGTCTCAAGCAATTGATGTGAGCCAGTGTGACAATGTTTGCCTGTTTTGGAGCAAGTTTGTTCCATAGTTAACCCATACAGGGTATTTTTTGTTTTTAAAAATTTGATTAGCAGTTTCCATCCTGGTTTCAAAAAGTGATGATAAATAGTGAATTTTAGCTTACCCAATATGAAAGAAAAATGGTTAGCAATTGGACATTTTTGAATAGCATTTTGCGATGTTAATCCAGACATCAAATACCCTGCCATATAGTACCGTACTTCAAAAGTAACGGTTAACTGATCAATTACTTTTTATGTGTACCCATACTATTATGGTACACAGAATGCCGGCATCTGGGGTGACCATCCGTCATTTGTCCATCCTTTGTCCGTCCGGCTGTCTGTCCGTCCATCCGCACTCATAAATGACTACTTAGGGGGGCTAATTTTCGGTATAAACGGGGGTTCGGTGACTACCGTGATTTAGATGGCTAGTCCCACAAGTAAATCCCAATTTTCTAGGGTGGGGTTTAGAGTTGGGGTGGGGTGGGGTTAGGGTCAGTAAAGGGTAGGGTTAGGGTTTGCTACTACCCCAAAAAATTTTTTCCCAAAAAGTTGTTTTAATAGAATGGACATGCATTTTATGATAATGTACCCTAAAAAAATAGCCATTTTCATTAGTCTAGGGTGGGGTTTAGAATAGAGGGTGGGGGGGGGGGGGTGTAGGGTTAGGGTCAGTAAAGGTTAGGTCAGGGTTTGCTACCACCCCAAAAATCTTTCCCAAAATCACTTGTTTTAGTATAATGGACATGCATTTTATTGTAGTCCCGTAAAAATAGTCACCTAAGTACCCATTTATTAGAATGTCCGTCCGTCTGTCCATCCGGCGTCCGTATCCATTTCTTTGGCATTCGATAACTTGAAAAATATTGCTTGGATTGTCAAGTTACTTTATATTTGTGTTCAGGTTTAATGATGTGCCGAGCTGTATAGTTTTTGGTGTAAATCGGATAATTTGATCCTGAGATATTAACCCTTTATCCTTCAAATTGAAAATTTCTCCAATCCCTTTGGCATTCGATAACTTGAAAAATATTACTTGGATTGTCAAGTTACTTTATATTGTTGTTCAGGTTACTGATGTGCCGAGCTGTATAGTTTTTGGAGTAAATCGGATAATTTGATTCTGAGATATTAACCCTTTATCCTTCAAATTGGAAATTCCTCCAATCTCTTTGGCATTCGATAACTTGAAAATTATTGCTTGGATTGTCTAGTTACTATCCTTCAAATTGAAAATTCCTCCAATCCCTTTGGCATTCGATAACTTGAAAAATATTGCTTGGATTGTCAAGTTACTTTATATTTTTGTTCAGGATACTGATGTGCTGCGCTGTATAGTTTTTGGTGTAAATCTGATAATTTAATCCTGAGATATTAACCCTTTATCCTTCAAATTGAAAATTCCTCCAATCCCTTTGGCATGAGATAACTCAAAAAATATCAATCCGATTGTCATGTTACTTTATATATTTATTCAGGTTACTGGTGTGCTGTGCTCTGTAGTTTTTTATGTAAATCTGATAATTTGATCCGGAGATATTAACCCTTTATCCGTCAAATTAGGCACTCCTCCAATCCATTTCTATATGTACCCATACCTTGTATGGTGTAAATAATATCGGCATCCGTGGTGGCCCTCCGTCATACAGCTTTCTACTAGTTGCGCGTATGGGAACACATCTGACGATTTCATCGGCCTATTTTTTTTTATCATTCAAGATATTGATCATTGGTTAGTCGATTAATCGGTTAACCGTATCAGATCTAATTAATTTCTATAAACATGATTACTGCAATAGCCTTTGATGTGGTGGTTCAACAATCTAACAATCTATGTATTTGAAGATAAATAAGCATAATTCATGTGATTAAGACACATGTTGGAAATGGATCCCACAAAAATATATTTGTGAAACCCTGACTCACTGTGGGAGCCTGAATTATAATTTAGTTCAAAATGAGGAATTTGCTTTAAAAGACTTTTTCAGATCCAGTAGTCGGACTGTTTACAGGGGGAGGGGTGGGGGGGGGGGGAGATTCAAATTTGTTTACGCCAAGTCCCTGGGTTCATATTTGGGCTCACTGTGGGAGCCTGAATTATAACTTAGTTCAAAATGAGGAATATTCTTCAAAAGTATTCTTCACATTCAGCAGTCAGAATATTTTGATATATACAGTATCCTTAGGGAGGTGAGATATAAGTTTGTTAAAGCCAAGTCCCAGGGTTCATATTTGGGCTTCCTGTAGGAGCCCGAATTGTACCAAAATTTCTATTTTCCAAATTGAGAGGCTGATTTGAAGCAAATTTGATATGATGGGCTTATTGGGTTGTACATGTAAGTACCTAATTTATGCCAAAACATTTTCCGGTTGCCCTTGTGGGAACTGCAGGATCTAAATATAGAAAAAATTTAAAACGTCCATGTCTTCAAAACTACACGGCACTGAGAATTTTTGTTTTGTGTGAAGCTTCCTTACGAACAGCCGAAAAGAATGGTAAAAAAAAATTGCCATCAGTTTTATCATATTGAAGTTTTCCAGGACTTATGCGGAGTCATCATTTTAGTAATGGGAAAAACATTAAAGAATCTTCTTCTCCCATACCACTGCTCCAAAGGCTTTCATATTTTGCATATAACATCTTTGGAAGATTTATTCACATGTTTGTTGAAATCAAATCCCTGGGTCCATATTTGGACTCTCTATGATTAGATTAGTGCAATATGAGAAATATTTTTTAAACATCTTCTTTTGATCCACTCTTCAGAATATTTTGATATTTGGGATGCTGCATCCTTAGAGGGGAGAGATTCAAGTTTGTTCGAGCCAAGTCCCCAGGTTCATATTTGGGCTCCCTGTGGGAGTCCAAATTACAACTTAGTTCAATAAGAGGAATATTCTTTAAAATCCAGTAGTCAGAATCTTTTGATATTGGTATATAGTAGCATCCGTAGGGATGTGAGATTCAAATTTGTTCAAGCCAAGTCCTTGGGTTCATATTTGGGCTCTCTGTGGGAGCCTGAATTATAACTTAGTTCAGTATGACAGGCTTGGCAATTTCAGGAGAGCGATTTTTTAGCTCTCCTTACTGCCCTCCTGAAAGAATTAAGGAGAGTGAAAAATTGCCCTCCTAAATATTTTGGTCTGGGATGATTGAGATTACATGTATTATGCTCACATTAAATTTTTGTTGTAAAGCAAAAATGTAATTTAACTTCGAAGTCACATAACATCACATAATTTCATTTTGAAAGTGGTTTAGTGGTAAAAGGTAATGGCTGCAACCATACCCAAACACAGTTGCAATCATTTAAAGCAAAATGGGTCACAGCAATATTTTTTTTTCTGTCAGTTTCAAGTTCAACAACTGACATCACAGTTTGAGGGGTAATTATTCAAGGAATATTGACACTATAATATACTACCATTACTACTATCCTGTCACTTGAAGCACTTGCACCAGGATGTGACTGTAGATTCAAGCAGACCTGTTGTCCAAGAAAGTCATACGCCTACCACTACCACCTTCAACCCCCCTTGGGGGGGGGGGGGGGGGGTTGAAGGTGGTAGTGGTAGGCGTATGACTTTCTTGGACAACAGGTCTGGGTACACACACAGGTCTTGTCAAGTGTGTGTTCGGTTGTTGAGTGAGACATCTAGATGTCTAAGAGATTTCACTTTACCTTAGTAAAGTTAATAAAATCACTGGTTTCAGTTTCAATGAGTTCGTTCAACTGGATACTTAAAATGCTGTGTAAAGCTAATTGCTCTCCTAAGCTGATTGAGGAGAGCGATTTCTTGCCCTCCTGCATTTTTCAGAATGCCAGGCCTGGTATGAGGAATATTCTTTAAAAATCCTTTTTTTTTGAGATCCACCGGTCAGAATCTTTTGATATTTTGTACAAGCTTTTCTTATGAGGGGCAGATGCAACTAAATGTTCAAATAAATTCCCTGGGTTGATATTTAGGCTACCATGTCAGGTGAATGCCATCAGGCCCTCTGGGGGCTCTTGTTTGTTTTTTGTTTGACAACATTGCCCTGGCTCTTCTCTCTATATTTTTCATTTTAAGTTAGTCACTACTTTTATGTAGGCTTCCCAAATTTGTTACTGCATGTCTGTCTGTCCTTCAGATGAAATGTTTCTTTGCTTTTCATTTCCCCCCCCCCCCCCCCCCCCCCCCCCCCCACACACACACACACGCACACACAAATCTGGGCTGGCAAGTATTGAGTATTTTATCAAAAAAATGGTACTCGAGTACTACAAGTACTGAGTACTTTGGACCCAGCCTATCACAAATATATTAAACATCAAAGAGTATATTATATACTTGAAACAAGTACAGTACAGTGGCTGTGTACTGCTCACTTTCCATGGATGGGCAATATTTTCATGGATACAATAATATTTGATGCCAAACACTAACTATAGGTATAATCATCATAAATTTAATAAATAATGAAGCACCAGGTACAACCCCGTGCTTCAATTAAAATTTTATAGATGATGATTTTTATTGACTGGTAAACGCACGAGTGGACATCACTGTCCACGCGTGTATTACAACCCATCCACAGCGACTGTACTGCAACTTGTCCTCTTTGTGAACATATTTTCTACAATTTCACTCCCTTTGACAGAATGCATGCCTGTGGGGATTAAAACCAAAATAGCGAAAGTGCACTTGTGGATATTTGCAGCACAAGCACAGCACTAATGAATCAATATTTGGTGATTTTAGGAATTTTAACAGTGTCATGAGACACCACAGTAGCAGGTACTGATCATTCTGTTGGAAAAATTCACTGTTTTATGACTTGAGGTGCCTTAACTGAGAAAACTTAGGCTTTTTCTTACAAAGATTGCAAAATATCAAACACAATATGAAATGTGTTCAGAAGAAAGAATGTGATTAAAAAATAATGGGAAATTCATGTCACCATCAATTTATTAAAAAATTAATATAGTTTTTTAGCTCACCTGAGCGAAGCTCAGTGGGAGCTTTACTGATCACATTCTGTCCGCCGTCCGTCCGGTGTTAACTTTACATTATTCAAATGTTGGGTAAATGTTTATTACCTAATGCCAATTCAGATTTGTTCAAATGAAGTTGCCCCCTTCTCATGGGTGGTGCCATGCCCCCAAGGGGCACCAAAATCTTCTTCTCATCAACCAGCAGTAGCAGAGACTTGATATATGGTATGCAGCTTCCTTTTAAGGTGTAGACTTGGATTTCTTTAAGAGAAGTTTGATGGGCTAAATTTGGCGTCGTTATGGGAGGGACAAAATTGTTGGCCCGTCAAAAATTTCTATTTTCCGAACCAAGAGGCTGGTTTGAATCAAATTTTATGTGAGGGCTTATTGGGTCATAAGTACCTAATTTATGCCAAATGTTCTTTTTCTGTAGCCCCGTGGGAACCACAGGAGCTAAAAATAGAAAAAAAAATAAAATGCCATATCTCCAAAACTGCACGGCACTGAGAATTTGTATTTGGTGTGAAGCTTCCTTAGGACCAACAGAAAGGATTGGTCCAAACAAATTGCTATCGGTTTTATCATAGGGTACAGTTTCGGGACTTTGAAAACACTTTTTAACACTGTAGGCAATGGGAAAAACATTAAAAAATCTTCTTCTCTAGATTCAACAGGCAGAGTCTTTTGATATTTGGTATGCAACATTGTAGGGTGGATCTGATTCGAGTTTGTTCAAATCCGCCCCCTGGGTTTATATTTGGGCTCAGTATAGGAGCCCGAATTCAAACTTAGTGCATTTCAGGCAAATTTCTTAAAAAATCTTCTTCACCAGATTCAGCTGGCAGAATCTTTTGATATTTGGTATGCAGCATTGCAGGGTGGATCTGATTCAAATTTGTTCAAATCGGCCCCCCCTGGATTCATATTTGGGCTCACTATAGAAGCATTTCAGGCAAATTTCTTTAAAAATCTTCTTCTCCAGATCCAGCAGGCAGAATCTTTGGATATTTGATATGCAACATTGTGGGGTGGTTCCGATTCAAGTTTGTTCAAATCGGCCCACTGGGTTCATATTTGGGCTCAGTATAGGAGCCCAAATTTGAACTTAGTGCATTTCAGGCAAATGTCTTTGAAAATATTCTTCTCAAGATCTAGCAGCAGAATCTTTTGATATTGGGTATGCAGCATGCTTAGAGGGGTGAGATTCAAGTTGTTCAAGCCAAGTCCCCGGGTTCATATTTGGGCTCACTGTGGTAACCCGAATTATAACTTAGTTCAAAATGAGGAATTTTCTTTAAAAATCTTCTTCAGATCCAGCAGCCGGAATGTTTTGATATTTGGTATGCAGCATCCTTAGGGGGGTGAGATTCAAGTTTGTTCAAGTTATGTCCCTAGGTCCATATTTGGGCTCACTGTGGGAGCTTGAATTCTAACTTAGTTCGAAATGAGGAATTTTCTTAAAAAATCTTCTTCAGATCCAGCAGATGAATGCTTTTGATATTTTTTATGCAGCATCCTTAGGAGGCAAGATTCAAGTTTGTTCAAGCCATGTCCCTAGGTCCATGTTTGGGCTCACTGTGGGAGCTCAAATTGTAACTTAGTTCAAAATGAGGAATTTTCTTTAAAAATCTACTTCTTCAGATTCAGCAGTCAGAATGTTTTGATATTTGGGGTGCGGCATCCTTAAGGGGGTGAGATTCAAGTTTGTTAAAGCCAAGTCCCTGGGTTCATATAAGGGCTCCCTGTGGGAGCCCGAATTATAACTCAGTTCTGTATGGGGAATATTCTTTAAAAATCATTTTTTTTAGATCCACTTGTCAGAATCTTTGGATATTTGGTATAAGCTTTTCTTAGGAGGAGTAGATGCAACTTGTTGAAATCAATTCTCTGGGTTGATATTTAGGCTACCATGTCATGTGGGCACCCTCAGGCCCCCTGGGGCCTCTTGTTTTAAGAAAAACTGCATACAGGGAGGTTTGTGGGGGGGGGGGGGCACCTCCAGGGCTATAATTTATCCCATCACTAGGTAAAAGATTATTTGACATCAGTTTGTTGAGATGAAATGGCACTTTCCATTGATATTGGTGAATTATATAGCCTCAGCCAGGGCTTATAAGAATCTGAGAATCGATTCCCGTAGAGATCCGTGCAACAAAACCAGTTAGAAACCATGTAGCTTCTCGTAACATTGCAGCTAGGATTCACATGAAAAGAACTGAGTCAGTTTAACTCTTTACCTAACACAAAGGCAGCAAATTAACCAATACAACACTAACATGACCTGGCAATAAAATTTGTACAAATATGGCTGTCATTGGAACCAGCTCTCATCAGCCGGTTCCAGTAACATCCATAATTATTATGCTTGATGAATATTGTTTATTTTTAGCTCACCTGACTGTAAGTCAGGGGGCGCTTAAATGATGACTTTCTGTCAGTCGACCATCCGTCCGTCCTGTCCGGCATGAACTTTACATTATCAACCTCTCCTCTTAAACAACTGAGCCGAATTGAACCAAATTTGATATTCATGTTCCTTATATATGAATTCCAGTTTGTTCAAATAACGTTGCCACACCCACAGGGGGTCCCAAGCATTTCTCTGATAGCACTCATAAATTGTTTTCCAAAATTGAAAAAAATCTTCTCCAGAACCATGTATAAGAATCTTTTCAGACTTGGTATAAAGCATCTCTAGGGGTGGGGGAGGGGGGATGGGTTCAGGTTTGTTCAAATCGAGCCCCTGAGTTAATATTTGGGCTCCCTATGGGCACCCAAATATCAACAGTGCAACATGAGGAAATTTCTTTGAAAACCTTCTTCAGATCCACCAGTCAGAATGCTTTCATATTTGGAATGCAACATCTCTAGTGGGGGGGGGGGGGGGGGGGGGGGGGGGGGGGTGTAGATTGAAGTTTGTTTGAATCGGGTCTCTGGCTTAATATTTGGTCTATCTATTGAAGCCCAAAGTTTAACTTAGTGCAGTATGAGGAAATTTCTTTAAAACTCTATTTTTTCAGATCCACCTGTCAGAATCCTTTCATATTTGGCTTACAACATCTCTAAGGGGGTCAGATTCATGTTTGTTCAAGCCAAATCTATGGGTTAATAATTGGGCTCATTATGGGAGTGCAAATTAACTCAAAGCAACATGAGAAAATTTCTTTAAAAATCTTTTTCTTCAGACCCACTAGTTTAATGCTTTAATATTTGGTGTACAACATCTCTGGGGAGGTCAGATGTAAATTTGTTCCAGTTTGGTTCCTGCCAGACAGCACCCCTTCATATTTGGTGTCGCAGGAATGGGAGGGGGGGGGGGGGTGCAGATTTGAGTTTGTCCATTTCAGGTCTGTGGCTTAATATTTGGGCAGGGGTGGGTTAGGTTCGAGGTTGTTCATAAATGTTCAAACCCATTCCTTAGAGCTTTTCCATAAAATTTGCCTTTCAGGCTGCAGTGACACAACAACCCTTGGAAGTTTGGCAGTACTTGTCTACAGCTGTCAGAATTGGAAGCAATCAGGAAGACCTATGCTAATAATCATCTGACATGGACACTAGAATTATGAATAATTTCATAACATTATTCCTATGTAGTGTCCATGAACCTTGACTAACTGAATCTAACCCAAAATACTTCTCTGAACCACCTTGTCAGGTGAGCGATTAAGGCCCCTGGGGGAGGGGGGAAGGGGGGGGGTAAAAATCAGTAGTTGGTGTTGTAAAAATTAAAAAGTTGTATTGGGTAAAGGGTTAACATGTATTATCAGTATGCAACAGGGGTTCAATCATACTGACCTAATAGGATCCTGGCCCATAGCAGGTCTGAATTCTCGGAACGATTTCCGCAAGAATGCAAATGGATTCTCCCAAATTTAGTTAGAGGAACTATAAGCCCTGCACAACCCCAATTTTGAAACAAAATTGACATATTGTTTCATGGTGGTGGGGCACTATTTATCTTGCTGAATGATTAATTAAAACAGATTTTGTGAAAAGGTTTTGTGTGCTGATGCAGATTTTAGTTTTATTTTGAGATTTGGGTAGTTTCAAAGAAAGCTGTGAATTCTTATCCCTCCTAACTTATTGGGTAACAGAGTAGAAATTCTGTCGGAGGCAATAGCAGTTTTTAAGCCTATTTGACACAGATTGGACAGTTCTCTTCAAAAGAACAAATTTCCCATGCTTTTTACTAGACAGAAGCCAAAAGTTGAATTCTATTGCAGAAATGACTCTTTCATCACATGAAAGAGGTAAATGTATCTTTGGTAGGGTTGGGTTTGCTCATAGGTATAACTGTTGTAAATATTTTAATTAGATTTACCTGCCTCTAAAAGTTGCGCTCGGAAATTATGTAATTCCCAAAACTAAGCAGTCTTGGGAAAATATATTGTTTCAATAAACATTTGAAGAAGTCTACTGACATTTTGCATTGCTGTTGAATGTTCCAGATGAACAAAGAGGATGATTTGAGGACTTTTAGAACCTAAAAATTTGTTTGACTGTTGGTGTGTTTTGTTTGGGAATTCCCTGAGAAATATGAACATGTGACCAGCACTTCCCTTTCTGTTAGTTTTTCTTTTATTTGTTGCATGACCCATGTTTAAAAATCAGAAAAAGGTTGTCTGAAGGGCTATACTTGACAAAAAATATTTGAATGTTAAATTTAAAATGATGCGACCATATTTTTTCTCCTGAACGTTATAATGGTCGTTTATGGGAAATTATTATTTATTTATTTATTGGTGTTTAAGGCTACATACTTATGCACAATGGCTAATCGTGACCGTGACAGTTTTACGGGTGGAGGAAGCCGGAGTACCCGGAGAGAACCACCGAGCAACGACGAGCAGCTGTCAGCTCTCCAACATCGTAACTCTGAACTCTGCACCGCAGCACAGGCAGGATTAGATTGGTTGAAGACATGCGCACCATCGACGTGCAGTACGCCTCAGTACACAGCGTCATCGTGCCCCCATGAAGGCAATCGGGGTGAAGTGTCTTGCCCAAGGACACAACGCGGTTGCCGCAGGTGGGATTCGAACCGAGGACCTCTCGGCTTGCAGCCTGCACCTCTACCAACTGAGCCCCCCCCCCCCCCCCCCCCCCCCGTTTATGGGAAAATATTCAGTACTGTGAAACGTATTCATGTTTGGCTGAAATTAAACAATTGCAGGAATTCGACTGAATAAACCAAAATGTTTTTGGAGTAATGGTTGCGGAATGAAATATTTCAATATGTTGGATACTTTGGGGTTCCTTCTTACGCCTTGCGTATTGTCATATTATTGATAGATCGTTCCGTGAGTCCAATGTGTTCTATGTGCTTATTGGCACACAGAATACATTGTAACTCAGGGGACGAGTTGTCAAATGAATTGCTGAGTGTCCTCCTAATAACTACTTTTACAGGCGTGAAGGGGTGTAATAAACACAGAACGACACGCGAGTGTGAATGGGGTAATCGATATGGCACTTGTTCCATCGCGGAACGATAAACATCGAGGACTTCGGTTTTTCGTTTCGCGCTGTCCTCGTGCCATATCGATTAACCCATTCACACGCGTGTGTTGTTCTGTGTACTTACAGAGCTTCATAAGCTCTTTGGCCAAGATATTATGGAATAAAGGCTCAGTTCATAGCTAAAATATAAGAAAATGACTAAATTTCGGATAATTCAATATTCCGATTAATTGCATATTTCTTTTTGGGAAAGAGCCTATTCAATTAGCAGGCCGCCACTGCCATTATATTTTACCTATAAACAGAAAGACCGAGAATGAGAGAGAGACAGAGAGAGAGAGAGAGAGAGAGAGAGGAGGTGGTAGAGATAGATGGATAGAGGGAGAGGGAGATTGTGAGAGGGGCACAGAGAGATTGAGAGAGGTGTGAATGCAGATGGAAAGTTACAGAGAGAGAGAGAGAGAAAAAGAGGGAGAGCGAGAGAGAGAGAGAGGGGGATTGAGAGAGAGATAGCGGTATAGATATAGATTTAGCGACAGAGAGATATAGAGAGGGGATGGGGAGAGAATTAAAGAAACTGCAATTTAGCTTACCAGTTAATATGATGGAACATGCCACCAGTATCAAACTTTTCGTCCACTTATTCTCCATTCCCTGACCTTAAACGTGTCTATGTAAAAGAATGGAGAAGTTGAGGGGATTTGTGGTTTAATATTAATTAAACAACCATATGTTACATATTTACCAAGTAGGGAACAAAGCAGAACAGCGTTAAAGCCTATTATTGACCTGGTGAATGAGTACGGTGCAAAGTACTTTGCTGAAAGCTGGTGTTGTTTGTGACGTAAGCGCGGAGGTATTGTAAAGGCCAAATAGTTTAACAGGGTGAATAAAACAAAGAAGAAGATAACTGCACTCAATCTACCTCTCTCCGACAGAGACCAAATCAGTATAATGTTCCATCGACACAGTCTTTATTTTTCTAGTCCTAACTTCTAGTTGAACGGTCAGATTATATTGCTTCTAAACAATAATGGTTCTGGTAGGGTTCTTATAAATGTTTCCCATTCCTGGACGAAAGCACAAGGAGCACACACGAATATTATGTTAAAATACCTTCGGAGGAAGCCCGTAGTTCTAAGAACTGCATTATGATTTTTTTTAATTCCACGTGTGATGAAATAAATTGATCACGCGCGATTCTCGGTTCATGATAATTTGGACGTGATGAATTTGTTATATCACCTCTGACAGTCGTTGTTATATAATTATATTCACTTCCTTGATAGAAACTGAAATATGTTATTTCCGGGTAGGAAATCTATTTGTCTCTTTA
Source organism: Pictodentalium vernedei (assembly GCA_031216915.1). Taxonomy (NCBI): domain Eukaryota; kingdom Metazoa; phylum Mollusca; class Scaphopoda; order Dentaliida; family Dentaliidae; genus Pictodentalium; species Pictodentalium vernedei. The sequence continues at coordinate 366,438,644 of CM062294.1, forward strand.
TCAACATTGAACGGGTCTTCTGTTTGGCTAAAGTGGCCGAAACAAATACGAATGGCGCCGGTCATTCTGAAACATGCGGGTAATAAGAGCTTGCGTTGTTGTTACCCGTTTCAAACACGGGAAACATACAGGTGCTGACAAAAAACCTTGACCTCAACTAGCTCGCTTCGACTGATGGAACTCTAATTAGAATTGTTAAGCAACATGTATCTCCAGCTAATATCCGTACTGTACTTTATAATACATGTACCAATACAAACTTACAAACGAATGTAAGTGCACGAAAATGGGTAGATCTGAAATAACGTAAACATGTTATTCATAACATCCAATTCCAGACACACTGTGACCCACAATCCCCACTGACCACAGACGGGTCTCATTTTTGTCAACATAAGAGGGCGTAAAAAAGTGTCATCAAATTCGATTACTGATAACTTTGTCCGGTCTTTTTGGTGGTTAATATTAAAAATGTTAACTGTTATTACTTGTACATACCACTTCCAAAATTCCAAAACTTTGGTTACTCATTCGGCTTCAAATCAGGGACGTGACTGCAAAAATCATACGAGTGATATACAGATTGCATTGTCACAATGCCACCACCGTCTTCGTCCTTCAGCGTAGGTTTTATGTTTAACAGCATCGTTTAAATAGAGAGTAATCGTTTGACTGGACTGGTTGCGTGAAATAATTCATGAGAGGTGAGGGACGTTGTAAAGCAACAAACGCTATTCTCAAAAATCGCCAATTAATTTTCATTATTTTTTCATTTTATGACCCCTCATTCCATCACATAACAAATTCCGTAACAATTTTACCCCATACACTCTAAACCCGTAGGGTTGCATATTCCCACACTTGGGGCTTAAATGAAACGGAACCTGTCACATGTCTTATCAGCGTGAGTTGTTCCTGCATCAATTGTGTGTATTAGGTACCATTCTCATAAGTTAAAACATTGGGAATTCACAGGCTGCAAAACCCCGGTTCCATATTTCAGTCCTTGAAATAATATCTACAACAACGGGGGCCGTTTCTGCATCACCAAGACCAGACAGGATAGCCTGGATTCAGTGATACTGAACCAAGCCCGCGGCCGAAGGCCTCACTCCAAGGACTCTTCTCCCACCCACGGTAACGACCTTTAACCATAATAGTGACGACTTTTGAATACACCTTTATTAGTGGTGTGGCTGGGCAAAGACCAGTGCTTGAACCTGTTTGATTTCGAGATAAATTGCTGCACCATGTAGAGAGGGTTTTCATTTCCTTGTTGTTAAGTCTTCTGATCCAAACAAAAGGATATCCGAAGTTATCGGATCGGTGACTGGTTCATTGTTTGCCGGAGAGGCCTGTCATACATTGGGCATTCCAATAAGAAGTGGTGTGCTGATCTAACCTGGATACAATACTATAAAAGTTTTAAATTGTATTTTCTAGAATTGTACTTTCAAGTTATGCCTTTAAATGGGTTAAAATGAATCATTAGCATTTTCAAAGATCTGGCAATTTGCCAGTTGGCAAATTAACATATCTTTTAAAATGCTTATGATTCATTTTAGTCAGTTATATTAACAGGTAGAAAATACAATTCTAGAAAATGCAGTTGTAAATGTTTTATAGTATTGGCTCCTGGCCACAGTTACAAAACGGGTGTCGGATAAGTGGTTATTAAAAGGTCTTCATTCAAGTTACTGCAGTTTACATTCATTCTACAATGATATATCTGGCCACTTCTGGAAGAACAGTGATAATAGAATTTAGGCGGTTTGTTATATGCATTTATTATCATTTTGAAAGCTGCAGGGGATTTTGTTTTACGTGTAACTGCTAGAAGTTCATTCCATTTTTTTATCCTTGACGGAATAAATGGTGTTTGTCTCATTGCCGTGTGTGAGTGTGGGGTGGTCATATTTTGAATCTTTCTCAAGTTATAACTCTGAGATTCCTGCACGTGTCGTGGTACCAAAGTAGAGAGATATCTCGGTAAATATTTGTGACACATTCTGTGAAATTGAATAAGTTTGTGTTTTTGACGTCTCTGGTATAGTGTCTCCCAACCAGTTTCAAGATACAATCTATCTTTACTAGCACTCTTTGTGAAGTGGTGTAACTGTCGTCCGGTGATCCTCACAGTCCCTGAGGCCTTCTAAGATCAACACACAACAGTAGATGGATTAAACAATGTCAGTGATATGTACCACGAGTAAAAATCAAATAATTACAAAGATAGGTTCCTTCGAACTAGATATTCTGGGAACCTCTCTTGGGGTCACGGTCTTGCTAAAGTTTTGTCCCTCCCACATTGCACTGTCAGCTGAAAGTCATGAGTCTATCCAACTAATATTTTGTCTGTAACCAGCGTAAAATGATCGGTTGGGACAGTGCAAGAAACGATTGTGGGTAGGAAGGAATGAGAATCTGTTTCGAACGCCATAAATACAGCTTGCCATTCAAAGGTAGGTAACTCAAAATTAAGTACAGTTATGTTTTTATGAGATTAATCCAACATACCTTGCAAAAACAACAGTAAACATGCTTCCAAATTCCTATGGTTTGGGCAACGAGAATTATACTTTTGCGCGTTTCATGGAATAAACGCGAAACGTGCTTCTAGGTGAAATGAATATTCATTACGATATTCGGGTGTGTCATTGTAGCGGATATTTATTGGTCGTGTGATTATTAGTGCGACCAATGGTATTTGATTAGCTTAGTTGGAGCAGGGTGAGTGTGTTTCTGCTATTCATTTCAGCCAGTTTCTTCGGCAGGATGCAGGAAATACACAGAACGACACGCGTGTGGTTTAATCGATATGGCACGAGTGCCAGCGCTGAAGGATAGAACGAGAGGCCACAGACCACGAGTTTTATCCTTCCGCAATGGCACAAGATTCACCCACGCGTGTCGTTCATTGTTTATTACATGCCTTTACGTCCTTAAAACAATTATTAGATGAACAGTCCGCAATTCATTTGATAACATTTACTATCAACAAAAATGACTGATTTTATCGCCAACCACAATTGCGAGGGGAACACGTGTTACTATTTCGCTCCCTGGGTTCCAGTGAGCTCTATGTGCCTCTATATATGTTGATGTAACTCTCTCTCTGTTGCCTTTTGGGTGTATACAAACAAAACATTTATTCACGAATTTGGTCCATCTGATTACGTAGCGTGAGAAATGCGTTCACAATTTTTTTCTCCATTATGTTTCTATTGTGTTTCAAACGGGACAAACACGTTATATCCGTCAACGTGTATGGTATATGGAGATTTAATACCTGACTGTCTCATTTGAACGCCTCGCCTGCGGCTCGGTGTTTAAAAAACGATATCCAGGTATTAGATCTCCATATATCATACATGTTGGATGAGATAACTTATATTAGTCAGTGAAGTAGTTACGCCAGAGGCCACTCAGCAGCATGCCAATGTATCGTATTGGAAAAAAATATATGGAATTGGCACATTTAGAGTTGGGGCCAGCCAATTTTATTTCTAGGCCGCTTTTTTTGCATTGGAAATACATGTAGATTAAATTTACAAAAATTAACCAATCAGTTATACTGGAGCAAGAGAATGCATTGTGGAAAGAATACGCAAAGTTGTGGGTGAGGCAAAAATAGGTTTTCATTCTCTGAGGGCGGGTGGGGATATCGCAGCGGCTAATACTGAAGTGTGGAACCGCGATGGCTGAGTGGTTATGCCATTGAACTTCAAACCGAAGGGTCCACTGTTCGATCCCCTCCAGGTGTAATTGCCTTGTGTCCTCCATCCCGATTGTCCGCGTGGGGGCACGGTGGCGGTGAGTACTAAGGCGTACTGTACGTCGATGGTGCACTTGTCTTCAGCCAATGCTAACCCTGCTTGTGTGGAGAAAACATGCAGATGGCCATGAGCAGGGTAAGTATCTCTCACGTTCTAGGCCAGCGAACACATCAGATAAGTACTTGTCCGCTTTCTATAAATACAATCCGTTATATCTGGCAAGGGAGGACCAGCTTTACAGGGGCATCCCATACACTGTGCTTTGTATTTGACTCATTTGTTAGACATTGGCAGTTCTTGTAACATTATATCAACAACTATGTATGAGATTCGCTGGATGCATGAAATTCGCGAATGGAGGATCCCGCAAACAATTCATTTCTAGAGAACATTCTAGAAAGTACAAAACGACACGCGCGCAAGGCTACTTCCAAGAAACAACCTGTTACTCCCGAAATACTAATTGATTTTTGTGATATACATAAAACCTCAAATCACATTCTAATTCTTAAAAAATTAGCAGTGATTATGTTGAGATTTTCGGATTTTTTTACTCTTTGACGAATTAAGTGCTATCAAGCGTTCATACATTACCTTTGTTGATGCTTCATTTAACATCGAAAAGAGTAAAAATGATCAGTACAGGTTAGGAAATGCAATTGTTATCTCCAAAGAAGATACACGTGCATGTCCGTATTTAATGCTGAAACGCCATTTACATCCGGTCGAAATGCAGGACATTTCTGGTTTGTACCTTTTTCAACCCTCTTCCAGGTCAACAGATTCATGTAAGTTCATTTTCAAGATTAAACGTATTAGTTACACTCGGGTTCGCGTGTGTGTTGTTCAAAAATTGAAATCTCTGTCTGGTGATTTAGATGTGGATTTGCATTCGCTGAAGGCCGGGGTGCCACAGCGACAGAGGACGCAAATGTGAATGAATGGTGCTGGGAACGGAATGAGTAGTAGGAGAGGTTCATTTCCTGCCCTATCAGATGGACCTACGCTGGGGGTCCTAAAAATGATGTAATACTGCAATGTACCACGTGGTTGACATGCACGCCCAGGAGAGCTGCCATGTTGTGACGTCATTGCCATGGTGATGGGTGATGTGAGTGCGCATGCGCAGCTCGTGTTGTTAGGGTGATACGTGTTTCCGTCGTCTATTTTGTATGAAGGGGCCGCCATCTTTGTTTCTATGGTAGCACGTGGTTACTATGTTACCCAAAGGTTCCTTATAGTACAGGGGTATGTTCTACATGAGTAATTTCCCGATTCGCAGAATTAACCAAATGAGACCGAGAATGCCCGTAAATCACCGGAAAGTACCCCTTTTAATCGAAACGAACTTGTTTATAGTAGCACGCAGTGCTATAGACCCTTAAAAGGTCGTGTTCGATTCAATTGGTGTGTATTTGAGGACCAGTGGGGACCAGTGTTTGGGGACCAGTGAGGACCAGGGTTTGGGGACCAGCGTTTGGGGTATAGTGGGTATCAATGTTTGGGGATCAGTGTTAGAAATATTGTCTAACCACTGTCTTAACCCAGAACTAAACATTTTGCTACCAACAGTGTTGTCGTTTGCAACCAAGGTCTTGGCATATTCCGCTGCTCTGCTAAATTCATCACTGCTACTGTGAGGTGTGATTGTACACACTAGTCTCCCAAACACAGGTCTTCAAACACTGATCCCCACTGGTCCTCACTAGTCCCCCAAACACTGGTCCTCAAACACTGGTCCCCACTGGTCCTCACCTACATGTATGTGAGCATGTGCTGCATGTCTTGTGCGCAGATTGTACACTTCCACACAGGCACATATTGGCACATTTTACATGTGCTACATGTGCTCTTTGCACATTGTGTACGTAGATCACAATCGTTGGAACGAAGGAGATGATGGACGGGAGCTAAGGTTTATATAGCGATTTGCTTGGTTGTTTAATCCTGGAGAAGTGATCTGATTGGTTATTTTATCAGAAGTAGTAACAAAACAGACGGAAGAGAGCAAGTCATACTCTAGAAGAACGGAATAGTACTCTAGGGAAGTGGGGCGAGGTCGTAGCAACGAGGATTTTGACCCGGTATAACAAAATTCGAGGTTTCATAAAGCATCCCTGTTATTGGAGGAAAAAAGTCCGTTTCGGTAGTTTGGGGTGGATTTTCTTGATTTGGAGGGATTGTTTGGTTTATTTGGATAATTATGTAGGGAAGTCGTTCCAAAAAAAAAAATACTCCAGTTGAATCGAACACGACATTTTAAGGGTCTACAGCACTACGTGCTACTCTAAACAGGTCCGTTTCAGTTAAAAAAAGGGTACTTTCCGTTGTTTTACAGTCATTCTCGGGCTCATTTGGGTAATTCTACGAATCGAAAAAAATACTCTTGCACAAAGGAACATACCCTCCGAACATACCCCTATCATATAAGTAGTCTTCGGGTAACATTTCAACCACGTGCCACCATAGAAACAAAGATGGCTGTCTCCCTCATACAAAATGGACGACGGAAACACGTTTCATCCTAACAACACGAGCTGCGCATGCGCACGCACATCACACACTACCATGACAATGACGTCACAACATGGCCGCACACCTGGGCTACCATGACAACCACGTGAAACCCGTAATACATTTCGGTATGACGTCACTTTCCAGGTCCCCCAGCCTAGGTCCCCCAAAATGGGTCAAAATGAACCTCACCTACTACCATAGAATGTCTGTACAGCCCTTTCAGCTATCACGTGATAATCTCATACACCCAATTGAACTTTGTACACCCTATTGGAGTTAAATCTACCATACTGGATGCATTGGTTAGTGACCAATAAGGAAGCTTGTATAATGTTCAAAGGGTTATAAAAGGTTAAGTCCAAGAACTCTGGTGACGCAATCACTATGGCAAGTTTGGACATCCCAATTAAGCTACAGAAAGCTTTGTCAGCTCTGGGCGTTTCTTGCCCTCCCAACTGGACTCTCCAGACGAGAGGCAAGAGCGTTCACCTGAGGCTGGAGTTTGACGAAGAGGAGAGCACCACCACACTTTCTTCGGGGAGAGGTAGCACCTTTTGCGAGAGGAACCCCTCTCACACTGGTTCTCACTCGAAGAAGCCTGGATCTGGTCCTGAAAAGGAAAAGAAGAAGAAGAGCCCATCAACCAGGCGCCGTGATGCTCGCTTAATCGTTAATGGTTAATCGTCGAGCTCGTTCCAATGAGGGGTCATAATCTATGTTTTTGAGACAAAAAATGAAAATAATAGCTATTCAAGATTTTTTCTTTTTTTTTTTTTTGCAAGTGTCGTCTGCTTTTCATATTAGGTAAAGGGTTAAAAAAAAAAAAAGCAATGAAGTCCACATTATACCCACGGCAAAGCGTCTTCGTTTGCGCGCACGGATACATGACACAATTGCTGATTGTATAATTCACTTGTGAAGTTATCGTTTATAATCAAACGCGGAAATCCTAGTAAATCACACTTTGGAAAGTAATAAACAGACAACAGTGAACTGTCTGGATCAACGTACGTGGTTTATCCTCGAGTGTGATGAGGAAGGTTTATTTTTAACGAGGCGAATCCGAGAGGATATACACGTACGTCGGTCCAGAGAGTTCACTATTGTGTTTATTATATTTCCCGTTCATTTTTACCCACAGCAGGGATGAAATAGATAACTAACTCTCGGAAACTATGTAAAACTTGAATCGCCCCATGGCATGCGTAGAAATATATAAACCAACTGCTGTTAATTTGTGACGTAACGTTCCATTATTCAAGAATCGAACAAATGTGCATTGTAAATTTCCTAAATGGAAATCAACTGAATGTATCTGTATTGTGGTGAATTAGATTGTTGCTTGGAATATTTCATTCAGCATTTCTGGGAATAGTTGTTGAACGTTATGTTTATAATGGGATTTTTTATGGTAGCTTGGCAAAGATGATTCGTCAAACTGCACATGTCAATTAAAATAGTCCGGCAGCGCTGCCAGTTGAGTAACATTTTGAGAGTGTAATATCGCTGTCGAGTAGGATAAGATATTTATAGTTCAGGAAAAAAGCAAGAGAAAATATAACAGATAACAATAATCCACCTACAGACACGACTATTACACCCAATATACAGTCCTACACGTCTAAAATGCTGCAGAGTTTATTCCATAGGAATTATACGATAGACAGTGAAACCCTGAATATTTACCGACCATGGCCTAGCTCTGAAATTAGACTAGGTCTATTATCACTCCAGTAAACGGAGTCATAGCGTTTGTTTTTGTTCGTCTTTTCACAGCATCGTCTGAATGTTTATTAAATTGAGCTGATTTCAAGAAAGATAAATATGAATTCACGGGAAAAAAAATCATTCTGTAATTTTCTTCAGCGATGGATGAGAAGGTCGACAGTCGAACGAGGGCATATTTTGTCTTCTCGCTACTTGCCGGCATATATTGCGTTGTGCGCGTCAATCCGATAATACCGATTGCTTCCGAAGTTCTTCAACTTGATCATTCGAGGCTACATTTGGGAGAGTTTATGGTATTTACTGAAACACGCACTATTTCCATGGAAAGGGGCTGGACAAAATCGTTATCTCGGGCAACATTCAGGCCACATGGAGATTTATGACTTGGAAGTGTATTTTTTTTCAATCCGGGGCAAGTACTATAAAACGTTTACAATTGTATTTTTCTGAATTGTATTTTCTGTCTATGACAACTGAAAGAAATCATTAGTGTTTCAAAAACGTGGCAATTTATCTACCGGCAAATTGCAACATCTTTTAACACGGTAATGATCAATTTCAGTCATTGATGTCCATTGGTAGAAATACAATTTTGGAAAATATAATGGTAGAAGTTTCATAGTATTGGACCCAGGTATTAAAAGGTATGTGCCCTGGGGGTTGTCCGAGATAACTTTTTTCGCATATCATCTGTGATCATAATACGAGTTTGTATTCAGTGGAATATCTTATCAGTCAGGACTTGAGCCGTCACAGTCGGAACAATCAGGTTTACAGCCCCCCCCCCCCTTTATCGGTCCTCTTCAAGACGCCCAGAATTTAATTCCAGATTCGATTCGATTTCGATTAATAAACCTGATTCGATTTGAGAATTCGATTCAAATCGAAAATGTATTATTCGCAGGGCCCTATTTTGAAGTTTTAAACTCACTCCCAATGACGGCATTTTCTATTTAACTCTTTGAACCCTAGCGGCCGTTTTTCCGGCCAGGAACATGATACGTCATAACGTCATTAAATAGGATGACTGTTCAATAAATGTGTGGGGCAGACCAATCAATATTTTCAACGTGCAGCCCCGAGGCTGCACGTTGAAAATATTGATTGGTCTACCCCAAATATTAAATATAGACCATTCTAATTGCTGCCATTCAACTGGCATGGAAGATACCGCTAGAGTTCAAAGGGTTAAAATACGATGATTTTGTGACATACGCAACTCCATAGTTATGAAAGATAACAGCTTTGAAACTTTACATATTGATTTAAGATATCTCAATTTGATCTACTTTCTCTTACTTTTTGTAATTTAGACCCTCGATTGGCAGGGGCCAGATGTTACAGATTTTCTTAAAAAAAATAATTTTCAGCTCATTTTTAAGCCAATCTTCATGAAATTTTGGAAATATAATCTCGAATAAAAAGCATAACTAAAAATGCGCTACCGTCCTTGGAAATTCCCAACCGTTATGGAGGCGAAATCTAGGGGTTCATGGGACCAAAAATTAAAATGCTTCGGATTTTTAAAAAAAATGTTAGTGTGTTGTAGAACTCAAACAAATGTTAGGTAGCAGTTTTTTTTTTTATTTTATTGCACACCTGTTCTATGAAACCCCCGTCTACAGCAACACTAAACCATGCGGAAAATGAAAATCCACGGCGCACATATGTGCGGAATAGGGTCCTGCGAATATTCGAGATTCGATTCGATATCGATACCATGCGTATGCTTCGAGATCGATCCCGAATCAGTCTCAGGATTCGATTTTTTCGAATCTCTCGTACTAACTTCAATTTGTTACATTTCCAACAAAAATAGGATAAAACTGTCATTAGAAAATTCCTATTTATTTGAGTAATTGACAATGTTTAATTGTTAGGTAAGGTGTGAAATTGGCCCAGAACATTATCCATAGTTTTGGTTTTTGAAGGCTTAACTTGTTACTATTCACGTTCTTAAGAACGTGAATAGTAACAAGTTAGGCCTTCAAAAACTAAAACTATGGACAATAGGCCTAGCTGTTTCAGCGACAGTGCTACAGAGAATATTTAGTTATTGGTGTTTGAGGTGTTCACTCCGTCGCGTAAGGGTCATCACAGTGTTCCGTAACTTCCGTTTGATGCAATATGAAATAACTTGTCTATTAAGATTCGATTCGGGATTCGATTCGATGTCGATATCAGAGACACGATTCGATTCGAGATTCGATTCGAAAAGAAATTTGTGATTCGCAGATCCCTAGTGCGGAACAGAAATCGTTGACGGACTATGTTTACAAAAAGCGAAATTTTACTGTACGAATCGTGCACCACAATTGCAATTTGAATCGCTCACGAGAGCTAACAATCTTTCCTTGAGTTCCTATGTGTTCTGTGCGCCAGTAGTCACATATAACATATTGGAACTCAGGAAACGAAATAATAACACGTGTTCCCCTCGCGAATTTGGTTGGCGATGAAACTTATTATTTCTGTTGATAGCTGTCAAATGAATTGCAGAGTGTCATTCTAATAATTGTTTTTTTATAGACACGAAGGCGTGTAATAAACACAGGACGAATCGGTTAATCGACATGGCACTTCGGTCATTGCGGGAGGATAAAACGCGAGGCCTGAGGCCTCTCGTTCTATCCTTCCGCGCTGTCACTCGTGACATATCGATTAACCAATTCACCCACGCATGTCGTTGTGTGCATGTCTTGCTGGATAAAATATAACAGTGGTGTTCCCTCACTTTGGTTTTGGTTTGCTGAAGATGACAAACGATAAATCATATTAAAATCATCCAACGAAGTTGCTGACTTACAGTGATCGTCAACCTATTTTTAATTGTTTCTCCTTCCGGAACGATTCCATGAAATAATCCTGAAGAAATTTGGCACACTTAACCACCTTTATTTCTAGTTCTCGGCTGAGGCAGCGATTTCTATTTTCGCCCCTTTATCCAGAACAATTCCCAATTTAAGTTTTTTTCTACATCTTTGAATCTCGAGGCCTGTATCAAGCCTCCCTATTTCAACTTTGTAAAAATCACATCTCAGACAAAACCATATCTAAAACTATGACACTGACTGGGAATTTCTCAACGATTATGGTAGAATTCTCGGGTGGCGTTATTGACGTCGTCGTCACCAAACATTAAATTTCGACCGGTTTTCATGAAATATGAGTATGTTGCAAAACTAGAAAAATAGGAGGTCGATGTTTGATAGGGGTTTATTTATCGCCATTTTCTGAATTTTTAACGTCACTTCAAAATTACATATTTCTGAGTGAAAACGTTCATTTTTTAACAGACAGAGCTCTCCACTAACAATACACACAGCTACAATAATGTTCATGGTGTCTTTATTCTTATAATTTCAAATTTCGACTTTTGCAAACAAATAACGTCATATTGCCGTTATTTACATAAACATTTAATATTGAACATGTTATTGGACTCTTTCTACTAACAATTTGGGAAATGAAGTCTTCAATAAAAAAACATATTAAAAACTCAATTAATTTTAGTCGTCAAAAGTTTGTCTGGGACTGCCCTTGTGGTGACGGCCGGACGTCAACGTCGGAGAAATTAAAGTTCGTTCGCCTTCCAGAAAATGTTTATAACTTCTACCGATTCAAAATAAATACGCATCTGTTTTAACGTCAAGTGGAATTTTTGGTGCCCAATACACGATTGATGTGCCATTACTATAGAACTTACCGACACCAGTCTTCACATGTTGGCCTGGCAGTAATTGCTCCTGGGCGTTGCCAAGTCTCTTTGTCATTGGCTCAAAACTGTGTGAGTTACACGTAAATAGCACAACAAAACGCAAAAGTACACCTTTTCGTGCTTCACGCGTACATTCTATTACCACAGCACCTACAGAGACCAAGCTTTGTATGTCGATGAAACATTGACAGTGCGGAGAAACTTCCAAGTGCATTGTACATTGATACACAGTTTTAGAAGTTACCACGCCAGTAACAAACACAAAATGCAGAAATGCAACTATAGGACCGTGGCCATAACACTACGAAATGTCAAACTACGCATGCGGACGCGACAGTAACAGTTTTTAAGGTTTGCCAAGTTTTTTGCGATCAACGAAATAGTTTTGGAAATCATGTCAAAAAAGATAATGCTGATTTTCTAACATGAATAACTCTATATTAACCCTTGAACACTGGTGGTATCTTCCATGTCAGTTGAAATGCAGCAATTAGAAGAGTCCATATTCATTATTTGTTGGTAGACCAATCAATATTTTCAACAGGCAGCCTTGGGGTTGAACGTTGAAAATATTGATTGTTTTTTCTCCCACACAATACGTGAAACATACGCGTGTCCCGGGGTGAGACAGCAGGGTGGGATATTTCTATCCCACCCACCCCACATGACATACTCATTTGCATATTTTATTAGGTCGCCGGAACTATTTCATCATCGTCTGCACAATTATAAATAAACAGAATGGCTTCACACTTCTTAAATTGCGTTCGTTTATTACCTATTTATCTGTTCCTTGTTGATATAGACTCAACATTTAATTATTATTCAAATATTAAACTTGATTTGTTTCAACCCCATGCTTCTCTGCAGATTTAATAATATCACTGCGCGAATTTATCGATCGATCAATAATCTCACAATGCTCTTTACATTAGAGTTTGACACGCGCACATTCATTAACCCCTTAACGGACAGTGTTACAAATCGATTTGTTAGATTTTCAAATATCTTGCCCCTCGGGACAGGCGGTAGTGATTATGGACAAGTCGTCCCTTGAGTTTATATGTGTTATATGTGCCTACTGGCAGCCTACTGGCACATAGAATGCATTGGAACTGACGGGACGAAGTAGCACAAGTGACGTTGTACGTATAAAGGCCACAGTGTGGCCCAGGCGGTAGGGATAAACATGTACTAGGAACCATAACTATCCTAAAATGTTGTTTATTTTGCAGAAAGGTTTGATCTATTTATTATGGCGATTACGTTATATGTTTCCTGTTTTGTCAGGATGCTTGATTAACTGTCGTTTCAACTGATCAACTGTTGTTTTAACAGATCAACTGTTGTTTTAACGGATCAACTGTTGTTTTAACGGATCAATTGTTGTTTTAACGGATCAACTGTTGATCTAACTGATCAACAGCTGTTTTAAAGGATCAAATGTTGATTTAACGAATCTTTTAGAAAGTGTTGAAGTTACAACTGTTGTGCTTTTATTACTAATTTTGATGCTGAGTTCAAGCCAGATCTCACATAGTTATATAAATGCCTGTCTTGTAGGCCATTTGTCCTCGAATCGTTAATCAGAAAAACTCGCAAACGTTCAATTATTTAAAAAAAATGTGGACATAATTCCAATTAGTGAAACATGGCTAAAACCGAACAAGAAATTATCGATTGTTTTTTTTTGGCATTATTAGAAGAGATCGACCCGCCCTTAAATTTGGCTGTGCTGCTCTGCTAATAAGACAGGGGATAAAATACAAAAGAATGCCATGCGACGACCTTAATGTTGAAATGATTGCAACTGAAATTGAACTTGGCCACAAACAACCGCAAGCAACAGTGGGCAGTAAAGTATTTGAATTCTTTACCAAAAAAAAGCACTGAATACTACTCACGAAGAGAAGTCAAGACATCTTACACAGAGCTGTTTTTAGTATTTTTGTATTAGTTTTATTTCAGGGAAGTGTATTTATATATTTAGTTTGTATGTGTGTTAGGGAAGGATTATAGGGTGAAATAAGGAAGTTTAGGTGATAGGTTTTCCCGAGTTTACATTTATCTACTTTATTTGCCTTTTTTTCGTGTGTTTGGTGTTTTGCTGATTTCGGTCATTAGGTCCTATAATATTTGTAAACATGAATGCTAAGTGCTCGGGTGTACAGACGGAGGTAAGTATGGTTAGTAAAGGGTGGTGTCGGGGGAAGGGGTCAGTCGAGGGGTGCAGGTGCAGGTGAGGGAGATTGGGAATACAGAGGCGTGCAGGCAGTGTGATATGAGGTATGGCGGTAGTTGACCGATGGATAGTAGTGGGGTGTGTGCGAACTGCAGGGATATTTTACAGTTGTTAGAGAAGTGTGTTGGAATCGAGCGGGTAATTGCGGAGCTGGAGGCGAGGTTGGGGAGGGCTGGTATATCTGGAGTCACACCAATGAAGGTTACCTATGATAGTGAGATGGAAAGGAGGATGGAAGGTCGTTGTGGACTCAAGAGGGGGGGGGGGGACTGGGAGGCAGCAAAAATGCTTGATGTGGGGGTGTAACCGAGGAAGTATGATCTAGTAGGAAATTTCGGAAGGTGGCGTTAGGACAGGGCTGCGTAGATTCAGGCCAAAGTCGGCGTAAGGCTGCCAAGGTAGCAAGGCCGTGTTTAGAGAACAGGTTCAGTGTTTTAGATTCCGATACCCCTGGGGATGAGAGCGAGGGGGCATTGAAGGGGACAGGTGGCTGATGACGTTGATAGGCCAGGTGGGGTAAGGAGGGCGTTGAAGGGAAAGATGAGACCAGAGGCATGCACAACGGGTGAGTTGCAGATGATATAGGAACGGGGGAAGAAGAAAATTAGTTATAGCGGGGAGTAGCATTGTACGTGGGATTGACAATGTGGTTTGTGCCCTGATAGTTCAAATTGAACAATCTTGTGCTTTCCGGGGCCGAATGTGGAGGATCTGAGGGACCGGGTAGATGGTATTGTGGCAGGTTCAGGATCGGATCCGGTAGTGGTGGTCCATGTGGGGACCAACAATATCTGTGAGAAAAGGTCAGTAAGTTTGGAGGAGTCATACAAAGGTTTAGCCGGTAAATTACTAAGTAGGAATGCAAGAGTAGTTGTATCCGGGGTCCTTCCTGTCCTTGGAGGTGGGGACGAACGGAACTCAAGGATGATTTTGGCGCTGAATGAGGAATTGGAGGACTACTGTGTTGGCCTGGGAATACCCTTTATCGACCATCAGGACACGTTTTGGGGCAACGCGAGCATGTATGGGCTTGACGGGCTGCATCTTAGCAGGATGGGGAAACGGGTATTGGGGAAAACAATTTTACGGGTTGCGGAGCCTTTTTTTTTGGCAAGGAGCGGGGTGGGAGGCCAGAGGCAAGTTTAACAAGAGTGCAGTGAACAAGAGCGAGGGGGGCAGACTAAGTTTACCAAGGCTAGCGTCAGAAAACAATGGGACCAGTAGGCGGAAGCCAACGAATATCTATACCCTGAAAGTGGGTTACAGTAACATCCAGTGTCTCCACCGGAAAGTAAGTGAAATTCCTATATTGATCGAGGCAGAGGACTTTGATGTCATGGGCTTAAGCGGGACATGGGCAAGACACGAGGAACGGGTAGACCAAGTAAGGGGGTGCGTGTGGATAGGTGTAGGGTGAACGGAAGTCTAGAAAAGGCGGGAGGGGTAGGCATGTGCATTAAAGAGAGGATTTAAAACCCTCGCTGATCACAGACCTGGAAGATATCAGCATCTCGGCTGAGGTATCGAAGGAAATTGGATGGGTAAAGATCAATCTAAGAAACAAACGTATTGCCCTTGGGATTGTGTCCTGTGCGTTGGAGGGAAGCAAACCCTAGTTAAATGACTCGATATACTCAACACTAAGATCCAAATTCACAGAACTAGAAAACAGGAGGCTAGGTATAATTTTGATGGATGAGTAGTATAGCATGCACCTGGACGGCCCACATTGGCAGGACCCCGGCAGGACCCCGGAAGTGACGTCATGTCAAGTGACCTGGTGGAGCAATGTTGTGTTGCCATGGTAACCCGCGTGAGCGGCCATCTTGTGACGTCATTTCCATAGTGATACGTGAAGTGAGTGAGCACGCCCAGCGTGTGTTGTTAGGGTGATACGTGTTTCAGTCGTCCATTTTGTATACCGGAGGCCGCCATCTTGGTTTCTATGGTAGCACGTGGTGGCTATGCTACCCAAAGGCTTACATCAAGGCAGGGGTATGTTCGGAGGGTATGATCCTTTGTACAGGAGTAATTTCCCTATTCGCAGAATTACCCAAATGAACCCGACAAGTTTTACTATTTCGAATTATTTCAGAATGCTCTGCTTCTATCTATATATGCAATAGTTTTCGTCTACCTAACCATGTCCCTTTATCCTGGAGTATAGAAGAATATATCAGCTGGAACAGCTTTGCTTATTATTACTATATTTAGCTTTTTCTGGACTGTTCTTGTTAGTTCTGACCCTATTCCGTGTACTCTTGTTGTTTTATTTATCTAGATCACCCAATCAGTTCACTTTCCTAGCTCTAACTAACCAATCAGATTGCTTGATTTCTCATAATCTGTATGCAGAGTTATCTCCCCTTGTTACAATAAAAGTCCTATCCGATTCTCATCACCTCTATATCCAATGGCCATATCCCATGGAATCCCATTTATGGAAAACACCCTTGGCTAGGGAATCCTTTTTTGTCGTCTGAGGCCACGAGGGCTATGTATAAGCCCTCAATGAGGCCTCATTTACTATCCCTCATAGTCTCATTTTCTTTTGCGGGTATGAGGGCCATGAACAAATCCCTCAATAAGGCCTCGTTTACTATCTCTCTTAGCCTCATTTCGGTATTTAACAGCCAAATTCCCGGCACCCCAGTTTCGGAACCCCTTTTTGGAAAAACATATGGCTTTTGGCACCCTTTTTTGTCCTATGAGGCCATGTGGGCTAAGTGAAAAGCCCTCAGTGAGGCCTCATTTACTACCCCTCATAGCCTTATTTTCTTTTGAGGGCATGAGAGCCCTGAGCAATTTCCTCAATGAGGCCTAATTTACTATTCCTCTTAGCCTTATCTCGGCATTTGACAGGTATATCCAATGGAATCCCATTTTGAAAACGCCTGTGGCTGTGGAAACCCCTTTTACTCGTATGAGGCTACGAGGGATATGATAAATCTCTCAATGATGCCTCATTTGCTATCCCTTTTCGCCTCATTTTATTTTGAGGCCATGAGGGTTATGAACAAATCCCCCAATGAGGTCTAATTTAGCATCCCTCTTAACCTCATCTCGGTATTCGAGAATACCTGACATTGTATTATTAGAGGATACTTGTTTGGGTGATTTCAATTCCAAACACCAGGTATTCGGTTGGCATAAGACTGATGGTGACGCCCTTTTTCAACATGATTGAATGACTCGATGTATTTGAGGTAAATAACGGTCAAGACGCAGCATACGTAAGCAACAACCCACTCCATCAACCAGATATCCTAGGGCTGATTATCACTAGTAAATCACTAACCAGTGACTGGGATATCGTTAGAAAGATTATCGAAGTGAAAAATAAATGCAAATGAGCCCTTAAATGCTTATGAACACGAATAAGCCTGCACTCGCCTTAACCTCAGTCAGCAGCATTCTAGAGGAAATTTGTCCCAAGCAAAGAGTAAAGCCACGGATGAACCGAATGACCGAGACAACACTTCAAATAATTAAACAGAAAAAGGAAAGCTTTCCAGGTTTTCCAGTCAGAAAATGATGAAATCAAAAAATCACACACACGGAGAAGTTAAAAATGGCTATAGCTAATGCCAATCGCGTGAGATGGGGACAAGCAACAGAAAATCTAAATGGGCTGAACGAACATAAACAGTTCTGAGATAGATTTAAAACTCTTACTGTCCAAAAGAGCAAAATAATAATAATAATAATAATGAAGTTTATAGCCTCGCTTCCAAAAGTGCCAATAATAATTGCGCTGATGCTTAGCAATTGAAGTATGGTCCTGGTCGGCAAGGCAAAGCCAGCGCTTTTGCCGAACTTCTAAAGAAAGCGCATCGTTCACAAAAAGGGAATAGATTTGACAACGATTTCAAAGGGAAAGTTTATAATATGAAAATACGTGACACGTAATGGTGCACACCCAATATTGTTAATTTCGGTAAATATTGCAAGCCCCAAGCATGATTTTTCAAGAAAGAGATGGTATATATCGCAGAAATAGCAGCGGTTGTGTGAAATATAACAATTGTTACTGTGGCGACAAATATGGCAATCGAGAAATTTTGAAAGATTGCGGAAAGATCAAACTTCAGACAAGCTATAGTAAAACAAACCTTCATTTTTTAAACTGACAAAATATCATAATTCAATGGCAAATAGGTTCGTTAGGGTTTAACAACACTTTCAAAAACCAAGGCTATATTATAAGCGGGATTGTACGTCAATTTCAATAACTAAGGTTATTATATCACGTTGTTAGTTCTCAAGATCCTTCCCATCCTTCAATACCTAGACGAGCAAAATAGTCGTACGTGGAGTCACTCGTTCAGGAAATTACTCTATGGCTCATTTGTTAGATGGGATTCTGGTCGTTCGAGCAATCTGATATGGTTAGCAAGCCTGTACCAGTGCTAGTAATGGTACAAGGCCGCAAGAGTGGAAGAAGACTGCGGGATTTGGTGACTACTGTAAAAGCTAATCATAGGACAGACGATGGCAATATTGGGAAAATCAGTAATAGTGGTGGTCGAGATATGAAGATCATGGAGGGGTCTAGAACTGGGAGATGCTAGGAGCTAAATTATTATCAGGTATATATAGTACTACATCATCATGTCATAGGTATCCTCCTATACCCCGATGAGCATTAAGAGCCGTAAAAGAAATCGCTCTTTCGATACTCATCTGCTCAATGGGATTTCAGTCGTTCGAGTAGAGACTTTTTTAGTAACTGCTCAAAAGCTTATTTGCTCGATAAGATTCGAGTCGTTCGAATAATACCTAACCCTGCTTAACTGTATTTTGGGTTTGAGAATCATAGAGGACTTCGTTATGCACAGGAAAGGCAAAAACAGAGACGGCCAAGACAAAATAGTCTGCTGGAATAGGCAGAAATGGGACCCGTAAAAGGCAAAACAGGCCACGAAATAGGATAAACCACAGAAAATATAGGGATAGAAAAAATACCGAACTATGGTGCACGTCCGAAACAATAAAGTTAATCTTATACAAAGGAATGTGTCTATTGTTGGACAAAAATAAGAATTCTAGGGGACAACAGATAGAAACCGAATATTTAGTGGGAAATCCGCACTAGTAAAAGAACTGTTTGATTCTTTTGGGTAATTTTACAAAGTATACAATTACTCATACCAGGAAACGCACCTTAAAGCACTGTATGCTACTCTTTTAAGTCCAGTATTGAGGAATCCGTGCCAAATAAAGTTGTTTTGAAGGTCTAGAGAGATTGGCTGGATGTTTGTGGTAATTCGATGTACTCTAGTTCACTTCAATTTATCCACATGAGACCTCTCATCATTCATTTAGCACTACGTGCTACTATTATAGTATAGGGGGTTTTCTAAGTCCGTCTCGGTAGTTTTGGATTATTAAGAGGGATTGTCGGGTTGTTTGCTGCAATTAAAATTACTCCTATGCAATCGAACACACCCTCCGAACACACCCCTTTCCTACTAGAAGGTTTTGGGTCACATAGCAAACATGTGCTACCATAGAAACCAAGATGGCAGCCTCGGATATACAAAATGAACGACGTACACTCGTCTCACCTCAACAAAACGCGCTGCGCATGCACACTAGGACCACGTATCACTATGGGGATGTTGTCACAAGATGGCGCTCACGCACGCTACCATGACAACCAAAAATGAAGTAACTGGGCCAAGTGCCTATGACGTCACATGAGATCCGGCCAATGTGGGTCGATCGGGTACATGATCTACTACTAACATCAAGCCGAGAGATACACGGTTCGATCCCCAGCAGGGGTAGCTGCGTTGTGTCATTGGGCAAGGCACTTAATCACGATTGCTCAAGTGGCGGAACGGTGGCGCAGCCATGGGGGCGCTCAGGGGGCACCCCCCCCCCCCCCCACACACACACAAAACAAAAATAATTCCGATAGGATCACCGATCCAATGTCGAGTTGTGACAGTACAAAAGTGGGTTTAGTCATTATCTTCTTATCATCCGGAAACTAATTGTTTACAATTTACTATGTGAAGTGTCACTGTGACCTTGACCTTTGACCCACTGATTCCAAAATAAATAGGGCTCTTTCTTGCAATAATGCCAACCTACCTTTGAAGTTTCATGAACGTGGGTGGAACCATTGTCAAATTATCATCTGGAAACCAATTGTTTACGATTTATTATGTTCAAAGTCACTGTGACCTTGACCTTTGACATAGCGAGTCCAAAATAAATAGGTGTCTTCCACTCACCTAGGCCAACCTACCTATGAAGTTTCATGAATGTGGCTTCAACCGTAGTCAAGTTAACATCCGGAAACCAATTGTTTACAATTTACTATGTTGAAGGTCACTGTGACCTTGACCTTTCACTTAGCAAGTCCAAAATAAATAGGGTTCTTCATCTCACTGATGCCATCCTGCCTATGAAGTGTTATGAACGTGGGTCAAACCATTATCAAGTTATCATCCGGAAACCAATTGTTTTGATTTATAATGTTCAGGGTCACTGTGGCCTTGACCTTTGACCTAGTGAGTCCAAAATAATAAGGGTTTTTCCTCTCATGAACGCCAACCATTACCTACGTATGAAGTTTCATGAATGTGAGTTTAACTATAGACAAGTTATCATCCGGAAACCAATTGTTTACAATTTACTATGTTCATGGTCACTGTGACCTTGACCTTTGGCCAAGCAAGTCCAAAATAAATAGGGTTCTTCCACTCACCGATGCCAACCTACCTATGGAGTTTCATGACATGGGTCGAACCATTATCAAGTTATCATCCGGAAACCAACTGTTTACACCCGTCCGCCATTCACCAAACTATGAGTCGAGCTTTGACTTCGTCACAACTAAACTTGACTAAATAAGAGGCCCCAAGGGGCTGTAATCGCTCACCTGCCAAAGTGGTTCAAAGAAGTATTTGGGGTCACATTCGGTTATACATGGTTCATCAACTCTACAAAGGAATGAAGTCATGAAAGGCAAATTTTATGGAAAAACACTAAAGAATCGATTTGAACAAACCTAACATGCTTCCCATGCCACCCCCACCCGCCCATAGAGAGCCCAAATAATAAGCCAGGGACTCGAATTGAACAAACTTGAACCTGATCCCCCATGAGATGTTATATACCAAATACGAAAGAATTCTGTCCGGTGGATCTGAAGAAAGAGGTTTTAAAAGAAATGTCCTCACATTGCATTAAGTTAAAATTGGGCTCAAACAGGGAGCCAAAATATTTACCCAGGTAACCAATTTGAACAAAACTGAAACTGACCGACCGCAAGATGTTGCATACCAAATATGAATGGATTCTGACTGGTGAATCTGAAGAAAAAGATTTTTGAAGAAATCCCCTCACATTGCACTAAGTTAAAATTCCGGCTGCCATAGGCAGACTAAATATAAACCCAGGGACTCGATTTGAACAAACTTGAATCTGACCCCCCTATAGATGTTGTATACTAAACATGAAAGGATTCTGACTGGTGGATCTGAATCTGAAGAAGCAGATTTTTAAAGAAATTTCCTCAAATTGCACAAAGTTAACCTTTGGGCTCTAATAGAGAGCCCAAGTATTAACTGAGGGACCCGATTTGTACAAACTTGAATCTGAATCTGCCCCCCCCCCCCCCCCCTAGAAATGTTGTACACCAAATATGAAAGCATTCATACCAAATATGCAAGATTTTTAAAGAAAATTCCTCATATTTCACCAAGTTAAAATTCGGGCTCCTAGAGGGAGCTCAATGATGGTTCTGGAGAAGTAGATTTTTTTATTTTTTTAAAAAAAATGTATGGGTGCTAGCAGAGTAATGCCCCTTGTGGTTCGGCGCGGCAAGGTTATTTGTACAAACTTGAAGTGACATATGATAAGGAACATGCACACCAAATTTGGTTCAATTTGGTCCAGTAGTTTGGGAGGAGAAGTCAATAATGTAAAGTTCACGACGGACGGCAAGTGATAAGTTAAGTTCCCTTCGGTGAGCTAAAAATCAGCCATATGCTCCCCCCCCCCCCCCCCCTCCAAGTTAACCCATATAGGGAACATCAGGCAAGACATTTTAATATCGAGATATTTATATTTGCAGGATGTATAAGGGGGGTGGGGGGTGGGGGGGGGGGTGCGTAGTAGCAGATTTATGTGTGATATCCGACCTATCTCAATTTAATGACACCAATGTTGTCGATCATTTGCCAGACTCGAGAAAAAAAAATCGTCGCCGGTGTTCCGTCGAGGATTTACGAAACAACGTCGCCGTTATTTGGTAATTTATCCGTTTCTTCTGGTCTGGGTTCGCTATTTAAAAGAAGAATCTCGTGGGGCGGTAGAAAAATGGGAATCGTTAACAAAAGTAAGACAGTAATATTATTTGATAAGCAATTGCTGCCAGTTTTAAAAGGCATAAACCGGCTATTTCTCTTCATTTTGTGTGATATCATTAGACATACTCATTTAATTCTATTCATTTAGTTTCCTATTTTCAGTCCATTGTTTCAACAAAAAAAACCCTCACTATTGGTATGGCGAGGGCCGGTCGACGGGCAGGTGGCCCTTTTTGCTAAAAAACTTAGTTATTTCTGGACGGATTTTGATATTTGATTTGTGGCTTGATATTCATGTGCAACACCCGATGACGCAAAATAGGGCGTGTCCACGCTTTTTCGCAAGAGTTATGGCCCTTTGTTAAAATCTACTAATTTTGAGCTTGATCTCGCGATACTTCAACAAACGTCAACCGATTTGACAGATATTTGGCACGTGGGTTTCAAGGACCAATGTCTTGGTCGAGTTCGAAAACTGGCTCGGTCCGATGTACGGCTGAAGAATTTTTCAAATTTTGTGCTTGATACTAATGATACTATTGATAGCGCCATAACTTGAACAACTGTTAACCGATTTGATTCTTTTTTTATTGTGTGGGTTTCCAGGATAATTGCCTCGATCAAGTTCGAAAATGTTCCGTCGGATATATGACCGCTGAATTATTGAGTTGACGTAGTCATTTTGTTCAAATTAGTTATTCAAAAAAAGGTCCTCTCAAGCTTTTTGGTTCATAGTTACTCACCGTTGTGTTTGTTAGCCACGAAAACACCACCTCACATCGGCGATGCGGATCATTTCTATAAATAGAGTTGTCGAGTTGACGTTCGTTTCGTGATTGATCATAATTCAATGATTCACTAAGATTATTATTGTCCTCAGACAAGGTGAATGGGAAATAAATAAATTTGAAAAAAGAGTTTCAATGTGGCCTAATTATTGATGCCTTTCACACGTCCTTAAATAAACTGATTTTGCGTCCATTGCTCCAATAGATTAGAGAAATTGTGACCCACCCCACGAAACAAACGTGAACGTCAATTTTGTTTCTAAAATTTGGGCTGCAGCTATATTATTCAGCAATACAGACACTGCCATTTATCCTAACAACTGATTTCAAATTTTCTTCCACATACTGATGTGGTAAAAACTAGCCCTCAGTGCATGTGAACACCCTCCCTCCCCCCCCCACCCCCCACCCCATTGCCATTTTCATAAAAAAAAACTATGATATAATTCATAAATTAATTGATGTTGACACAAAACAAACATCTTGCGAAAAAGCTATCACAAATGGGAAATTTATATACTGATGTGGTAACATTTTTAAAAAAATAGCCCTCAATCAATGTGACCCCCCCCCCTCCCCCCTGTATACCCCTCTTCATCAAAAACGTGACATGATTCATAAATTAATTAATATTGACACAAAACAAACAACTTGTGACATTAAATATCCTACTTGTGATCGTTTTTAAATCACATTCAGGCTTCTGAAGACTGACATTTCACATCATGTGTTTGGTGAATCATTTGCAATTTTTTGTAACAAAAAAGAAACCAGAGGCCCCACGGGGCCTGAAGCGCTCATCTTGAACAGAACACAATTTAAACAGAGTCCAAGAATGAGTCTACATTAAGCAAGCCATCTCCATAGGCTACACTGTCAATCCTTGAGTCCCTCGGGAGTGACAAAAGTAATCTGGGCATCATGCCTTTTCTTCGGTTGATCATAAAGTAAAATGTAGAGCTCACCTATGAAGCCCCTTGATACAACCTATGTGGATTAATCTTAGTCACAGAGAGCCCAAATATTAACCCAGACTCTTGATTTGAACACAGTTGAATCTGACTTCCCTGGAGATGTTGTGTACAGAATATGAAAGCATTCTGACTGTTGGATCTGAAGAAGAGTAATTGTAAAGAAATTTCTTCGAATTGCACTAAGTTCAAATTTGGGCTACCATAGCGAGCCCAAATATTAACCTATGGATCCGATTTGAACAAACTTGAATCTGACCCCCTAGAGATGTTGAATACCAAATGTGAAAGCATTCTGACGAGTGGATCTCAAGAAGAAGATTTTTGAAGAAATTCCCTCATATTGTACCAAGTTAAATTTCATATTCCCATATGGAGCCCAAATATTAACCTAGGCACTCGAATTGAACAACTGGGAATCCCCCCCCCCCCCCCCAGAGATGTTGTATACCAAATATAAAAGCATTCTGACTGGTGGATCTGAAGAAGAAGATTTTCAAAGAAACTTACTCATATTGGGTTAAGTAAAAATTTGGGCTATCATAGTGAGCCCAAATATATACCTAGGGATCTGATTTGAACAAACTTGAATCTGCCCCCTTAGAGATGCTGCATACCAAATATCAAAGCATAATGACTGGTGGATCTGAAGAAGAAGATTTTTTTAAATTACCCTCCATATTGAACAAAGATCAAATTTGGGCTTCCGTAGGAAGCCCAAATATTAACCTAGCGACATGATTTGAATCTGACCCTCATAACAAAGATTATACAAAACATTAAAATATTCTGACTGGTGGTTCTGAAGAAGAAGATTTTTTAAGAATATTCCCGATATTACCCTATGTTAAAACTTCGAGCTCACAAAGAGAGCCCATATATGAACCAATGAGCTTTATTTCAACAAACTTTTATTTGTCCCCCTCCCCTCCCTATGAATGCTGTATACCAAATATCAAAAGATTCTGATGATTGGTTCCAGAGAAAAAATTTTTTTTAATTTTTGCAAATATGCTGACTCAGCATTTTTTCGATGCCCATTACAGAGCACCCTAACATAACCGATGGCAATTGACTTTTGCCATTCAATTCTACTGGACCTAAGGATACTTCATACCAAATAACAGCTCTCTGTTCCGTGTGGTTTGGAAAATATGGGCGTTTGAAAATATGTCTATTTTTAGCTCCCTGGGTTCCCATGGGGATGCGGGAATTTTTTCTTGCTTGGGTCAAGTACTTATGACCTAAAAATACCACACACCAAATTTGGTTCACACCGGACCATCGGTTCAGAAAGTAGGAATTTTGGGCGGGGCCAAAACACACTGGTTCTTGAGAAGATTTTATAAATATTTTTGAGCATTTTCCCCCACTCCCTTCCTATGGGAAACTGAGAGTGTATGAGTTGAACAAACATGAAATGCCTCTTTGGGACCATCACTCACAAAAACTTTCACTTGAATTGGCCCAGTGGCTTTGGAGGAGAAGACCAAAACATGGTGTTGATGGATGACGGACGGAGAGCGATGAGATTAGCTCAGCTTGACTTTGTCAAGATGAGCTAAAAAAGCCAGTTTTCCCAGTTAAGGCACCTAGAGTCATTGGTATGGTACTGACAAAAACATAAAACACTGCTTTTTTCAACAGTATGACCAGTACTGCTCATGTGGGATCTCTTAGCACTGTTAAAATGCCTAAAAACATCCAATATTGATTCTGTGGTGCTGTGCTTGAGCAGCAAGTATCCATTAGGGCACTTTCACAACCTTAGATTTAATCCCCACAAATAACCATTCTGATAAAAAGTGTGAGATTGAGGAAAATATGTCTCCAAGGAGGATGAATGAGATATTTGCTTAAAAAATTTGTTTTTTTAGTGTTTTGAAAGTCTACACAGAAATAAAAACTGACATACAATGAAAAATGTTGTTAGAAGAGCCAAGACAAGATTGTCAAATGGAAAAAAAACCTCAGTGGACCCTGAGTTCTACAGTACCTAAGCAAATCATAGGAAACTGAGAGTGTATGAGATTGACTTTAGTTTCCAAAACATACTGTACAGTCTTTCC
The DNA here is from genome assembly GCA_031216915.1 of Pictodentalium vernedei. Classification (NCBI taxonomy): domain Eukaryota; kingdom Metazoa; phylum Mollusca; class Scaphopoda; order Dentaliida; family Dentaliidae; genus Pictodentalium; species Pictodentalium vernedei. The sequence goes on from CM062294.1 coordinate 366,464,777, forward strand.
AATTGTTTCTCATCAACTGAGGCTGCAGTATGGGGGGGGGGGGGGGGGGGGGGACTTGATTCAAGGAGAGAACAATATTTCACAGCTGTTACTGTAGTTTTGTGCTGTAACATGGGAACCGTGACAACAACGCTCGATCTGACCAAAATTTGATCGCATCTCTTTAATTTTGGGATTCAAATATCTTTGTCAAGTATAACCCTTCAGAGAACTTTTTCCGACCCCAAAACAGGGGGGCGTGCATCAAATAAGAGGGAAAATTTAGTACTAGACTACTTTATTGGTAGCTGTGCACAAATGCCATTCACTCACATTTGCAACTTTATTGTGTTATTTTTTCCACTGTACCTCACCCCCAAATTTGTGTTCTAAAATACTCTTTCAATGAAGAAATTATTTTCTAACATTTTTTAACCCTTTACCAAATATGACGGTCAAAAGCTGCTGGTGCTATTCACAAGTATTGCCATTCCATGTTCATTATTTTCTCGTTTTTTTTGTGTCAAACACATAGCTTATGACCCCTCATTGGAATGAGGTCATTCCAATGGTGTAAAAAGTCATGTTTTTGACACAAAAAAATAATAAATCAATAAGTTTGTGGGCATGGGTAATTAGCTTTTCATGTTACATGTAAGTAAAGGGTTAACAGCATAATTCAGGCAAATATCTAAATACCAGTAAATAAAAGTGCAATATGGGTTTTCTGGCTGTGGGTTTGAATGGTGATTTGGAAGGGGTTGGAAGATTGGAACTCCCCTCTGCCCTTGTACTATGATGGAGAACCATGGCTTAATTACATTTATTAATACATGTGTACATGTAGGGTAAAATAGGTTGTTATTTGGCATTTGCTGGGGGCTGTAGTGTGCCACTGGAGGCTACACTTGCTCAAGATGTGAATTTGCTTGCAATATATAGTCCTTATTGCTGATGATGACAAAAACATACTTTTCAAAACAATAAAAAAGTTTTGTAAGGTGTGTGGTACCCCAATGATTTTTTTAATGTCAAATAATCTCTCAAAATAATAATTAAATCAGGTTCAGAAGCCAAATTATGTATTTCCTTAATCAACCCCAATCCTATCAAAGATACATTTTACCTCTTTCATGTGACAAAAGAGTCATTTCTGCATGAGAATTCAACTTTTGGCTTCCACTGAGTTAAAAACGTGGGAAATTTGTTCTTTTAAAAAAAACTGTCCAAACTGTGTCAAATGGCTTAAAAACTGCTGTTGCCTCCAATATATTTTTCTACTCTGTTTTGCTCTGTTACCTAAAGGAATTCATGTAGAATTTTTTGAAAACTAACCCAATCCCCAAATAAAACTAAAATCTGCATCAGCATGTAATACTTTGAGGAAAACATTGTCTCCTTTAACCATACAGCAAGACAAAGAGTGGTGTTCCAACCCCATGAAACCATATAAATGTCAATTTTGATTCAAAAATTGGGGTTGCAACTATATAATTCACCAATATCAATAGACAGTACCATTTTGTCCTAACAACTGATGTCAAATTTTCTTCTACATACTGATGTGGCAAAATATAGCCCTGAAGGTGTCCCCCTAGATCAGAATGCCCCTTTTTATCAAAAACTAGGAAAAATTAATAAATTAATTGATGTTGACATATAACAAACCGCTTGTGATATTAAATTTCTCATTTGTGATAATTTCTAAATCACATTCTGGCTTCTGAAGATATTTCACATTGCGCTTGATGAATGTTTTGCCATTCTTGTGAAAAAAGCCCCACTTTCTCGGTTAAGGCACCTAGAGTCATTGGTATGGCACTGACACAACATTAAACACTGATTTTTTCTAACAGCATGACCGTTGAGCACTGCTCCTATGTTATAGCATAGTACTGTTAAAATGCCTAAAACCATCAAATATTGATTCTGTAGTGATGTGCATGTCCTACAAGTACATGTACATACAAGGGCTCATTTACAACCTTGGATTTAATCCCTGCAGGCACCCATTCTGATAAAAAGAGTGAAATTAGGGAAAATACATGCATGCCTAGTATCCAGTGAGGATGACTCAGATATTTGCTTCAGGAATGTAGTGCTCTTTAATGTTTAATATATTTGTGTATGTGTGTGTATGGGAGTGTGTGTGTGTGGGGGGGGGGGGTGTCAATTGCCAGTTATTGAAAATGTAGAACTGTTCAAACGGAAACAAACCAACACTTTGCATGATGGATAGACAGACATGCAATCACATATCTTGAAAGAGACAGTCTACATGTACATAGGAATGGTATGATGGACAGACAGACATGCAATCACATATTTTGAAAGTGACATTCTACATGTACATAGGAATACTGACTGACATACAATGAAAAATATAGCGAGAAGAGCCAGGACAGGGTTATCAAAACAGAAAAAACTCAGTGGACCCTGAGTGCTGCAGTACTAAAGCAAATCATAGGAAACTGAGCGTGCATGCTGTTAACTTTCTCATCAGCTGGATGGTTTAGTATGGGTGGTAGAGGGACAATTGTCAATGAAGTTTTGTGCTTTAACATGGGGACCATGACAGCACTAGTATCAGACTACTATATTGGTAGCTGTGCACAGAAGCCATTCATTCACATTTGCAACTTTGTTACTTTTCCCACTGTACCCCCACCCCCTTTCCCCAAATTTATGTTCCAAAATACTCTGTGAATGAAAAAATTGTTTTTTAACATTTTTAATCACTCACTCAATGTAATGGCCAAAACAGGCTAGCACCATTCACCGAAACAGCCATTCAATGTTCATTATTTTTGCACCAAAAACATAGCTTATGACCCCTCATTGAAATGAGCTCCTTCAGCTCAATCCAGTAGGGGTCATAACTATCTTTTTGACGCAAAAAATGAAAAGAAATTAGTTATTCAAAAGTGCTATCTTCTTTTCATGTGAGGTAAAGGGTTAACATCATAATATGGAGAAAGCTTCTATTAATCATTCACTCAATATAATGGCAAAAACTGGCTAGCACCATTCACCAAAATTGCCATTCAATGTTAATTTTTTTTTTGCATTTTTTGGCATCAAAAACATAGCTTATGCCCCCCCTTATTGGAATGAGCTTGTTCAGTGAATACAAGTGAAGTATGGGCGAATACAAGTGACGTCCTTATTGGAATGAGCTTGTTCAGCGAATACAAGTAAAGTATGGATTTTCTGGCTAAATGTTTGGATGGTGATTTGGGAGAGGATTGGAATATAATTGGAATCCCCTCTTTCACAAGTACAATGAGGGGAAAGCATGGTTTTATTAGATGTGTTAATAGGGTAAAAAAGGTGGTTACATGTGTACATGCATTTGTCATTTGCCAGAGGTGAAAGTGTGCTTCTCAGTTCTGGATGCCACACTTGTTCAAGATGCATTTAACTGCATTATTTTTGGCAATATATGGCCTTTATTGCCGACTGTGACAAAAATATAACTTTTCCAAAAATAAAACAGTATTATTCAGTCTGTGGTTCTCGAATGAACATTTAAAAGTGAAATATGTGTAATATCCAAAAAAATATAATTAAATCAGTGTTGGAAGCCAAAATACTGTACATTTACAATGTACATGTACTTATTTCCTATAATCAAACCCAAACCTTTCGAAGGGTAACCTACAAAACTTTTCCCTGACAAACCCCCCCCCCCCCCCTCAATCATTTTCACACAATGCGCAAAAATCCCCCCCACCCATGTTTTTTTCAGGTAAACAGAAATTCCTCCCTCCATAATTTCTGGTGAACAAACCCCCCCTAATTTTTTAGAAGTACATGTATATTTAAAGCCATACAAAAATGTCCAAAGCTTTTTACCACTTGAGGCCGAGCACTTGTCGCTTCAATCAATGCTAACTTTGCTTGTGTGGAGTTAGCACGTTGGATAATTGCTCACTGTTGCCAGGTGGTTCTCTCAGTGCACTTTAGTTTCCTCTACCCATAAAACTGACCGACACAAGGTGACACTGGCTGTTGAAAGTGTCCTTAAACCCCAATAACTAAATAACTGTGTTGATAAATAGTTATTGAGGCATGTTTTCTTGTAAATAGTGATGAGTGTTTATGTAATTTACAAATTAAATACATAAGTTTTTAAATCCTTTTGGACTGCCTTTTAATCTTTTGGTGTAAGAGGCCGGGTGGGGGATTTTTGTACTGCTCTTAAAATAATGTGAGAGAATGTGGTACTACTCAAAAACTGTGGGGGGAATTTTTGCTAAGTGTGTAAAAATGATTGGGGGTATTTTTTGTAGGGGGGATTTTAACCTACATTCTAAGATACATTTTATCTCTTTCATTTGATAAAAGTAATTTCTGCATGAGAATCCACTGCTTTCTTTAAAAACTACCCCAATCCCAAAATAAAACTAAAATCTGCATCAGCAGACAATAGTTTGGGGAAAAATATGTTTCATTTAACCATACTGCAAGAGAAAGAGTGGTGTTCACCAGCCCCCCCCCCCCCCCCCCCCCTCCACTCCACACAAAATGAATGTCAATTTTGATTTAAAAACTGGTGTTGCAGCTATATAAATCACCAATATCAATAGACAGTGCCATTTTATCCTAACAAATTATGTCAAATTTTCTTCTACATATTGATGTGGTAAAATATAGCCCTGAATGTGTTCCCTAGACCCCCAGCATACCCACTTTCATCACAAATTATGATATAATTCATAAATTAATTGATGTTGACACAAAACAAACCTCTTATGATATTAAATTTCACATTTCTGAGTTTGTAAATCACATTCTGGCTTCTTAAGATATTTCACATTGTGTTTGATGAATATTTAGCAATATTTGTAAAAAAAAAAAAAAAATTAAATCCCTCACATTTCTTAATTAAGGCACTTTCAGTCATTGGTATGGTATGTCTCTGATAAAACATTACACATTGATTTTTTTAATTTTTTTCCAACAGCATGACAGTGCAGGTCATACATGTATGTTATCTCATAGCACCATTAAAATGCCTGAAACCATCAAATATTGATTCTGTAGTGCAGTGCCAAATATTATTTAGAGGTCAGTTCTGGGGAGGTTGGTATTTAGGCTTTTCAAAAGTTTTTTGCCATTTTTGGAGAAACACACTCAAGACTATAAATTAAATATCAGAATCCCCACCTCCAGATGTTGGTCAGACGAGGAGGGCGACATTGACTAGTTTGAAGATGAATTCAGTTCTATTCTGGTTGCAATGCCTAAAGCATCCAGGAATTAAAACATTGTTTACCAAAACACAGAGGAAGTGTGCATGTAATTTAAATTGGAGTTCTGAGTGATTCTGGTATTTAGTCTTCAGGAAAACACGTCGGATCACAAAATTGGCTGGACGCTACACTGTAATTCTGACAGTCTTAAACTGACATTGTATTATATCATTGGTAAAAATAGTTCATAGACTGGATCCTGTGAACTTGTGAAGAAAAATCTAGGAAATAAACGAATAGGTATCGCTGTTCGCGTGCATGTCTGTTTCTGTAAAACTTTACTACAAGACTGCATGCCCGTGTTTTGAGAACAAAGATTTCCCCTGACCTTACGTCAACATAACTTTAATTCATCCGAACTCCGGCTGTTTCTGAGGAAATCGCGCTAAGTTCCCCACAAATGAAAAAGGCCCACTAAAAGTGTCAATAAATCACTTGTTCTATTTTTTATTCGTTGTCAACAATTTGTGAAGTGTACGTTCTCAATTAAAATTGAAACTGGGCTTCAAATCTGACGAAACCGGCAACGGACGGCATTGGCACTTCGAACTTTCAAACAATACCTAACTCGCCAACAACTACCTAACTTCAAAAGTCACTTCATTACTTGATTATTTATCATAGTTTCCAGCATTCTGCAACAATATATTTTACATAATGTCCTTTGAAAGGCCCAAAACAATTAAGTATCCGTTACAATGATTCTGGATTTTTTGCCAGTGGGAAAGCCACGCCGCCAGATGGCAACCATTACCTATGTGCGCACACGCCACTGCGTGGGTGTGCACTAATATACTATTCCAAATAAGTAGGGGATTAAAGTGAGATATATGAAGAAATATATTTATATTTTTTATCGAAAAGACAGTTGAGGCATTGTACTGTAACATTTGGTGAATGATTTCAGCGATAATTTGGTGTCTGACAAGCACACATTCCACGCACTGAGCTGTAGAAGACATGGACGGTCAGTCAGAGAATTAACCACATTCAGTCCAAGACCTCAATTCCTTGTCAATCCTAATCGGTTCGCGAGACAAGCGCGGATCCTACGTGGCATACTCCTCACCAAATGTCTATTATCAACTTGACTGATGTTTCATTTTTCCTGCAGTGCAGCGGCGATTTCCGGGACATTGGTAGGGGCTGTTGGCGTTGCCGTAGGCGCCTACCAAGCATACCCAAGACCTGCTCGATTGGTGAAAGGTCGGGCCTTAGTGCTGGCCAGGACGGTGTAGTGATGTTCTGTCCCTGGAGGAACTCTGTAGCGACACGGGCCCTGAGTACTCTTGCACTGCCATCTTGAAAAATGAATCGACGGCGGTGACGTCGCGCAAATGGCACCACAAGCTACTAACATGTTGTCACGGTAGTACTGTCCTGTGACACTCCTGTGGATGACATGTAATGCTATTCTGCTTGTCATGTTTATGCCTCCCCACACAGTAACCGATCCACCACCAAAATGATCGTGCTACCTAACGTTTACGTCATGGTATCGTCCGTTCCGCCGCCGCCCCCACACCCCGTTTCGCCTGTCGTGGATGCCGTGAGTGAACCTCGATTCATCGGAAAGCATGACGTTGCTCCAGCGACAATTGTACCAGCGCTGTCGTGCTCCACACCAATTACGCCTTGCTGCGATGTGACGTTCAGTCAAACGTGGAGTTATTCGAGGTCGTCGAGCGTACAAATTCCAGCTGTGTAGGCGGTTTCGGATAGTCTAACCACTGACTCGCACATCAACCAGGCGCTCATCAACCAGGCGCCGTGATGCCCGGCTTAATCATTAATAGTTAAACGTCGAGCTCGTTCCAGTGAGGGGTCATAACCTATGTTTTGAGACAAAAAAATGAAAATAATAGCTATTCAAGAATTATTTCTGCAAGTGTCGTCTGCTTTTCATATTAGGTGAAGGGTTAAAAAACCGAAAACAAAGTCCCTATTACATCCACAGCAAAGCGTCTTCGTTTGCGAGCACGAATACATGACACAATTGTTGATTGCATAATTCACTTGTGAAGTTACCGTTTATAATCAAACCCGGAAATCCCAGTAAATCACACTTTGGAAAGTAATAAAAGTACTTAGTGTTTATGAAACTGTAATTTGCATTGAATCAGCTTATTAATCTTTAAGATTTGAATCCAATCCTCATCAGGGGAGGAGAGGGGGTGTCTAGGGTGTCATATTTGGAAGGGAATAAAAAACAATCCTGTTGATATGGGGTGAGGGGTTAACTAGTCTCAACACCATCACTGAAATCTCATTCTCTAAACTTCTTAATTGTGTATGTGTTTTGATCGTGTATCATGTTTATATCAAAACTGTACTATGATGTATGTGTATATATCTACAAGTGATTGATACCCATTTCAAGTATATATGTATGTATATGCATATGATGTGCACACCCTGCGCCCTCCACGAGTATATTGTGTGTCTCAAATATAATTGTCGTTACTTCAACTTCATGTAACTGTGTAGGTCTAACACATTAATTCACGATTCAGTAATTGAACAGAATTACAAGTGTAACGGAAACTATATATATGTTTTGGTGGCGTGTATCACAACAGTTAATTTATGAGTGTGGATCTATGATTAACCATTTACCCAACGCAGACGATATCCACAGTTATTATTTTAAATACCATTTTTTCAAATTTTTCAAAAAAAATTAACAAAACCATATCATGTAACCCATCGTTGGAACGAGCTCGACGAGCCCGTTCCAACGAGGGGTCACATGATATGGTTTTGTTGAAATGTTTTGAAAAATAATATTTTTTCAACTGCTGAATTTTCATATTACGCGGGCGGATGCGGGCGATTTGTTGGGTAAAGGGTTAAGTTCAATAAAAGACACTGACTTTTGAGGGGTAAAGTGTTAACTGTTATGAAGTTAAATGAACTGTCAAGTCCTGATATGTAAATAAACATGGTCCGTTAGAACGCTATGGTTTTGAGCATTTGTGTTAACGAGTCCTTATTCTGGATACTAAGTTATGGCTGCTTAATGTTCTACCTGTGCGGGTCTGAGGTTGTAGATTTAGGGTTGGTTTTAGGGTTAATCTAGGGGAAAGAATATATCGACACGGTCAATGTATGATAATGAAGTGGTTTATAGAGAATGCATTGTGTTTTTTGTCAAAATATTGTGTTCGTTTAGTGTGATGAGTTAAAACCGAAATCAGACTAAACATATCTTATACCACGAAAGCAGATCTACGGCATGCCGTCATAGATTGGGTTATATATATATATATATATGGATTTGTCGAGGCTATTGTCGTGTTCGGGAGTCTGTTCTCTTCAGAGCATCCATGGAGTTATGGCTACTTTATATTTTATCACTGAAGGTCCGAGGCTGAATAATGGAGGTTTTTGAATAGGGTTACTCTTGGTGGAGCAATTTATCGGCAAGGATAACATAAAATATTTATTTGTATTACTCAATACACACTATTATGAACTTAAGGTGCAATATCAATAAGGGAAATTTGTTTACATTGAAATTCACACCTCTGATATTCCAAAAATTCTAATTAAATAAACACAAATTATACATTAAAATGAAGGCTGAGAAGTATAGAATACGAAAACTATACGAAATCAACTCACAAGGTCGACAGCAGGCAACAATGAGTCTTGGAAGTATGCTATCGTATTCGTACCAGAACTGATATTTAAATAATATATCAGGCAAACAACTCATAGCCAAATGTGCCTCTGATATCCAAAAACGAAGCTGCAGAATCCACTTTTTTCAGAACGCAACGAAAGAGCTGTGTGAGGGGTATATTCCAAAACTGATTTAGGGTTAATCCTGTGAAACAATTTACCTGGCAAGGATAATAAAATATTTATTTGTATTGCACAATACACAATATTATGAACTCAATTGTTTTCACAATATGATGTTCTGTGTTATGAGCTTGCACCCGAGAAACCCGCTCAGTGAGTGTGTGTGGATGTGTATATATATCTGTTTTGGGGTTGTCGTTGGCTCAGTTGGTATGGTGGCAGAGCATGTATGGCCATGCGATTGGGTGTCGTAGACCCGGGATCGACTCCCGTCGAGGCCACCTTCCAAAACTGTTCACAGTTTTCAATCTAGTGGCGTGGTGTTAGGACGATGCCAGGTGGGATTCCTGCTCGACATAGGCGATATTTTTAGTTTCGCGCGTTTCGATAGTATAGCGCGAAACTTTTGTCTAGGCGACAAGGGAAATAATCTGGGTATTACAGTGAGAGTACAATCATTACAGCCATTGGCTAATTGATAATTAAAAGGACCAATGGTCTGAGGGTTATGTTTCAGACGTATGAGCTATGTTCGGAGGTCCTATTCACTTTAGCCAGTTCTTGCAGCAGGTTAACGTTTAATTTCGCTTTCACATTATTAAATGTTGTATTCGTTTGTTTTGCTTTTAGGAGCTAGCAGATAGGTTTTGTTCTACGGTTTACCCCGCAGTCGGCATTCGCATTTGGGTGTGGAATACATGTTTCCATAGTGTTTCGACCTTAAAGGGTTTTTATCTATGTTTGTTTCCTGGCCGGCGATGTCGGTGTCACTGGGGAGTTTAAGTGCTAGACCACATTGTGTTGAAATTGATCTCCAAGTGTATTTTATCTTTGTACAATCAATAAACGGGCTAGCTGTACTCTGGCTATGTTCAACACAGTTAGATGTGTTATTATTGATAAAGAAGCGTAGAAAAATTAAATTCAAGCAGTTGCGTCTTCGCCGATCTTCCATTTATTGAGATTCCTGTGTTTAAAAACTGGGACCATAGACCATTATAACAGTAAACTGCTCCAGTCGCAGTGAATGCTAAGCAAACGATACACGGGTAAATCTCGAAATAAAATACATGATTCTTGTAGACAATTTCAACAATTCAGTATTTATCAATTCTCGAATATCGGTCTCGGGGCGAGTTGAAAATGTAAACTAACATACTGGCTGAGTCAATTGCAACCTTTTTGGAGGGTTGTCGTTGGCTGAGTTGGTATGGTGGAAAAACATTTATGGGCAGTCGATTGGGAGTCGTACACCCGGGATCGACTCCCGTCGTGGTCACCTTCCAAAAAAAACCCATCACAGTTTTAAAGTGGCGCGGTGTTAGGACGATGCCTGATGGAATTCCTGCTTGACATGGGCTATATATACTACTCAAAGTTTGTTAAGGACCAAGTACATCCATCTACCTGTTTTACGTTTTAGTTGAAATATTGTAATGAAAAGTGTATATATTTTTTATTTAATTATATTTTTAATGATTTAAGTACAGAAATTAAGAGTTTATTTGTGTTTGACATTTTGGTTTAGCTTTTGAATACGATAACCATGGAAAATGGATATTTTTGGTAAAAGAGGAGATTTTTCAATATGCCAAAAAGTTGACGGAGCGAACTCATATGGCTTCAATATCGAATATTAGTCCCATTACTGTTAATTACAGCTTGACAACGCCTTCTCATGCTCCCAAACAGGTTCTTGATGGTCCTTTGTGGGATGTTGTTCCATTGTTAGACCAGCATGGCACGATGCTCCTGGATACGTCTTGGCTGGACTGGACGGGCTGAAATTGCAAGCTGCAACTCATTCCTGACATGTTCGATTGGATTGAGGTAAGGGGATCTTGCTGGCCAGTCCATACGCTCAATCCCCCTCTCTGTCGGTACTCCCCGACAGCATGGGCAACACGGGGACGGGCATTATCGTCCATTAGAATGAATCTATCACCCACTGAACCTGCATACAATCTAACATCAATATACCGTTTTGCAGTTAATATACCACGTTCAAGGACACAGATCTCTGTACGTCCATCCCAGGTGATGCCGCCCCAGACCAGGATTGACACTCCACCATAGCGGTCATGCTCAGCAATGTTGTCTGCATGGAATCACCCTCCCGGTCTTCTCCATACCCTAGAACGCCTATCTGTGTGGTCTAGGCAGTACCTTGACTAGTCTGTAAACAGGACAGGACGAATCTTCTCTCGTCCATCCAACGTGGTTCATGGCCCATTCATATCGTGCCTGGCGGACCATATTCGTGCAAGCTTTCCCGGATAGTCTGCGTCGAAACATTTACTCCGGATGAATTCTGCAGGTCACTGCGAAGCTGGTTTGCTGTGGCAAAGCGGTTCCTACGGGCCTGAATGATCAAAAACGGTCTTCAGCTGCAGATGTTGCCCTGCTTCTGACACCACCATGCCATCTTACTGGCGTGCCATACTGCTGAAATCTTTCCCAGGCTCTGGTGTTCACCGTATGCTGCACACCGAGGACTTCACCAACCTGACGGTGGATAGTCCCTTGCTCCTACAGCCCGTCACGTTTCTGCTTCAGATAAATGTCTTCTTACATTTGAATTTGCCATATTCAATCATTAAATTACAAGGATTTATGTTACAATGAAGATTAAATACCCTAAACATGTACATGTAGACAGTACACGAAAACATCATGAAAATCAAGGAGTACATGTTTTCCATGACTGTCACGAAAAGTCTGCCTGTCAAGAGAGCTAATGTAAACACTGGGGACCATCTCAATACATTCCTCAATCATATCCACCAAAAATATCGCTAATATGTCACAAGCAAATTTTACAATGATGTGTCAAAAATTTGGTGCTTAGCAAACTTTGAGTAGTGTATAAATGTAAATATCCCTGATTGAATACAAGTTATTCCTAGCGATGGATGTTGATGTCGAGTTTGCAGTCTGTGAAATCGTTTATATTAACCAACATGACGTGCTTCACGACTTTCTTCTTACTTTTCAGATCTTTTCAGACTAGAAATCTTTATTTTCCGCAGGCGAAATCTGGATTATACAGAAGATACCGAAAACATTCCCCGGTTAAAATGTCTGTGGTTTGTAATTTGATTCTTCTTCTAGACCAGTACAAACACAGCAGCTGATACTATATTTTAACCGTTTACTCAACGCAGACGATATCAATTGTTTTTCATTTTTTTTTCTCCAAGTGTTTATTGAGAAAGGCATTATCCCTACATCCGCTTGTTATTTTTCTGCAACGAACTCATCTGGTGGCGTAGGGTTTCTAAAGGGCAGTTAACAGCCATGTTACATACTTCTGTTTTGAATATTCGGGATTCCCCCGCCTACCCCTTAATATCCTTTTGTATATTCAGTTTTTATTTTAGATATTTATGAGTAGTGCAGCCTCTCACCTTTTGCTGGATTACAATTATTAGGGTTTTTTTTGTCTTCTTGTTTTTACTGAACAAAGTTTGACCAGTGTATAGCCTATGACCAGCCTTACCTCCATTTTAACTCCCTTTTACAGGAAAGAGTGTTTGGTTTAGGGTAAGAGTTACGCTGTAAACACCAAATGGCCACTATGATCCGTGCCCCCGACAGTCCAAATCCACCTCCCATACCCATTACTTCTAACGTTCGTAACAAGGAAAACTCTGGGAAACAATAATTAACGGGGGTACTTAGTGGAGGGTAATCGGCGAGGGTAACTGTTCTTCAGTAGAATATATTGATATGTCAAAGATACAACAGAAGTGTCCCCCATAATTGCTCAACCAATCAGATGTCTCATACAGATGTGATCACTTTCCCCTTCGTCTCGATCCCGTATATACTTATATATGTACCAATATATATATATTGGGTGTGGAGGGGTGGTGATATTAACCCTTTACCTAACATAACGGCCAAAACCGGCCAGCGCTATTCTCAAAAATCGCCAATTAATTTTCAAAATATTTTCATTTTTTGTCTCAAAAACATAGGTTATGACCCCTCGTTGGAACGAGCTCGTCGAGCTCGTTCCAACGAGGGGTCATAACCTATGTTTTTGAGACAAAAAATGAAAAAAATTAGTTATTCAAGAATTTTTTTTGCAAGTGTCGTCTCCTTTCATGTTAGGTAAAGGGTTAAGCCGAATAGGTCTGTGAAATGTAGTATGTATTTGGTTAGTTGCACTACCAACCTCTTACTGTGTCAAAATGTCCTTGCGCGGTCACTTACTGAATAATGCGGTTGGTTGAGAACTCTTGTAATAGAGTGGAGCTGGCATTTGGGATGTTGCTGATCCTCGGACTCATGAAGTATATAATTTTTGTATATGGCTCATCACAGCTCCTTTTACATGACGAAGTGACGTGTCCTTGTCTCTCAGACTGAACTTTAACATGGCTTATTTTAAGCCAGATAGTATTGTAAATATATTCTTTTTAATTGAAGTTTTGATACCACAGCCCGAAGAAAGAGCGTTTATTAGAGACGAAACCACTCGACAGCATATATCAACACTAAACTTTATGGTTTATTCCAGAAATGCACGCTCTAGCACGTACTCGCTCGCTGCTCAAACCACTGTGGAATCTTATTTATGTATGTGCAGCCATGGGGTCTTATCCTGAGTAATACCGTAGAGCAGATGGCAGGTATAATGTTAGACTTGGTTTGCTGAGTGGTTGCAATTTCAGGATATTTTTAGGACAAGCAGATTCTAATAATACACGTATTCCAGGATTTACAAGTCCATTGCGGCGACGTCGTGATTAGTACAGTGGTGGTGAAGCAGTTTATTTCTGAAATCAAATTTATTTTGCAAAAAAAGAAACGTTGGAGTTTCAAGATGAGATCTTATGGTTTGAAGCAGGAATTAAGGAAACGTTTCTCCTTTGTGTTTTTTGCAGGTTTAAGGGCTTCTGTGTCTCTAATTACTGGACACAACTTGAGGCTTCTGTTGAGATAGCTTTATCGTTAAACCCGCGTATAATTATTTTAGGTGATTTTAACCGTGATTTGTTTCAGACGATCGGCCCACTGCAATCAATCATAACGGAATTCAAGTTTCAGAATCTGGTAAACGAAGTAACAAGGATAACTCACCAAACCCGTACGCTCATTGACCCCATTATTGTTAGTGACATGATTAATGATGTACATTCAGAAACCTTAGCATCAACGGAATGAGATCACAAAGCAACATATATACACGTAGGTTTGTCCCTGTACAAAATACAATCTTCGACTAGAACTGCCTGCAATTATAACAGAGCTGATACAGAAAAACTGAATTCAATAATCGCCGACTAATGATGGGAAGAACTCACCACATTACCAGACGACATTAATACATCAGTTAGTAATTTCGTGTCCATTCTGTTGCATCTAGTGGATTTGTGTATCCCGTGAAAAAGAATTGTTGTCCTTACAAATCGTCCACTGAGTTCCAATGTGTTCTCTGTGCCCACTGGCATATAGAACACATTGGAACTCGGGGGACGACATGGCAAATCGTGGTTTGACAACACAATTATGAGCGAATTCGAAGGAGAGATCGTTCCCGTAAAAAAGCTTTATAATGTAATAATATACAAATTTGGCAAAAATATAAACCATCAAGAAACAGAGTGAAAAATATGAAAACAAAACCCAAATATTTTTCTATAAAATAGACGAATCTGTCCGTTAATCGAGAGCCTAAACAGTTCTGGCATACAGTGAAACAGTTTGTGAATAATTGTTCCGCAGAATCGATAACCCCCACCCCTTAAGCGAACAACTTCGTCAGTTCGGGATGGAATGGCTGTGGATGACTATCAGAAAGATGACCTTTTTGAACAGAATGTTCATTGATAACAGTCGTGTTGGTTCATCGGGTCATCAATTTGCAGTATTTGAGAGGAAATGTTCCTCAGAATTGTCCGAAATTAGTGTCACAGAATATGAGATTGATGAAATGATAGGTAGTCACCAAACAAAAATGGTTTACAGCCACGATTGTATGAGTCACAAGTTACTAACGATAACGAGGCTTTCTTTATGTAAACCATTGGGTATGCTGTTTAAAAAGTCCCTGGAAACTTCTGCCTTCCCAAACGAATGGAAACTCGCTGATGTTGGGATCTGCGAATCACAAATTTCTTTTCGAATCGAGTCGTGTCTCTGATATCGACATCGAATCGAATCCCGAATCGAATCTTAATAGACAAGTTATTTCATATTGCATCAAACGGAAGTTACGGAACATCTTAAACACCAATAACTAAATATTCTGTGTAGCACCGTCGCTGAAACAACTAGGCCTATTGTGCATAGTTTTAGTTTTTGAAGGCCTAACTTGTTACTATTCACGTTCTTAAGAACGTGAATAGTAACAAGTTAAGCCTTCAAAAACCAAAACTATGGATAATGTTCTGGGCCAAATTCACACCTTACCTAACAATTAAACATTATCAATTACTCAAATAAATAGGAATTGAGCCTACACAAATGAATTTTCTATTGACAGTTTTATCCTATTTTTGTTGGAAATGTAACAAATTGAAGTTAGTACGAGAGATTCGAAAAAATCGAATCCTGAGACTGATTCGGGATCTATCTCGAAGCATACGTATGGTATCGATATCGAATCGAATCTCGAATATTCGCAGGACCCTACGCTGATGTTATAATGCTGTTTAAGAAGGGCGGTAAATCAGATGCCAATGAGACCAGTGTCTTTGTTAAGCTGTCTCAGTGCTTTAAGCGTATTCGTGTCATTGATAGTGACAGTGACTGAATTTCTATGAGCACTGTTGACCAATTTTGGCATTCTGAAGTTGATTTTCAAGGACATGTAGTTATTGGTTTCGGTTTCATTTTTAAATTTCACATGGGGTTTAGTATTACAGGATCTCTTAACCCTTAAAATATTGGAATTAGCAGACAACATTATTTTTTTCTGAAAAATAAAAACAAAATATTTATTTGTCTTTCAAACCATACCTCGTTCCAATAAGGGGTCGAAAGCTGTGGTTTGGAAGAAAAAAATAACAATTCTTTAAGGGTGATTTTTTTACAAGTGGATACCGAAAATTATCTCATTCATGACTGAGACAATTGTGCATTGTTTGCGAGCGCATACGATTTTTTTGTATTATTTGGGCGGATATGACTGCAGATGACAAAACTGAAAGATAAAGAGGGTTTATTGGAAGTCTTGGTTTGTTTTCAAAGCCGAGTTTCAATATCGCTTAACCCTTTACATAACGAATCGGCCGCATCCGCCAACGTAATCTGCGCATTAAGAAGCTGAAAAAAATCAAAATATTTCAACAAAACCACATCATGTGCCCCCTCATTGGAACAAGCTCATCGAGCTCGTTCCAATGAGGGCTCACATGATATGGCTTTGTTAAACATTGTTTGAAAAATTAAAACATTTTTCCGAAAAATAAAAAAAAAAATATTTATTTTCTTTTAAACCAATGATCGTTCCAATGAGTAGTCGAAAGCTGTGTTTGGAAAAAAAAATAACAATACTTCAAGGGTGATTTTTTTATAAGTGGATACCGACAATTATCTCATTCATGACTGAGACATAGCGGATATCTGGTGTTTTTTGAGTGGATACCGAAAATTATCTCATGAGTGACCGAGACAAATGTTTATTCAAACAAATCATTTATCTCGATCACATTCTCATTGGAAATCACGATCTAACTGGAAATCTCCCCACAGAATATCTCGGCAAGGTGTACTCGGACGGTTTTCCATGTTTTTATTTTTTTCGCAAAATGTTGACAATGCAGACAAACCGATTGGACCAGGGGATATAACTCTACGCTTCTCTCTGTTTTTAAATAGCCCAGCCTCCGTCGCGTATTGATTCGCGGAATTGATTTGATCGATACTCGGAATAGGTCGCGTCTTTCGATCTCATTCAAGCGGTGAGGTGCATGCATCAATTCAAAATGAATACGTGTTGAATTATTGCTGGAAATGATTGGTTTCCACTCAAAAGTACAAGGAGGTCAAATTTAACTGATGAGTTATAATTTGTCTTACAGTTTTGCGATGTTGAGATCTTTTACAAATCACTATTTAATATTTCACCAGAACTGAAAATCCATGAACATGTAATTCAAGAAATCAGTGGCCAATACATTGTTTCAGTTTACAGTAGGGGGCAGGGGTTGGTTAAGAATGCCCGCGTTTCAGCGGTAATAGTAAGCCTATCAAGGAATGGAATATTCAGTAATATTAGATGTCACGTGACTTTCCCGCGTTTTGATTGGTTGAACAGAAACACTCTATTTTCCGATAGTTCGTCAGCGAAATCGCACAGACCTCCTATCATTTTGAAAAAAAAGAATAGTGCACGGTAATAGTGCACGGTTATAAATAGTAACATTCGAATTTGCTTAGAAAATTCCATTGAAGCGTAAATACTTTACAGGACATCTCGTCCCATATACATTATTTCATTTAGTTTGGAGAAATAAAAACATGTGTATCGAAAGTGATGTTTGTAGTAATGTTGGGGGCGGGGAGAGGGTTAATGGAATAATGGTATTGTGTTTTTTGGGGTTTTGGTTCTCTACCTCTCTATCCCAGAACTATGCGTGACAGAATTAACTTAGTTTACCTGTTTAAACCCTGAACCATTTTCTTTTCTCTTTGGCTGTAAATAAGAATATTATCTTGCATATATGACCGATGAAGACCCCCCCCCCCCCCCCACACACACACACCCCACACACACATCTAATATAATAAATATAGCATGACTTTTTCTAGACTATGCCAACATAGTGGTCCTCGAGTAGAGAATAGTCCCTCCGCTACGCGTCGGGACTATCCTCTCCTCGAGGACCACTATTTTGGCATAGTCAACTCAAAACCAAGCTATATTTATTAAGCAGCACCAAGGAGTTAATTACAGGCAACAAAGTTATTAGATTAGCAAAAAAACTTGCCAGATTTATTGAAGGACTGAAGACACTTATTAAGTTTTGTAAGTAGAAAACCGAAGACACAAATTACACGTTTTTAGAACAAATTGATCATTTCCAGTGATAATTTGACTCGTGTTCTCCTTGAAGTGATGCTTTGAAACTGCCATTTTGATTGATACCGTGAAAATGAAAATTTCTATATCTTCACAGTAGGGGATACGATTTCTATTTCTCTGCAATGTTTATTTTTTGCGAGCGCTTACGATTTTTTTGTTTTTGTTTTATTATTTGGGTGGATATGACTGCAGATGACAAAACTGAAAGATAAAGAGGGTTTTATTTCATACAGTCTCAGTCTTGGTTTCTTTTCAAAACCGAGTTTCAAAACTTGGTTTCTTTTCACCGAGCTCGTTCCAATGAAGCGTCACATGATCTGGTTTTGTTAAAAATTGTTAAAAATTGTTAAAAAATTATATAAAACATTATTTTTGTGAAAAATCAAAAAATATTTATTTTTCTTTCAAACCATAGCTCGTTCCAATGAGGGGTCGAAAAAAAAAAAAATAATCAAAATAATAAATTTTGATATTCTGCGCATTGGATAAAAGGGATAAGCCGATCAGCTCTACTCAAAATAGTTTCTAGACACTTCGTGTCCATCAATTCATACATCGTTTACACCTTCTGGTCAATTCATAGAAATGTACAGTACAAGTGGAACTAAGTTGTATAATAACCTTTATACACTATGCATCCTTCTTTTCCTTCATCGATAACACAGGGCTGTGACATTTCTTTCTCGTATGAGAGATTTCCAGAAAATAATGTCAGGTTCTGGTCTATTCGGTGTAGAAGAAGCAGGATGATTGGTTTATTGGTATTATTCTACAACTGATTTTGACTCTTCAAAGTAGAAGAAGCAGGGTGCTTCGTTTATTGCGGTTATTCTACAACTTATTTTGACTCGTATCGTACCCAGACAGGCGGTGAGTGAATTTTCTGTGTCGGTAGGATCCTAGGAGAAAGTAAATTTTCAATTTGTGTTGCAGCTTGTAAGCAATTAACGTTTTTTTTCTATAGAGTACTCTATAGAGTAATTTCGATAAATTATAAGTAATTTGGAGTACTTCTAGTTATATGTAATTCCAGGTAGTTCTGGGTGATTTTGGTGTTTAGACCATGTCTGCAAGAATTCTGGAAAGTTGGCAAAGTCCATGTTTTGCGGTAATACCTTCTATATCCAGGCTTCCCAGAATCACGAAAACACCAATGTGCAGAATGTTGCCTTTAAACCGACGCGGTTCAAGCATATTCGCGTATTTAACAATGACAGTGACTGAATGTCCACGTGAGCTGTTGCAGTTTTGCCGGCCATTGTTAACATTTTCAAAAGCAGCTTCAAGGACATTTGGGGGGGGGGGGGGGGGGGGGTATACCTCTGCAGAATTAGCAGTGCTATAATTTATTACATATATGATATATGTTTATTGTTATCATTCTAGGGACATTAAATCTATTTCGTGTGAAAAAGCGACTCAGTTATGACGAATATTAATGGAAGTATACTGGGACTATATTTCCTTAAGCGGACTGAAAACGGTCGTTGCAGCGTGAATAGGCAGCGATCAGCTGTTTATTTTCATGCATCAATTCAAGGTTGAAACGAGTGGAATTATCTATAGGAATGATCAGATTGTCATAAGAAGCGTATAATAAAAACAATCTAGTGTTTTCCGAGACAAATGTGTATCTCGAAACCGAGACAAATGTGTATTTTGGTCCCGCAAGCGCTCGCGACAAAAAACATTTGTCAAGGTCACTCATGAGATAATTTTCGGTATCCACTCAAAGAAGATATTCTCTATATACGTCCGACGTGTATTTTTTATCGATGCTCCTGGAGTTTACTGTTGCAACGTTATTTTGGAATGTAGGTGTAAAAAATACAGGTGCATCGCGTTTTCAGTTTTGAAAAATCTCGTCGAGATGAAAAATGCACCTTGCACGTTTATTTGCACGTCGGGCGTATAAATTATACGTTGGGTGTATTTGTTTCCAGTTTCCTACGTTAAACTGACTGGGGTGAATTGAAGTTTGGCAGTGTAAATAAACGTTGAAAAGGCTGAAGGTCAATACAAGCTTGTTCAAAAAGATATGCTTGGTTTGTTTTGTTCCATTTTCTTTAAGGATTATAACAACTATTGTCACCCAACTGCTTTCAGCACGAGATCGCGTAAATGAAGGTGCATATAAGCCTTAATTACTTGTGTTCGTCCATGGAACCTTTGGGCCGAAAGCTTTAAGCCAGAGCCACCCCGAGTTACTTTAATTAGGAGATAAACGTTTCTTATTTCGTTGGACATTCGGGAATTCGACCATGCAAACCATTTGCGATCCCCGAAGGGACGAGTTAACAAATGGTTTTCCAAAGTCAAATTCCGACTGTCTTACGAAATAAGAGACGTTTATCTTCGTAGTAATTCCTGTCATAGTTAGGTGTGAAAATTTTAATTGAACAAAAACAATAAAAAAATATTTTAAATTTCGGTATATTTGCCATGATCGAATTTACAAGGTGAACTTTAAGCCCGGACGCTAAGAACCGTTGCCATAGAAAGCAACTCTGGGGAGTGTTCTATCTCTTATAGTAGCCGTTTAGAGCGTTACTTACGGGTGGTGTGGATACAGACATGTTCCAAATGACCCGTCTCCGGCAAATAGAGCACGGTAAGAGTGAATTTCCTTGAGATTAAAACACAGAGCCGACCGACTCTCGGTCAATTTACGGGTTCAGAAAGAACAAGGAGGTTGAATTTAACTGATGAATTATAATTTGTCTTACAGTTTTGCGATGTTGAGAACTTTTACAAATCTCTATTTAATATTTCACCAAAATTGAAAATTCATGAACTTGTAAATCAAGAAATCAGTGGACAATGCATTGATTCAACATACAGCCTATCCAGGAGTGGAATATCCGGTAGCAGCATGCAAGGAGTTAATTACAGGCAATACAGTTATTAGATTAGCAAAATCTTGCCAGATTTATTGAAGGACTGGAGACACTCATTGGGTGTTTTAAGTAGAAAACTGAAGACATAAATGTATTTGGTGAGACGTTATGTCTTCTGCGTAAAACTTTACCTGCACAGCTACTTGAACGGTTTAGATAATGCGTTTGGTTTGCTCAAAAACAATGTCGCTCGTGTGTAATTACCCATAGTAAGTAAACTAACAGTAAGCATGTGGGCCAAAGTCGTTTAACCCTTCACCTAACCTGAAATGCAGACGACACTACCAAAAATAATTCTTGAATAACTAATTTTTTTCATTTTTTGTCTCAAAAACATAGGTTATGACCCCTCGTTGGGACGAGCTGGCCATAACCTATGTTTTTGAGACAAAAAATGAAAAAAATAATGAAAATTAATTGGCGATTTCTGAGAATAGAGCTGGCCAGTTTTGGCCGTTACGTTAGGTAAAGGGTTAATGATGCAGAGCCTATACATACAATTGTGATTTTCTTGATACAATGAATAAGACTTCCAGAAGTATTGATGTGGGAAATATGGTGTAAATAATCGAATTTGCTTCCAAGGAGCAACTGCCTTTACTATATTGGATGGCCCAATGCATGTACTTCAAGGAGGAATTTTGAATAATGAGATTCGAGCAGTGTTACGTCTATTTTGATCAATAGATATACATTCTTCACCCATAGAAGTGTTAACATAGCTGTTCGGAACGTTGTTTTCATAACTGGGGTGGGGGTAATAGACTTTTCTTCTATTCGCAGGTACAAAAGTTCTGAGCAGCAATCATGAGGGAAAAAGGGATTCCTCTTCTGCATACAACCCTTTTTGTTAGTTTGGCCTGATGAATTAATATTCTCTGTCAGAGGAGTTTTGAAAACAACTGTTGTTTGAAAATCTGGTACACAAAAATCGTGTTTTCTTCCCTTTACTTGCCACATTTTCCTATTCAGGTCAAGAAATTGTGCCTTGGGATATGACATTATGCAAAAATAAGAAAAAGGGAATTAAATTGCGATATGAAAGTCCTCAACAGTTTACTATGATCGATGAATGTGTACAAGACAAACTTCAACTTCAGGATAAACATCACAGTCATATTAATATCGAGGTGACATCATTAGAATTGGCACTTTATTTGTGTAGTCAGAAAGCACAGTATCGACAAACATATTATAGCTGTTTCAGTGTATGCGCTGTCAAGGGACTCCATATTCTATAGTATGTGAGCTTATTCTTGATGTGACTGGTGCGTCAATGTTTGCAGTTATAGAACAGACTATTGTGTTTAATGCCCGTTCCAAATTCTTGCTGCAGACATCAAGACATGATATAGATTGATTCATATTTCAATTTTTTTTTGTATGCACTTGATCTAGCAGAAAAAAAACAACTGTTCTCGTTCATGAACTCAAGTGGACACAAGGATTTCGTTTAGTATGCCGGACTGTTAACATGTAGAGATGAATATTATGCGTATTTTTAGATAATATGATAGCCCTGAAGCTGGGTGGATAACGGGGGCAGCGCGTGCCCTCGTTTGGCCAGAAGTGCACTATTGGAGAATACTAAGCTTTCAGAGAAATGGTGGGGATGTGTGGTCAGGTATATTGACGGATGCTGGTCGATACTCAACCAGCAAAGAAGCTGTACGATCGACGAGGTGAGATCTAAAGTATTTTATCGTCTCTTGAGCTCAACAAAGCGCCGACGGCAATGCTTTTGCACTGCCGATGGAGACTTGTTGAACTCAAGGGGCGATACATATAATAATGTTCATACTAGTGAGTATCACATAATAATCTACGATACGTTGTAAACTCCCGGTCTTTTCCAAGCCTCGTTTTGATATATCTGCACCCTTGTCCTCGGATGCTTTCAGCACTATTGCGGTAACAGTACATTGTATCATATTGTTGTGCTGGACACAAGTTATAGTCATCGCCTTTCACGCCAACACTATATACACCTGGGAATTAATTAAGCACCCCCGGTTTTTTTCGCTTTGGTGTTAATAGAAACTGTCATTCCTTTCATGCTATCTTTCTGGTGACCAAAAGTGATTGTTTTCGAAAAAATGGTCCATTGACAAATGAAAGACAACACAATGATGAAACTTTGCTATATTTTAATGGCGCAAATTACATATATATCTGTCACTAATGTTGTTGATAGAAAAAAGTTATCTCGACAAGTATGGTACTGGAACGGTCCATGATGAAACAATGCCGATAATTATTGACGAAAGAATATTACGTGTGATCTCCTGCACACAATAGCAGTGTCTGACATCAGTAGATAGGGTATCCACCACGTATCTGGATTACAGTCTGAACCCTAATGCTAGCAGTGAGCTTTCTGATACGGTCCAAAGGAAACTGCTGCCACTCCTCATGCAATGCAGCTTACAAATCGGCCAAACTCCAATGAATTGAAATCGTGGCTCATTTCATGTCAAGCTAGTGTTGTAACAGCGTTTTTTTTGTGAAGGAATGCCCTCAAAGCATGGGAATGACGTGATCTTGCAGTGTATTTCGTGAATATAGAGCGAGTAACCAACTTGTGGTTGTCAAAATGAGGCACGACAACCGGATCGAAAATGTCCCGGATGTGGTGATGACCTTTGAGATTCCCACAAGACAGTCACCACATCAACTTTACAATCATGAGAGTGGCATCCCGAGGTCATTACTGATCCTCCACAATAAGGAACAGTAGGTCTGATGTTCCTGGCACCTAAGCAGTATTTCCATGCCACCGCACTCTCATGTGACCATCTGTGACGTTAAGTGGGATCCTACTCTCAATAGACTCTCCCCCACGTCCTGAGATTCCAACGTTGTCGTGCCATACACCACTGCAAATGTCGTCGTCGTTGCTGTTCGGACAGAGCTGGACGCTTCATGATCCTTCTGGACCTCATACCCAATGCTTTGAGACGGTTTCGAGTTATTCTGTTGCACAAACGCCTGTTGGGCAGACAAATGGCGCTTCAAAACCGCACTTGAAGCAAAGGGTTGACGCCTAAAGAGACGGGACAGACTCCGATATTCCCGAGGAGAGGTTCCTTGGGGTTGATCAGGCCTTGGTCGGTCCTTAACATCGTTGGATTGCTGATATTTTCGGACAAGTCTGCTGATGACAGAATTACTATAGCTAATTGCCTTCCAATAGCTTTGGATGACATGCCTGTTGCGTGCATACCAACAATTTTCCATGTTTGTGCCTCTGACAGTCTCTTCCGTGCCATGTCAAGATTTATTGATAAAAGAAGTGACAAATGTTCTTGTGTTATACCCAGTTATTGCATGTGGGTTTTTGTGACATTCGTGTGAAGCATGCTTCACGTGGACGAGGATCTGTGTTTGGGGTACGCTATCAATGCTATCAACCAGAAACATCATGTTTCACTAGATGAAATGTACTGCAAGACATAGGAATCATTAAAACAAAATAATCTGTGACAACAATTCCACTGTCAAGAAACATTTCAGGGGGTGCTTAATTAAGTTTCAGGTGGAAATTACCGCAACATTTTGTAAGTAGGTTTGAAGATGGCTATGTATCTTGACACTAAACAGAGAACGTACTTTCAAAGAATGATGATAAATCGCACGTTTTTTTGCGGGGTTGTGATTCTAAGCTAGCGTTGTTAAACCTGGTGAGTTGTATACTCAAATAATCAAATTGTGTTATATCGCCGCGATCCACGGCGATTTCCAATACTAAAACAAGTACTTCTGTTTCAACGCCACCTTCTGGTCAAACAACGAAATTGCAGTCCAGCAGCCAGTCATCTATATTACAGTACGGCCGCCGTAGACTGGTCATTTTCCACGGGTGGGCAATATTTCCACGGACACAGTAATGTTAGTTTCCAAACACTAATTTTAGGAATAATCATCAAAAATTTATTTAATGAAGCCCAGGATACAACCCAGAGCTTCATTAATTAAAATGTTGCTGATGTTAATGGTGAATACCTGGTAAAAGCATGAGTGGTCATCACTGCCCACGCTTTGATTACGACCAGTCAATGGCGACTGTAGTGTAGCTGAGGGATGGGCAGAGATACCTTGGGATAGGTACAAGCATTGTCACGTAAGAGACAAATCACGGAGATTGAAATCTTGAGTTACGGAAAAAGTATGCAAACGGGGTCCCTCTTTCGCTGGTGCGGCTGCAACGTAGGTGTTTCAAACAATTATCCAGAGCAGTTCCAGTGCAGGACTTTCTCAAGAAGAACATTTTTAGAAAATGCTCCAATAGGCACTATTTTGTGACATTTTGAGGTTCGAAAGAATGTCAGTTTTCAAGAGTGGAATATTATTTGAAATTTCAATAATTAACGAGCCTAAGTTGGTAGTAGCCTTCAGATTTATAAAGGGTAGAAATTTTGGGGTGGGTAAGCTACTCGGGCCCTCCAACGGCTGTGCAACTGCGATATCATTTCAGTAGTCTGATAGAATGTACATCGAATGCATCGCGGTTCTAGGGGATATTTTCTGGACCTTGTTCATTGAATTATTCCTCAGATCATAAATGTCGGATTTACTCCACATTCCCTTTGTCTATCGTGGATTTTGGCTTCAAAATCGTGACAAAAATGAGATACGTTTTCAACCAGCATAATAAAGAGAATGTCTTTGATAACACTGTAGCAAATAATATACTACTCAAAGTTTGCTAGCACCAAATATTTGACACATCATTGAGAAATTTGCGATATTTTGGGGGGGATATGATTGAGGAATGTATTGCGAGGGTCCCCAGTGTTTACATCAGCTCTCTTGACAGGCAGACTTTTCGTGACAGTCAAGAAAAGCAAGTATTCCTTGATTTCCATGGTGTTTTCGTGTACTGTCTACATGTGCATGACATGTGTAGGGTATTCAATCTTCATTTCAACATAAACCCTTGTGATTTAATGATTGAATAGAGCAAATGCAAATGTAAGAAGACATGTGTCTGAGGCAGAAATGTGGCGGGCTGCAGGGATGGTGGAGCAAGTGGCTACCTATCGTCAGGTTGGTGAAGCCTTTGGTGTGCACCATACGGTGATCACCAGCGCCTGGGCAAGATTTCAGCAGTATGGCACACCAGTAAGACGGCATGGTGGTGGCAGAGACAGGGCAGCATCTGCAGCTGAAGACCGGTTTTTGATCATTCAGGCCCGTAGGAACCGCTTTGCTACAGCAACCTAGCTTCGCAGTGACCTTCAGAATGCATCCGTGGTAATTGTTTCGACGCAGACTATCCGAGCAAGGTTTCAGGAAGATGGTCTCCGACTGAGAAGACCATGTATCCGCATTCCGCTTTCGCAGAACGACCACCAGGCACGATATGAATGGGCCATGAACCACGTTGGATGGACGAGAGAAGATTGACGACCTGTCAGTTTTACAGTTGAGTCACGGAACTGCCTAGAACACACAGGTAGGCATTCTAGGGTATGTAGAATACCAGGAGAGCGATTCCATGTGTCCAACATTGCTGAGCATGACAGCTATGGTGGAGGGTCAATCATGGTCTGGGGGCGCATCAGCTGAGATGGACGTACAGAGCTCCGTGTCCTTGAACGTGGTACATTGACTACACAACGGCATATTAATGAGATCCTAGATGTCCACGTCAGGTTGTATGCAGGTACATTGGATGATAGATTCATTCTGGCGAACGATAATGCCCGAACTCATGTTGCCATGCTGTCGGGGAGTACCGACAGAGGGAGGGGATTAAGCGTATGGGCTGGCCAGCAAGTTCTCCTGACCTCAGCCCAATCGAACATGTCTGGAATGAGTTGCAGCTTGCAATTTCAGCCCGTCCAGTCCAGCCAAGAAGTGTCCAGGAGCTTGGTGCCATGCTGGTCCAAGAATGGAACAACATCCCACAAAGGACCACCAGAAACCTGATTGGGAGCATGAGAAGGCGTTGCCAAGCTGTAATTAAGAGTAATGGGTCTCATTCTCGATTTGGAAGCCATACCAGTTCGCTCCGTCAACTTTTGGTATATTGAAACATTTCCTTCTTTACCAATAATATCCATGTTCAATGGTTACCGTATTCAAAAGCTAAAAACTAATGTCAAACACAAATAAAATCTTAAGTTCTGTACTTAAATCATTAAAGATATTATTAAATACAAAATATATACACTCTTCATTACAATATTTCAGATAAAACGTAAAACAGCTAGTTGGATGTACTTGGTGCTTAGAAAACTGACTAGAAAAAAATCTTTCTAAGTTAACGATAACGAGTGATATCATTATTTCCCTACGTGTACCATTAGCATGAGACTTGGGCCTGTTATTATATTCAAGTAGACGCGGCACTCGTGTGCATAATTATATCATTATCAGTAACTGTTAAGCATTGGGCAACTATTCAGAGACTGGCAACTGTTCTGTCCTGACTTAAGCTAACGGAGCATTTCGACTGAATTCCAAGTGAGTCGCGATCTCTTCTGAATTTTCTATCCCGCCCTTTACACCACGATTGATGTGTGTATTTAATGTTACCCGATATCGTAGACACTGGGAAATATGCTAGATACATCATGCGTGGGGGTCCGGCTTGCGTGCAGATGCGTTATGCAAGAACGCACCTCATAGGTTGCGATGCCTATTCTATAGCTTCAGAGTGTGGAGATAATCTACCAAACTCCGCCATTAAACTCGCGACACACCCACCGCTTAGCCGCAGGGCTAGGGGACGACTGCCACCTGCCGTTTACGATGTCCTTCATTTTGTAAGACACTTTCAGTTGTTGTACCTTGACGTGTATAAGATAGTAAAATGTCCCAAAGATCATGGTGACCACCGTAGCATTATGCAATGGACTAACTTCTGATTCGAAACTCCTTAAGTAAGTATCTTGCCATGGGCTATTTTCAGAGGCTGTCGGTATACCTATTTGATAGCATTACATTACAAAAACCATGCCATGAGCAATATTTCAGAGGCTCGCGGTATATCTACTTGATAACAGTACACTGTAAAACATTGGCATGTGCTATATTTCAGAGGCTCTTGGCATTACTATTGGATAACATTACATTATAAATACCTTGCCATGGGCAGAATTTCCGAGGCTGTCGCGGTATATCGGTTTGATAACATTACATTATAAGTATTCATGGCCTATTCCGCATGGTTATTGCTATATATGTGTACTATAATATGAAACAGTGTGTCTGTGCTCATAGTCCATTAGATGCGGTACTCGTATGCATATAGCATTATCAGTAACGGTTAAGTATTGGGCAAATATTCAAAGATTTGCATTTGTTCTGTCGTGACATAAGCTAGCGGAGTATTTCGACTGAATTCCAAATGTGTCGCGATGCCTTAGGCATTCTCTAGTTGAATCCAGCCAACGTGTAAGAACTACATGCAAGAACGCATGGCAGTGGTTGCTACTCATCTGATTGATGTTATGACATGAATGAAATGCATTAACACGAAGAAGCCTCAAGTAAGAAAGTAAACAGACCGCCAAATGCAATATTTTTCTTTAAAAAATATATCAGCTTCAGCCACTTAATTCAAGTTTATTTTGTGGTTTAAATAAAGAAAAATACGCCCCGACTTTTCCTTATGTTATACGAGAAAAACTCCAACTCCGGTCGTTGATTTCCAGTCCTTTGAACTCCAGCCTCCATCCTCCAACCTAGTTGTGTTCTGTCTTAGA
Organism: Pictodentalium vernedei; assembly: GCA_031216915.1. Taxonomy (NCBI): domain Eukaryota; kingdom Metazoa; phylum Mollusca; class Scaphopoda; order Dentaliida; family Dentaliidae; genus Pictodentalium; species Pictodentalium vernedei. The sequence continues at coordinate 366,493,464 of CM062294.1, forward strand.
ATCTAGAAGTAATCTAGAAGCCAGCAATCTAAGTCTGTTAAGAATTAGACGTTGTTTTGCGATATGTGTTTTTTGTAATTTATTGATGTTTAATGGTGCATATTTCTCCACAATATTTAATTATGACCGGGGATATTTCTACCCGCATATCGTGGGAGTTTGCGCTCACACTGCTGTTGAATAAATGTGAGGTCCATTTCTCCACAAAGACATAAAGAAATTTCTTTGTATACTCGTCACAGAAATTGCAATCAATAAATGACTGAGTCACCTTCAGCATTTCAAAATATGGCACGAGTGCCAGAGCGGAGGATAGAACGCGAGAGGCCGCAGTCACCGAGTTTTATTCTTCCGCGATGGCACAGGTACTATATCGATTAACCCATTTACACACGTGTGTCGTTCTGTGTTCACTACACGTCCATCAAAACAATTATTAGAAGAACACTCAGCAATTCATTTGAATACTCTCAAAAAAGAACACATTTTATCGCCAACCAAATTTGTGAGGGAAATGCGTATTACTATTTCGTCCCCTGAGTTCCAATGTGTCCTATGTGCCTACTGGCACATAGAACACATTGGAACTCAGGGGACGATTTTTGCTATTGCTAGCGATTCAAATTGTAAATGCGGCGTGCGATTTTGTAGAATATTTCAATGAAATTTCGCTTCTTTACAAAAATAGTCCTTCAGCGATTTCTGTTCGGCACAAATGTGCGGAACGGATTTTCATTTTCCACATGGTTTAGTGATGCTGTAGATGGGGAGTTCATAGAACAGGCGTGTAATAAATAGATTTCCATTCCTGGTGGTAATGTCATAAAAATTCAATCAAATCATGTATTGATTGAACATTCCTTACGTTGATTGATAGAAAATGGATGTTTATTTTATTTTTTAGATTTAATGGACCAGAATATATCTGTTGGTGGGAAAAGCGAACCTTTGCCGGCCAACAGAAACATTCCAAGCGAGTGAATCGAAACATAAACAGGAACAAGGCCGTGAAAGTGTTGTCCTTTTGTTTCATTTTCTTGCAACAGTGTTTTCCATTTGCAATGGTTTATTTATGAACTCATAGTAGCAGGGATAATACAGTTCGTGGAGAGTGTATTATCACTAAATCACCCGCAGAGTGGAGATTCACCCCAAGCAATAATTGCAAATTTGTTGCAAAGCATAACAAGTGCAAGCAAAGTTTCAACCAATGGACCTCCGGGTTGAACCCGGAGGTCCATTGGCTGAAACATTGCTTGTGTTTTTAGTCGATATATTCAAAATTTGAAAGTCACAGATTGGGTGATAACTCCACTCCGCGGGTGATTTAGTTACAATCCACTCTCCACGTACTGTATGTTCCGCCCAGACAGCAATCCCATTATGATCGAATTTGGTGGACCAGTTATAAATCGACTGGGTTTGGTGCGAGCTCTCAGCAATCTTATAACCGTTGGATATAGCAGATTTTGGTGGGCTAATGTTTGATTTTGCCATGAGTACCACAATAGTTAAATTGCTTCAACATTGATGAGATTGTTTTCGATACCAGTGTTCATAGTAAATATTATTTCAAATTAAGCAGTCTGAGCAAATCGTATAGCCCCGACCTTGAATACGTAATGTCATATTTGCTGTTTTTTTTATCAGAAATGGGCAATTTTAAAATTGACATTTCAATTAATTTAATGTAATTACCAATTTAACAGGTTCTAAGAGGTCATTACTTTCTTAGTACCATTGGGGTGTCAGTCCCAGATAACTTCACATTAGCCTGGACCCGATTTGAAGCTACCAAGGGCAGATATATCGGCCGGTATGAAACAGACCAAGTAATAACCTCTTTACTTATTAAACCAAAATAAATAATTATAAAATTTCGAAGATATGTGACATTTTCTGACAGTGTTATTGTTTCTCATTGTTTTCACAAATATCGAAGTTTCCTCTTGTCATAGTTAATTTAACCGAAGTCCTCGACTTCCCCACTGAAGAAGCCGCGACGTGCGGACAGTTAAACTACCTCGTCTCAAAATTCGACGAATCACTTGCTTATAAATTTGAATTTCAATCTGCGATGGATTTTCTGTACAACTGTCTTTTTTTCTTGACTCCATCCACCTTATCCTTACTTATTGCCAGCATTAATTACTCACCATAAATAACCTACTGTCTAATAACACCAACTTTACTAACTGATTGCTTTTGGTGAATAACGGTAAACGATCTCGCTGTAAACAAAATGGTTGCGCCCAGTAATGTATCGAGGGACAGCCCTAGCGTGGTTCATATCGCCCGAGATCAGCGTCATATCAGCCGGGTGTGAAGTCCTTCAGTTAAAACTAGAAGTCCTGTCACGAATAGTGCGCTTATCTAGGCTTAATTGCGCGTTGGAATTGCGCGCAATTGCCATATCGAATGGCATCCAAAGCACGGCAGGCTCTCTTGGTTACTCATAGCAAACACATGCAATGTTTCTGCCAATGGACCTCCGGGTTACCCGGAGGTCCATTGGCTGAAACATTGCTTGTGCACAGGCCATATGTACAGAATTTGATAGCTTTACTTGGGCCATAACTCGTACATTAACGCGCATATCAACGTGCTATTTGTGCGCATTTCATGACAGGACTTCTAGTTTTAACTGTATCAGCAAATATCACATGCAAAACAACAAATAATCTGGATATTATATATTTATTTTCATTTTTTAATTAACGGTGAACATCACTTTCAAATCCATGATCAGACACCACATGGAACTGCGTGTATTCAGGCCTATCCATCTGCAAAAAGAAGAATAGAAACAAATTAACAGGACTGTTACACTGCTCATGTTTTAATTTGTAAAACACAATATGTGCACATTCATATATGATCTCTAAAATCAGCTGGTTAAAAATTCATCTAAATCATTTTCAATCAACTAGTTGATTTGGGTTACTTTCTAACTAGCTGATTTTAGTGTGCAACTTCAATTTAAGGTGTATGCTTGCTGCAGTGTATCATTAGTTAATAGTGTCAGGTGAGACCCTGAGTCATGAATAAATTGGGATTTCAAAAATTGTCTTTAATTTGATGTTTACAAATCCCTGCAAAGTGTCAAAATACGATTCGATTTGATTCAAAATTGCCCTTATTATTCGATCGATTCGATTTCCGTCGGGCTGATTCGGGCATTTCCTAATCTTCTAGATGTTGTTAAAATCCCACCAAGTATTTTCCATTGGACTACTATCTGTCACGTTGGCCTTTTTATGGAAATTTTATGGTGAACGAGGAGTTCAAGGGGGTTGCCTTTTCAGAACTACTTTTATTACGTTATGCAGTATTACACTTTTCTGATTAATTTGTCAAAAGAGACGAATCGTCATTTAATATAATACTTAAGTAAAGACTGGCAATATTTACAACTATAGGAGAACTATGTGCAACATGACTAACGTGAGATTTTATTCGACATTCGTATCGATTCGATTCGAAATAGTCTACCTGATTCAGTTCCATTTTATAAAAGGTTACAACTATGTCAGGTGCCTATATATGTACAATCCAGTCGGCTGTCTATCTGATTTATATTCAATACAATCATTTCTACCGTATATCTGTTTCATACTGAATACACGCATGTCTGTTGTATATATGTTTTATATTGAATACAAAAATGCCTGTTGTCTATCAGTTTTAGAAGGAATTAAATATTGTGTGTTGTATATCTGATGTATAGCGAATACAATCATGTCTGCTATATAACTGTTTTGTGTTGAATTCAATCATGTCTGGTGTGTATCTGTTTATATTGAATACAATCATGTCTGTTGTATATTTGTTTTATATTCAATACAATCTTGTTTGCTGTATATATATTTTATATTGAATACACTCATGTCTGTTGTATATCTGGTTTATATTGAATAAAATCATGTCTGCTGTATATCTGTTTTATATTCAATACAATCTTGTTTGCTGTATATATATTTTATATTGAATACACTCATGTCTGTTGTATATCTGGTTTATATTGAATAAAATCATGTCTGTTGTATATCTGTTTTATAGTCAATACAATCATGTCTGCTGTATATCTGTTTTATATTCAATACAATCTTGTTTGCTGTATATATATATTATATTGAATACAATCATGTCTGTTGTATATCTGTTTTATATTCAATACAATCATGTCTGTTATATATCCGTTTTATATTCAATACTATCTTGTCTGCTGTATATCTGTTTTATATTCAATACAATCTTGTCTGCTGCATATCTCTTTTATATTCAGTACAATCTTGTCGGTTGTATAACTGTTTTATAATGAATACAATCATGTCGGCTATGTATCTAAACTATAATGAATACAATCCTTGCGTTGTAAATATGTTTCATATTGAATACAATCGTGTCTGATGTATCTCTGTTTTATATTGAATGCACCCTTGCCTGTTGTATATCTGGTGTATAATGAATACAATCTTCTCAACCGTATATCTGTTTTATATTCAATACAATCTTGTATGTTGTATATCTCTTTTATATTGAATACAATATTGTCGGCTGTATATCTGGGTTATATTGAATACAATCGTGTTGGCTGTATATTTGATTATATTGAAAACAATTACGTCTGCTATATATCTATTTTGTATTGAATACAATCATGTCTGGTGTGTATCTGTTTTAAATTGAATACAATCTTATCTGGTGTATATCTATTTTATATTGAATACAATGTTGCCTGTTGTCTATCTATGTTGTCTATCTATTTTATATTGAATACAATGTTGCCTGTTGTCTATCTATGTTGTCTTTCTATTTTATATTGAATACAATCGTATCGGCTGTCTATCTGGATTATATTGAATACAATCACGTATGTTGTCTATCCCCTTTGCATCAAATACAATCATGTATGTTGTATATCTGTTGTATATTGAATACAATCCCGTTTGCTGCCTATATGCTCTATTGAAGACAATGCTGTCGGTTGTTTTGCTGGCTTACATGGTGTACAATTAACGATATGTTATATAACGAATACAACCATCTCTGCTAATTATCTATTATATATAACACAATCACGATTGTTGTATATATGATTTATATCGAATACACCCATAACTGCTGTCTATCGGTCATAGTGAATACAAGACTGCCTGCAGTCTGTCGGTTATATTGAATACGATCCAGTCTTCTGGCTGTATATTTGATATTGAACTCAATCCTGCTGGCTGTGTATTAACTATAATCATGTCGGCTGCATACCTGTTTTGTATTGAATACTATCCCGGCTGATATCTATCTGTTTTATATTGAATACAATCCAGCCGTAAGTCTATCTGTTTATACCGAATATAATCCTTTCTTGTGTTCAACTGTTTTACATTGAAAACAATCCTCTCGGGTGTCTATCTGTTTTATATTGAATACAACCCTATCTGCTGTCTATCTGCATTATATTGCATACAATACTCAGTCTGTGTCTAACTGTTTTACAGTGCATGCAATCATGTCTGCTGTCAATCTGGATTATATTAGAAACAACCCTGCCAGCTGTCTATTTGTTTTACATTGAATACAACCCCGCCTGCTGTCTAACTGTGTTATATTGAATGCAAGCATGTCTGCTGTCTAACTGTTTTACATTGGCTACAATCCTGTTTGCTGTGTATCCGGATTACATTGGATATGACCCTGTCTTCTGTCTATCTGGATTATATTGGATACAATCCTGTCTGGTGTTTATCTGGTTTATATTGGAAACAATACTATCTGCTGACTATCTGGATAATACAGGATACACTCATGTATGCTGTCTTTCCGGATTATATTCGATACAATCCTGTCTTTTCTCTATCCTGATTATATTGGATGCAGTCATGTCTGCTGTCGATTTGTTTCACATTGAATAGAGCCATGTCTGCTGTCTACCTGGATTATATTGGATACAATCCTGTCTGTTGTCTAACTGTTTTACATTGGATACAATCATTTCTGCTTTCTATCTGGATTATATTGGTTACAATCCTGTGTGCTATCTAGCTGTTTTACAACAGAATCAATCATTTCTCCTGTCTCCCTGGATTATATTGTTACAATTATGTCTGCTATCTAACTGTTTCGCTTTGGAATCAGTCCTGTCTGCCTTCTGTCTGGATTATATTGGATATAATCCTGGTTGCTGTGTATTTTGATTATATTGGATACAATATTGCCTGCTGTCTAACTGTTTTACTACGAATACACTCCTGTCCGCTGTCTATCTGGGTTATATTGGATACAATCCTGTCTGATGTCTATTTGTTTTTCATCGAAGTTAAGCAACGTCGAGGCCGATTAATCATTGGATGGGTGACCGTCTGAGCAATCAATTCAGACTTCCCGCGTTGTGTCCTTGGACAAAGCACTTAACCCCGATTGTCCACATGGGGGCACGATGATGCCGTGCACTAAGGCGTACTGTACGTCGATGGTACGCATGTCTTCAACCAATCTAACCCTGTCTGTGCTGAAGTGCGGAGTTACAATGTTGGGGAGCTGGCAGCTGCTCGTCGTTGCTCGGTGGTTCTCACGGGGTCCTCCGGCTTCCTCCACCCGTAAAACTGTCACGGGCATGATTAGCCATTGTGCATAAGTATATGACCTTAAACACCCAAAAATACATAGAATACAATCCTGTCTCTGTCTAACTGTTTTACATTGGCTACATTAATTTCTGCTTTATATCTGGATTATATTGGATACAATCCTCTCTGCTGTATATTTGTTGTGCATTGAATACAATCCTGTCTGCTGTCTAACTATTTTACATTGCAATCAGTCCTGTCGGCTGTCTATATGGAGTATATTGGATACAATCCTATCTGCTGCCTGTTTGGATTATATTGGATACAATTCTGTCTGCTGTCTATCTGGATTATATTGGTATAAATCATGTCTGATGTCTATTTGCTTTACGTCGAATACTGTCCTGACTGGTATCTCTCTAGATTTTATTGGACACAATCCTGTCTGCTGTCTATCTAGATTATATTGGTATCAATCAAATCTGATGTCTATTTGCTTTACATCGAATGCTGTTATGACTGCTGTCTCTCTGGACTATATTGGATACAGTCCTGTCTGCTGTCTATCTGGATTATATTGGATACAAGCATGTGTGCTGCCTCTTTGTTTTACATGCAATACAGTCCTGTCTGCTGTCTATTTGGATTATATTTGATACACTCATGTGCGCTGTCTAACTGGTTCATATTGAATACAACCTTGTCTAATGTGCATCTGGATTATATTGAATTCAATCCTTCTGCTGTCTATCTGGATTATATTGGATACAACCCTGTCTGCTGTTTAACTGTATTGTATTGAATACACACCTGTCCGCTGTCTATCTAGATTATATTGGATACAATCATGTCTGTTGTTTAACTGTTTGTACTGAATGCACTCCTGTCTGCTGTCTATCTGGGTAATATTGATTACAATCCTGTCGTCTGCTTTGAGTGAAATGCTTCAGTTTGCTGTCTATCTGTTTTATATTGTCAGTTGGATTTCTGTTTGATATTATATACAATTCTTTCAGTTGATTATCTGATTTAATTTGTTAGTAGAGTAACATCCTTTTATGCAGCTCTATTTCTGAAGCTTTCTTCACCAAATGCCACCTGTATTTATCGTTAAGACATACAAGTAGATGTGGTCCGTTCAAAACCCGCTTCCTTTGATCTTCATCAATATTAGTGTCCGTAGGTTGTTTGTTTATTCATACTTTTCTAACGGACGCAGATTATTGCCGCCCTGCCCCATCATACATATTTTTTTTTCTGTGCACGTGGACCACGATACACTGACTTTGCTCATTGACAGCTTTGTATACTCTCCCAAACTATGGTCACTGTTCCGAAATACGTTTCTGGATCTGATGATTACGTAGCTACGACTTTCGAAGTTGATAGCATTTTAGTAAGAAGCCACCTATGTTTTGTTTCCTGGGGGAGTGGGTGGTCGAATATGCCGAGCTGCTCCACCGATCGGTCATCCAGTCCTTAATCGCGACAGATGTCAGTGGGTTTGAGATTCTGTGAACTACCATACTGAGGTATATCGCTTGATAATGAATAGCAAAAACATTTGCCACTGCCCTACTGATATCTAAAAGCTATTTATACCATACTCACCTTTCTTACTACCTGCGAAAATACCGTATGTTAAATTTTAGCCTTTAACCCCAGTACCCTTGTAAAGCTTATACTGCGGTTAACTCTTTACCTAACATGAAAAACAGACGACACTTGCAAAACAAAATCTTCAATAACTATTTTTTTCATTTCTTGTCTCAAAAACATAGGTTCTGACCCCTCGTTGGAACGAGCTCGACGAGCTCGTTCCAATGAGGGATAATAACCTATGTTTTTGAGACAAAAAAAATGAAAAAGATAATGAAAATTAATTGGCGATTTTTGAGAATAGCGCTGGCCGGTTTTGCGTTTTTACGTTGGGTGAAAGGTGAAAACGTTTTCAATGAGAATTCCATTAGAATAAAATTACACCCGTGGTAGTACACTTCGTGGTGTTTCCTTTTAACATATGACGTTTTGCGGTACAAACTAAGATGTGCAATGACTTATTAAGTTTAAAATACCTACAATCAGATATTTAAAATCACCACTGACGAGGTCTCTAGCTGACAATCAAACATTCACCTGCAGCCGGACGTACTACTCACGGGCGTTGATGTAAACAAAACAAACTCATGTGCTTGCGATAGAACGTATCGGCTTTGTTCTCCAATTTAAGTGACAATGTCGATTATTTATTGAGAGCATTGTATAAATAAAACACATAGGTATTAGGGCCGGTAATCGTAGAATAAGGGTTTGAAAAACTCGGCAGAGCCTCGTGTTCAAAACCCTTTCCTACTCGTGATTTAAATCTGATTACCGGTCCTAGTACTTATTTATTCCACATATCACATAGCCTACAGTTGGCTCATCTTTCGTTGAAACGATTATCTCATCATTCGTTAAACGAGATAGTTTACCATTCGTCCCCGCCCAGTACCAAGCGTGTCGATTCCATAATAGTTGAATAGGTTAAGTAGTTTTCCTGAAGCAACCAGAATTGTTTCTGGTTTGTCTCTTAGAGTCTATTGTGATTTTGCCAGAAGACAACCCCGTATTTAACTGGAAGCCCCACAACTTGTCCCCTTCGCTAATGTCGAATTTGTTTAGAAATTCTGACCAAAGCCACAATGCACTTTAAATAGAGCAATTCTTTCTCGGTTGCCGGGTACTACATTGTAAATTACCGAGAGAGAATGAATATTTACCTCTTAACAAAGCAGACGAACAGTCGTTTGTCTCATTTGTGGCCTATTTTCAAGTGAATTTAAACAAACATGACTTACACAGAAGTAAAATGTCGAAATACAATTAAACAAGGAAACGAGTTCGATATTCAACCCACCGGTTTCGGTGCTTGTTTGCACGCCGTTAGGATGTTAGGTCACTTGACTGCAAATTTTCAGTTTCAACGGTTTCTGTAAATGTTTTCTGGTCTGAGTTTCATTCTGTCATTCTTACGCTTTTACGACTAGTAGAATGCAGACATCAAACCAACGTGTAAACTTAAGGTGGTTTACACACAGATTGGCGCAGAGAAAACTGTGAAATAACCATTCCGCTTCGGGGACTATTATGATCCCGGATAAGTCTGGAGGTGGGATGGGGAAATCTCACCCGAGGGGCAAGATATTTGAACCAGACCCGAGGCTTGCCGAGAGTCTGGTTCAAATATCTTGCTCCGAGGGTGAGATTTCCCCATTCCCACCTTCAGACTCATCGAGGATGATTTTTCTCCTCCCACCATGCAGCGATTATGTTAGCCAGAGGTAATCGGGAGTCACGTGCTGATTCAATCAACTCATTTTGTATTCGTTGTTTTGATAAACTGATGACACCATCGGAAAGAGCATGCACAAGTTATGTATATACTAAAGGTATATACCACGAAATCGACTAGGAACGGTGGCAGCCCGAGGGTTGAAGAGTTTTAGAGCATCGAACTGTGATCACACTGCATTCCGATGACGTCAATATGAATTAGGTGGTAGCAAGAAACTGATACGATATGCATAACGTCATAATAACGTTATGAATGTATAACGTCACGTGGGTGGGGTGGGATACATCTGTCTCTCACTGCTATCTCACCCGGGACGCACGTATGTTACACATGCAGTTGGGGAGAAAAGTTCACGCCTTTCTCGGTCATCTCACATGTCTATGTTTCAACTATATTTGTAGATCAATGATGGCGGAGCGTAGGTTTCCATTGCAAGTTTATAACAAAGCGATCTATAACACGTGTTCATGGATACGTTTATTTGAAAAAACAATGCGAGCTTTCTTATGCTGGATCTTGTATAACTTAAGTTAGGCTACGTACTCCTGCGACTGCTAATTAAGACTTTATTAGGATGGGAGTAGTAGGAGAGCGATAAATTGTCCCCCATTACCCGGTCCTTTGCCGGTGCAGCTAGTGTTAAATTCCCATAGGGACCGGACTTTTGCCGGTGCAACGTTTTGCCGGTGCAAAACGTCGGCACCATACATCTGGGTCCGACAAGTGGTGTGACTACTGCATATATAGTATACTATGGTATGTATAGTAATATAATTAAACACAAGGCTCTGTGTATATAGTATGGGTTTGTGATGGAAAATTAATGGTGAAGATGGATTTCTTTGAAAGTTTTTCCCGCGAAACGGTTGACGTTGCTATTGACGCCGTGACGTCATGATACGAGCGCGACGTCATATAGATGCTGACCACTGTTATTGTCCACGAAACAATCTGACATAACGTTATACGGATCAGTGGATGTCGGACTTCTTGTAGGGGGGTGATCTGGTAGTAGTGGTATATATACTATTAACCCGTGAGTCTTCATATTATCCTATGTCCGCAATAGCTTGGTCAAGCAGTAGATGGGGGTAGGGGGAATGGTAATGTGGTATTGCGAGATAGTCACTGGTGGTTTAGATTGGCAGTACAGGATGAATGATCTGTTGGTCTATTACCCCCTTAGTACTAATATGAAAATACGTGACACGTAATAGTGCACACCCAATATTGTTAATTTCGGAATTTTCGGTAAATATTGCAGGCCCTAAGCAAGATTTTTCAGGAAAGAGATGGTATGTATCGCAGAAATAGCAGCGGTTATGTGAAATATAACAATTTTCCAAAACGTGTTGTAGAGCGACAAGCAAATAAACACAGAACCACACATGTATGTTCATATGTTTATATGGCGACAAATATGGCAAACGGGAAACTTTGAAAGATTGCGGAAGGATCAAACATGAGACAAGCTATAGTAAAACAAACCTTCATTTTTTAAACTGACAAAAGATCATAATTCAATGGCAAATTGGTTCATTAGAGTTTAACAACACTTTCAAAAACCAAGACTATATTATGAGCTGGATAGTACGTCAATTTCAATAACTAAGGTTATTATATCACGTTATTAGTTCCCAAGATCCTTCCCATCCTTCAATACCTAGACGAGCAAGAGTCGTACGTGGAGTCACTCATTCAGGCAATTACTCTATGGCTCATTTGTTCCATTCTGGTCGTTCGAGCAATCTGAGATGGTTAGCAAGCCTGTACTAGTGCTAGTAATGGTACAAGGCTGCAAGAGTGGAAGAAGACTACAGGTGTTGGTGACTACTGTAAAAGCTAATCAAAGGACAGAGGATGGCAATATTGGGAAAATCAGTAATAGTGGTATTGGAGATATGAAGATCATGGACAGGTCTACTAGAACTGAGCAGATGTTTGGAGCTAAATTATCATCGGGTATATATAGTACTATGTCATCATGTCATAGGTATCCTCCTATACCCCGATGGGCATTAAGAGTCGTAAAAGAAATTGCTCTTTCGATACTCATTTGCTCAATGGGATTTGAGTCATTCGGGCAATGACTTTTTCAGTAATTGCTCAAAAGCTTATTCGCTCGATAAGATTCGAGTCGTTCGTATGATACCTATCCCTGCGTGATTGTACTTTGGGTTTGAGGATGATAGAGGACTTCGTTATACACAAGGAAGGCAAAAACTGAGACGTCCAAGACAAAATAGACTGTTAGGATAGGCAGAAATGGGGCCAGTAAAAGGCAAAACAGGCCAGAAAATAGAAGGATAAACCACAGAATATATCGGGATAGATAAAATACTGAGACTATGGTGCACATTCGAAACAATAAAGTTACTCTTATAGACTTATACAAAGGAATGCGTCTATTGTTGGGCAAAAAGAAGAATTCTAGGGGACAACAGATAGAAACCGAATATTTAGTGGGAAATCCGCACTAGTAAAAGAACTGTTGGATTTATTTGGGTAATTTTACAAAGTATTCGAAGAAATACAATTACTCATACCAGGAAACGCACCTCAACTGAAAGCACTGCATGCTACTCTTTTAAGCCCAAAATTGAGGAATCCGTGCCAAATAAAGTTGTTTTGATGGTTTAGAGGATTTGTCTGGATGTTCGTGGTAATTCGATTTATTCTAGTTCACGTATAATTTATCCACATGAGACCTCTCATCATTCATTTAGCACTACGTGCTACTATTATAGGCCCTTCATGGGGGTTTGGTAGTTTGGGTAGTTTTGGATTATTTAGAGGGATTGTCAGGTTTTTTGTTGTAATTAAATTTACTCTTATTCAATCGAATACACCCTCCGAACACACCCCTTTCCTATCAGAAGGTTTTGGGTCACATAGAAACCATGTGCTACCTTAGAAATCAAGATGGCGGTGTCAGATATACAAAATGGACGACATACACTCGTCTCACCTCAACAAAAATGTGCGGCGCATGCATACTAGGACCACGTATCACTATGGGGATGTTGTCACAAGATGACAGTCACGCGGGCTACAATGACAATCAAAAATGAAGTAACTGGGCCATGTCACATGGGATCGGGCTAATGTGGGTCGATCGGGTACATGATTTACTACTAACAACAAGCCGAGAGATACATGGCTCGATCCCCAGCAGGGGTAACTGCGTTGTGTCATTGGGCAAGGCACTTAATCACGATTTCCCAAGTGGGGCACAGTGGCGCAGCCATGGGGGCGTCCTGGGGGCACATCCCCCCTTCAAAAAAAATAATTCCGATAGGATCAACAATCCAATGTCGAGTTGTGACAGTACAAAAGTGGGTTTAATCATTATCAACTTATCGTCCGGAAACCAATTGTTTACAATTTACTATGTGAAGGGTCACTATGACCTTGACGTTAGACCTACTGATTCCAAAATAAATAGGGCTCCTTCTTGCAACAACGACAACCTACCTATGAAGTTTCATGACTTTGGGTGGAACCATTGTCAAATTATCATCTGGAAACCAATTTTTTACGATTTATTATGTCCAAGGTCAATGTGACCTTGACCTCTGACCTAGCGAGTCCAAGATAAATAGGGTCTTCCACTCACTTAGGCCAACCTACCTGAATTACTATGTAGAAGGTCACTGTGACCTTGACCTTTCACCTAGCGAGTCCAAAATAAATACGCTTCTTCCTCTCACCGATGCCAACCATCCTATGAAGTTTCATGAATGTGAGTTTAATCATAGACAAGTTATCATTCGGAAACCAATTGTTTACAATTTACTATGTTCATAGTCACTGTGACCTTGACCTTTGACCAAGCGTGTCCAAAATAAATAGGATTCTTCCACTCACCGATGCCAACCTACCTATGGAGTTTCATGAACGTGGGACGAACCATTATCAAGTTATCATCCGGAAACCAATTGTTTACACCCGTCCGCCATTCACCAAACTATAAGACGAGCCTGACTTCGTCACAACTTGACTAAACAAGAGGCCCCAAGGGGCATTAATCGCTCACCTGCCAACGTGGTTCAAAGAAGTATTTGGGGTCACATTCAGTTATACATGGTTCATCAACACTACAAAGAAATGAAGGCATGAGAGGCAAATTTTATGGAAAAACACTAAGGAATCGATTTGAACAAACCTGAACCTAACATGCTCCCCATGCCACCCCCACCCCTGCCCGGCTCCGTGGAGAGCCCAAATAATAAGCCAGGGACTCAAAGGTAACAAACTTGAACCTGATCCCCCTTGAGATGTTATATACCAAATATGAAACAATTCTGACCAGTGGAGCTGAAGAAGGAGGTTTTTAAAGAAATGTCCTCACATTGCATTAAGTTAATCTTTGGGCTCCAATAGAGAGCCCAAATACTAACTGAGGCACCCAATTTGTACAAACTTGAATCTGACCCTCTTAGAGATGTTGTATACCAAATAGGAAAGCATTCATACCAACTATGAGAGATTTTTAAAGAAATTTCCTCATATTTCACTAAGTTAAAATCCGGGCTCCTACTGGGAGCCCGATTATTAACCCATGGACTCGATTTGAATAAACTTGAATCTGACTCACACCCCCCCCCCTCCCCCACACACACACACCCCTAGAGATGTTTTTTACCAAATATCAAAATATTCTAAATGATGGTTCTGGAGTAGATTTTTTTAATTTAAAAAAAAAAATGTATGGGTCCTATCAGAGCAATGCCCCTTGTGGTGCCCATTGTGGGCGCGGCAAGGTTATTTGTATAGACTTGAATTGACATATGATAAGGAACATGCACACCAAATTTGGTTCAATTTGCACCAGTAGTTTGGGAGAAGTCGATAAGGTAAAGTTCACGACGGACGACAACGGACGGCAAGTGAGAAGTTAAGCTCCCTTCGGTGAGCTAAAAATCATCCATACCCCCCCCCCCCCCCCTCCCCTCCAAGTTAACCCATGTAGGGAACTTTAGGCAAGAAATTATTTTATTATGGAGATATTTATACTTGCAGGATGTATAGGGTGTGGGGTGCGTAATAGCAGATTTATGTGTGATATCCGACCTATCTCAATTTAATGACACCAATGTTGTCAGTTATTTGCCAGACTCGAGAAAAAAACGTCGCCGGTGTTCCGTCGCCGGATTTACGAAATAACCTCGCCGTTATTTGGTAATTTATCTGTTTCTTCTGGTCCGGGTTCGCTATTTAAAATTGATGAATTTGATAGGAAAACGTAGGAATCGTGAACAAAAGTAAGACGGTAATATTATTTGATAAGCAATTGCTGCCACTTTAAAAAAACATATTTGTCTTTATTTTGTGTGATATCATTAGGCATACTTATTTAATTCTATTCATTTAGTTTCCTATTTTTAGTCGAATGTTTCAACAACAAAAAACCTTGACTATTGGTATGGCAAGGGTCGGTCGCCGGGCAGGCGGCCCTTTTTGCTAAAAAACTTAGTTATTTCTGGACGGGTTTTGATATTTGGTGTGCAGCTTGATGTGCACGTGCAACACCCAATGACGCAAAATGGGGCGTGTCTGCGCTTTTTTCTCAAGAGTTATAGCCCTTGATAGCGCGATATTTCAACAACAGAGGGCCGTGCATCAAATAAGAGGAAAAATTTAGTACTAGACGACTTTATTAGTACTAGACTACTTTATGGGTAGATGTGCACAAATGACATTCATTCACATTTGCAACTTTACTGTGTTATTTTTTCCACTATACCCCACCCCCAAATTTGTGTTCCAAAATACTCTTTCAATGAAGAAATTATTTTCTAACATTGTTTAACCCTTTACCAAATATAACGGCCAAAAGTTGCTGGTGCAATTCACAAGTGTTGTCATTCCATGTTCATTGTTTTCTCGTTTTTTGTGTCAAAAAGATAGCTTATGACCCCTCATTGGAATGAGGTCATTCCAATGGTGTAAAAAGTCATGTTTTTGACACAAAAAATTAGTGAGTCAATAAGTTTGTGGGCAAGGGTAATCAGCTTTTCAAGTTAAGTAAAGGGTTAACAGCATAATTCAGACAAACATCTCAATACCAGTAAATAAAAGTGCTATATGGGCTTTCTGGCTGTGGGTTTGAATGGTGACTTGGAAGGGGGTTGGAAGATTGGACCACCCCCCCCCCCCCCCCCCGCCCCTAGTACTATGAAGAGGAGCCATGGTTTAATTACATTTGTTAATACATGTGTACATGTAGGGTAAAATTGGTTGTTATTTGGCATTTGCTGGAGGCTGTAGTGTGCCCCTGGAGGCTACACTTGCTCAAGATGTGAATTTGCTTGCAATATATAGCCCTTACTGACAAAAACATATTTTTCAAAACAATAAAAAGTACTGTAAGGTGTGTGGTACCCCAATGAATTTTTAAATGTGAAATAATCTCTCAAAATAATAATTAAATCAGGTTCGGAAGACAAATTATGTATTTCCTTAATCAACCCCAATCCTATCAATAATACATTTTACCTCTTTCATATGACAAAAGGGTCATTTCTGCATGAGAATTCAACTTTTGGCTTCCACTGAGTTAAAAACATGGGAAATTTGTTGTTTTAAAGAAAACTGTCCAAACTGTGTCAAATGGCTTAAAAACTGCTGTTGCCTCCAGTACATTTTTCTACTATGTTACCTAATGAGTAAAAGGAGAGGTAAGGAATTCATGTAGCTTTTCTTTGAAAACTAACCTAATCCCAAAATAAAACTAAAATCTGCATCAGCATGCAATACTTTGAGGGAAAATTTGTCTCATTTAACCATATAGCAAGACAAAGAGTGGTGCTCCAACCCCAAGAAACAATATGAATGTCAATTTTGATTCAAAAATTAGGGTTGCAGCTATATAATTGACCAATATCAATAGACAGTACCATTTTATCCTAACAACTGATGTCAAATTTTCTTCTATATGTACATATGGATGTGGCAAAATATAGCCTTGAAGATGTCCCCCTAGTATGCCCCTTTTTATCAAAAACTAGGATAAAATTCATAAATTAATTGATGTTGTTGACACATAACAAACCTCTTGTAATATTAAATTTCCCATTTGTGATAGTTTTTAAATCACATTCTGGCTTCTGAAGATATGTCACAATGCATGTGATGAATATTTTGCCATTCTTGTGAAAAAAGCCTCACTTTCTCAGTTAAGGGACCTAGAGTCATTGGTATGGAACTGACAAAACATTAAACACTGATTTTTTCCAACAGTATGACCAGCTGAGTACTGCTCCTATGGTATCTCATAGCACTGTTGCCTAAAACCATCAAATATTGATTCTGTAGTGAAGTGCGTGTCCCGCAAGCACATGTACCCACAAGGGCTCGTTTACAACCTTCGATTTAATCCCTACAGGCACCCATTCTGATAAAAAGAGTAAAATTAGGGAAAATACATGCATGCATAGTACCCAGTGGGGATAACTCCGATATTTGCTTCAGGAATGTAGTGCTCTTTAATGTTTAATATATTTGTGTATGTGTGTGTATGGGAGGGGGGTCAACTGCCAGTTGTTGAAAATGTAGGACTGTGCAAATGAAAAACAAACCAACATTTTGTATGATGGACAGACAAACATGCAATCACAAACCTTTAAAGTGACAGGCTACATGTACAGAGGAATGGTATGATGGATGGACAGACATGCAATCACATATTTTGAAAGTGACAGTCTGCATGTACATAGGAATACTGACTGACATACAATGAAAAATATAGTGAGAAGAGCCAAGACAGGGTTGTCAAATAGAAAAAAACTCAATGAACCCTGAGTGCTGCAGTACTAAAGCAAATCATAGGAAACTGAGAGTGTATGCTGTTAACTTTCTCATCAGCTGAGTGGTTTTCAGTATGAGTGGTAGAGGCACAATTCTCAATGTAGTTTTGTGCTATAACATGGTGACCCTGACAACACTAGTACCAGACTATTATATTGATATGTGCACAAAAGCCATTCATTCACATTTGCTACTTTGTTACTTTCCCCGATGTACCCCAACCCCCTTCCCCAAATTTATGTTCCAAAATACTCTGTGAATGAACAAATTGTTTTTTAACATTTTTAATCACTAACTCATTGTAATGGTCAAAACAGGCTTAGTAGCACCATTCACCAAAACTGCCATTCAATGTTCATTATTTTTGCATCAAAAACATTGTTTATGACTCCTCATTGGAATTAGCTCATTCCAGTGGAGGGGGTGGGGGTCATAGCTATGTTTTTGACGCAAACAATAAAAATAAATTAGTTATTCAAAAGTGCTATCTTCTTTTCATGTAAGGTAAAGGGCTAACATCATAATATGGAGAAAGCTTCTATTAATCATTCAGTCAATGTAATGGCCAAAACCGGCTAGCACCATTCACCAAAATTGCCAGTCAATGTTAATTATGTTTGCACTTTTTGGCATCAAAAACATTGCTTATGACCCTTCATTGGAATGAGCTAGTTCAGCTCATTCCAGTGAGGGGCGTCATAGCTGTTTTTGACAAAAAAAAATTAAAACAAATTAGTTATTCAAAAGTGGTACCTTCTTTTTATGTACAGGGTAAAGGGTTAACACCATAATATGGAGAAAGTTTCTGTTAATCATTCACTCAGAGTAATGGCCAAAACCGGCTAGCACCATTCATCAAAATTGCCATTCAATGTTAATTATTTTTGCATTTTTGGCATCAAAACATAGCTTATGACCCCCTCATTGGAATGAGCTTGTTCAGCTCATTCCAGTGAAGAGGGGGGGGGGGGGGGGGTCATAGCTATGTTTTTGACCCAAACATGAAAAGAAATTAGTTATTCAAAAGTGGTATCTTCTTTTCATGTACATGTAAGGTAAAGGGTTATAATATGGCGAAAACTTCTATTATACCAGTGAATACAAGTGAAATTGGGGTTTTCTGGCCAAGTGTTTGGATGGTGATTTGAAGAGGATTGGAATATAATTGGAATCCCCTCTGTAACAGGTACTATGAGGGGAAACCATGGTTTAATTAAATGTGTTAATAGGTAAAATAGGTGGTTACATGTGTATTGGGTATCTGCCAGAGGTTATAGTGTGCTACTCAGTTCTGGATGCCACACCTGCTCAAGATGCATTTAACTGCATTATTTTTGGCAATATATGGCCTTTATTACTGACTGTGGCAAAAATATAACTTTTCAAAAAATAAAACAGTATTATTCAGTCTGTGTTTCTTGAATGGACATTTAAATGTGAAATACGTGTAATATACAAAAAATAATAATTAAATCAGTGTTGGAAGCCAAAATACATGTACATTTACATGTAATCATTTCCTATAATCAACCCCAAACCTTCCAAAGGGTAACGTACAAAACTTTTCCCTGACAACCCCCCACCGCCCCCCCCCCCACCACCACCAAATCATTTTTCACACAATGCGCAACCACTCCCACCCCCACCCCCCCTAATGTTTTTTTCAGGTGAACAGAAATTCCTCCCTCCATAATTTCTAGTGAACCAAAATCCCCCCCCCCCCCAACCCCCACTAATTTGTTATTTGTTAGAAGTATATTTAAAGCCATACAAAAATGTCCAAAACTTTTTACCGCTCGAGGCAGAGCACTTCCTTAAACTCCAATAAATAAATAAATAAATAACTGTTTTGATAAATAGTTACTGAGGCATGTTTTCTTGTAAATGAGTGTTTTTGTAATTTACAAATTAAATACATAAGTTTTTAAATCCCTGCCTTTTAACCTTTTGGTGTGAAAGGCCGGGAGGGGGATTTTTGTACTGCTCTTAAAATAATGCGGGAGATTGTGGTACTAACCTCAAAAACTGTAGGGAGGGGGATTTTGCTAGGTGTGTAAAAATGATTGGGAGGGATTTTAACCTACATTCTAATGCTTCCAAAGATACATTTTACCTCTTTCATTTGATAAATTCTGCTTGAGAATTCACAGCTTTCTTTGAAAACTACCCCAATCCCAAAATAAAACTAAAATCTGCATCAGCAGACAATACAATAGTTTGGTGAAAAATCTGTCTCATTCCACTCCACACAAAACAAAATGAATATCAATTTTGTTTTAAAAACTGGTGTTGCAGCTATATAAATCACCAATATCAATAGATAGTGCCATTTTATCCTAACAAATGATGTCAAATTTTTTCTTCTGCATATTGATGTGGTAAAATATAGCCCTGAATGTGTCCCCTAGACCCCCAACATACCCACTGTCATCCAAAACTATGATATAATTCATAAATTAATTGATGTTGACACAAAACCAACCTCTTATGATATTAAATTTCCCATTTGTGATAGTTTTTAAATCACATTCTGGCTTCTGAAGATATTTCACAATGTGTTTGTAAAAAAGTTTTTTTTTTTTTTTAAATCTCTCAGATTTCTTAATTAAGGCACCTAGAGTCATTGGTATGTCTCTGACAAAACATTACACATTGATTTTTTCCAACAGCATGACAGTGCAGCTCATGTGGTATCTCACAGCACCATTAAAATGCCTAAAACCATCAAATATTGCTTCTGTAGTGCAGTGCTTATGCTGCAAATATCCATAAAGGCACTTTCACAACCTTGGATTTAATCCCTACAGACACTCATGACATATTTTGATAAAAAGAGTAAAATTAAGAAAAATACAATGTACATGTATGTTTTCCAGAGAGAATGAATCAGATATTCAAAAAGATACTGCTCTTTAATGTTTAATATATTTGTGTATGCGTGTGTGTGTAAGGTGGAGGGGGTTACAATGTGAAAAATAGTCAGAAGCCAGTTACTGAAAATGTACATGTACAACCGGGCAAATGAAAAGCATAGAATCGCTGTCTGTGATGGACGGTTCTTGGACAACTTGCACCCTGGACGATTCATACCACAATTAGGGGGTAACGAATTGTCTTGACAATAAGGTACAAATTGTCTCGGCAATAAGGTACAAGTTGTCTTGACAATAAGGTACAAGTTGTCTAGACAAAAGGTACAAATTGTCCCAGTAAAAGTTATGAATTGTCTCCTTTTTGGTACAAGTTGTCTCAAGTAAGTGTACTAAACTGTTCCATGTATTAACCAAGCCAGAAAATAAGCAGCCTGTCATCTGCAAAATGAGGTCCCCAGAGGGTGAATTTAATGATGGTGCCCTGCACAGCAGGGTAGCATCACTAAATTTACCCTCTGTGAACCTCAGTATGAATCAGGGTCTCAAAACTAAACAGAAAGAGGTGCCCAGAGGATAAATTGGCCCACTATATGGGATAGCATCACCAAATTCACCATCTGGGAACCTCATTCTGTGAGTGTCAGACTGCTTATTTTCAGGCCTGGTATTAACTATTTAAATGTTTTTGACTCATGTTTTGGCTGAGTGAAATGAAAATGAAAAATCGACGGAGTGATAGTAATACAAAAACTTCGATTGGTGAGCCATCGCTTAACAGCATAAGGGAAAAAGCGATCTCTAGTATTATCAACTTCGGGTCTGTACGTGGTAAAAGAAAATTTATAGTAGATAGTAATGGATGTAGTTTTACAGTTAAAACACTATTTTTTTTAATGAAGCCACGATAATTCTTTAAATTGGTGAAGATCTGACAATAAATAATTTTATGATGCCCCAAAAAATAAGTTAAAGAGCGTGCCGCCTTAATAATTTAATTCTGAGCTCCCTCAGTGGAGCATTTTCTTTTTGCCGTTGTGACGTTGAATCTTTTTAGTGTCTACTTGCTTTTTACTTTAAGTAATGAAATTTGATATTCTATGCCTTTTTAAAATAATAGAAATGACATCGCCTTTTTTATCCTTTCTCCAAGTTTATAATTCTCTCCCAACCCCATCTCCATGTATATTTTTTTCAGAGGGGTTAATTAAGCAGGGTATGAATTTGCAGAAGTGGATACAAATTGTCCAGAGTGGGTACAAACTCTCAGATACTGCCCAGATGAGGGGTACAAATTGTCCTGGGAAAAGGCACAAATTGTCCAGGCATCGGGGGTACAAATTGTCCTGCAAAAGGTACCAATTGCCAGAGATACGAATCGTCCAGGCTGTGAGTTTTCCAACTCACTGATGGATGGATGGACAGACACAAATGCAGTCAAACATGTTGTAATAAATTAAATTTCAGTTTCCTTTTGAATGCGAAAACAAACTAGAATTAGTAGAAATGAAATATTTTCTCTGGAATCAGTGTGCAAATGTTATTTAGAGGTCGGTTCTGGGGAGGTTGGTATTTAGGCTTTTTTAAGTTTTTAAATGTTTTTTGCCATTTTTGGAGAAACATACATATCAGAATCCCCACCTCCATGTCAGACGAGGAGAGAGACGACATTGATTAGTTTGAGGATGAATTCAGTTCTATTCTGGTTGCAAAGCCTAAAGCATCCAGGAATTAAAACATTGTTTACCAAAACACAGAGGAAGTGTAATTCAAATGGGAGTTGTGAGTGGTTCTGGTATTTAGCCTTTAGGAGAACACGTCGGATCACAAAATTGGCTGGCCGCGACACTGTAATTCTGACAGTCTTAAACACACATTGTATTGTATCACTGGTAAAAATAGTTCACAGACTGGAGCCAGTGAACTTGTGAAGAAAAAAATCTTGGAAATAAACGAATATCGCTGTTCGCGTGCATGTCTGTTTCTGTAAAATTTTACTACAAGACTGCATGCCCGTGTTTTGAGAACAAAGATTTCCCCAGACCGTCCGTCAACATAACTTGTATTCATCCGAACTCCGGCTGTTTCTAAGGAAATCGGGCTATGTTCCCCACAAATGAAAAAGGCCCACTAAAAGTGTCAATAAATCACTTGTTTTATTTTTTAATTCGTTGTCAACAATTTGTGAAGTGTACGTTCTCAATTTAAAATTGAAACTGGGCTTTTGAATCTGACGAAACTGGCAACGGACGACATTGGCACTTCGAACTTTCAAACAGTACCTGGGTTACCTATGTACGCCCACGCCACTGCGTGGGTGTGCACTATTAACCTACCGAATCCTTTGTATTATCTTATGGCGGGTATTGGTAGTTTAGTGTTAGGTCAGGCCAGGCAGTATTATAATCGTTTGTTTAGAACGGGTGGCATAGGATGCATGGTATATACCCCTGTAGGTCCAGTCCTCAATATTATTAACCAGCCGATTGCTTTGTACTATTCTATGACTGGTATAGGTAGTACGTTATGGCAGGTCAAGTGGTTTTGTGGATTACTGCCTGGCAGTATAGAACAGCAGTATAGTATGGACAATGTATACCTCTGTGGGCCCCCGAAAGCCATTAGTACTACTAATCGACTTAATGCTCTATGTCATCCCATGAATAATATAGGTAGTATGTAATGCGGGGGCCAGACGTTATTGTGGGGTGAGTGTGTGTAATGCATGGCCATTCATCCTGTACTGCCAATCTAAACCACCAATGATTATCAGGAAAATCCATCTTCACCATTAATTTTCCATCACAAACCCGTACTATATACACAGAGCCCTGTGTTTAATTATATCACTATACATACCATAGTATACTATATATGCAGTAGGTACACCACTTGTCGGATCCAGATGTAAGATGCCGACATTTTGCACCGGCAAAAGTTGCACCAACAAAAACCCGGTTCCTATGGGAATTTAACACGAGCTGCATCGGCAAAAGTCCGGGAAATGGGGGACGACTCATGGATGATTTTTCTCCTCCCACCATGCAGCGATTACGTTAGCCAGAGGTAATCGGGAGTCACGTGCTGATTCAATCAACTCAGTTTGTGTTCGTTGTTTTGAGAAACTGATGACACCATCGGAAAGAACATGCACAAGTTATGTATATACAAAAGGTATACACCACGAAATCGACTGGGAAAGGTGGCAGCTTGAGGGTTGAAGAGTTTTAGAGCATCGAACTTTGATCACACTGCATTGCGATGACATCAATATGAAAAACTGATACCATGACCATAACGTCATAATAACGTTATAAATGTATAACGTCACGTGGGTGGGTGGGATACATCTGTCTCTCCCTGCTATCTCACCCGGGACAGACGTATGTTACACATGCAGTGGGGGGAAAAAGGTTATGCCTTTCTCGGTCATCTCACATGTTTATGTTTCAACTATATTTGTAGATCGATGCATCTTTCAATGATGGTTGAGCGTGGGTTTCCATTGCAAGTTTATAACAAAGCGACCTATAACAAGTGTTCGTGAATACGTGTTCTGAAAAAAACAATACGAGCTTACTTATGTTGGATCTTGTATAACTTAAGTTGGGCTACGTACTCCTGAGCCTGCTAATTAAGACTTTATTAGAATGGGATTGTATAGAGGGAACAAACGTATCATCGGGGAGATATCAAAATAATAAAAACACAATCGGTCCTTTTCTGTCTTCTGTGGCAATTACTGGTTGTCGTCGAACACAACCGTCGAATGTGATTCATTAGAAAACTTGCTGTATATCGAACTTTGGCGTAGAAATAACTGCCTTTCATTTGTTGGATGTCATAAATTGAAGATAACAGAAAAGTGAACAAAACATTTGAAGAGTAATCTTTTCCAATAATTCAGTTTTTAGTGACCAAGGAGTTTTTCTTTGTATAAAAAATCCAGATGATACTATTATATGACAAACAAGTCTGTCCGCACAACAAACTTGTCGTGAATGCTGGAATGTGTTTTTGCATAACACAGTACGTCGAACCCTTTGGTATTTGGATCTTTGACCACAAAGCTGAGATATAAAAAAAAGAAATTTATCATATCGGCGGTTTCCAATTCCATTACTCAGCTATAAGGTTTATCCACTGTGGGGATAATATCATGACGAAACTTTCGAGGAGATTCTACTAACAAGGAATCCATTTCGATGTTTCAAATGTCAAACGGTTGTACATAATAAAGATGCATGCAGAGGAGAAACAAGTTGCGACAGCTGCAGCCAAAGACACTATGGACAGTGTACCGGCAATGTTTACAAATGTAAAAACTGTCAGGGCAACCATATGTCATTTTCTTGGGACTTCCCGGTGGGGAAAACAGAAAAGCAACACGAAAGATAAAAACAGAAAAACGAATAAGATTACAGGAAGTCATAGAGATCGTTTCGTCATTGCATTGAATGAACACGCCAACACAGTCATATGCATCCACCATAACCCTTAACCCAACGCAAAATCAAATATCAAAATTTATTATTTTAAATATCATTTTTTGATTTTTTCAAAACATTTCAGCAAAACCATATCATGTGACCCCTCGTTGGAACGAGCTCGACGAGCTTGTTCCAAAGAGGGGTCACATGATATAGTTTTGTTGAAATTTTTCGAAAAATATTATTTTTTCAGCTGCAGAATTTGCATATTACGCGGGCGGATGCGGGCGATTCGTTGGGTAAAGGTTAAAATCAAAAATCGTATCGAACTCAACTGCATGCCAAACCAAATGAACTCGACTCCACTGAAGACTTCCAACTTTACTACGCCTTTTACAATAGCACGCCGACGAAAACGAACCAAATTCAATGCAAACCTATACTACTTTCCAGAATACAACACAACAAATACATCAAACATAACGAACGAGGACATTCTACGACCAAATCCGAAAAGGAGAAAGGTGACACAAAAAACATAGAAAAACAAAATGATCTAGCAGAACAAAGATCACAGCAACAAAATCCGAGTCAGAAAGCTTGAAAGAGACCAAAAGAAAAAGGAAAGAGAACAACGGAAACTAAATCCTGACAGACTACTGAAGCGCCATCAAAATGTTATGTTGAGTGAATGGAGTGCATGTTAGCAGGCTGTAACGGACCGCAAGAACAATGAACGGGAATTAATTAATCAACAAGAGCAGATAATTTAGTCTGACTTATAAAACCAAAAAAGAAACACTCTTGGGAAAGTTATATATCTAAACTTCACCAACAGACATCATTCAATAATATATGGGAATATTAAAAACATTAAAGGTAAAGAAACAAAATCAAATGTACAACACCTGGAAAGTAACAACACACCAATTACTTCACAAAACGAATTATCAAACAGATTGGTCTCAATAATTTCTAAAAATACGACGTATGAAAATTGTAATCAATAATTTGTTAAAATTGAGAAAAAAAAATGCATCTAGAAGAAAAAAAGATCTAATTTACCTTTGACAGTTTAGAGGATTACATTGATAATTTTTCTATAGAATCTATTTGCATAAAACAAAATATACTGCTACTGGATCCGATAAATAGAGGATATGTAATGAGTGCTTTTCTCATATAATATTTATGAAACGAGTCTAAGAACTTTCCGTTTTGGCGAGCCCAAACGGGAAATTCGGACGAGTTTCATAAATATTATCTAAGAAAAACACTCATTTCATATTCTATTTATCATATGACACACACACGCACAAATTGACCACTTAGCATGACTTTTTAACCAATCACCTAACTTGAGTTGCAGACAGCACTTGGAAGAAACATCGTCGTGTAACTAAATATTTTTATTTTTTGCTTCCAAAACATAGGTTATGAGTTATGACCCCTCATTGGAACGAGCTCGTTCCAATGAGGGGTCATAACCTATGTTTTGGATGCAAAAAGTGAAAATATAGAAAAAAAATGAATGGCGTTTTTCTTGTAGGTAAAAGATTAATACAATATAACCTACCCTAAATAGGACACATAACGTAAATTCTCCCTACAGAAATTATGCAAATGTGACCCAGTTGTATTTTGTTTAGCCAATTAAATTGTCCAGTTTTGAAATTGGCCAATGAAAGCTCCCAACTCTAATTATGCACATTATGAACGTGTAGCCCAGGTGTATTTTGTTCAGCCAATCAAATTGTCTAGTTTTGAAATTGACCAATGAAATTGACGGAAGGCTTTATTTTTCACTGATTAATATGAAAACAAAATATCAAATGTTTTAAAGTGAACAAAACGGACGAGTCATATGATAAAATGTTCTATCAACGTTTAAAAGATCTGTCTCAAACTTAACTTGAACTTTTATTGTCAACGTGCAACAACTTATGGATGACTGGCAAGTTTCCACCTTCCTGGAGAAATGCAACAATAATTCACATTCCTACGTCGATAAAGACCACCGCAATTCAAATAATTACAGACCAATTGTATTAACAAGTTGACTGTGCAAATCCATGGAAATGATGATTAACGATCGGCTAGTCTTGTATCTAAAATCGAGCAGTCTACTGGCTATTGTTCAGTGTGGTTCCGGAGTGTAGAAAAATCATATGCATCATTTAATTCATCTGAAACGCTTTTGTCAGAAAAGGATCTGTGTCTCCATCTTCTTTGATTTATTGCACGCCTGTTATATTTAATTCCTATCTACAGCAACACTAAACCCTGCGCAGTGGCGGCGCCAGAAATTTTTTTGTGGGGGGGGGGGGGGGGGGGGGCAACTAGGGGGGCAGACTCCCATGAAAGGGGGCAAATACGTAAAGGATCATATCATTACTTTGTTATGAGGTAGTCCAAACTTGGCCCAAAGTCCGTAATATACTTTTTTGGTTTGGTACGTCCTGTGGACGTACCAAACCAAAAAATTATATTACGGACTTTGGGTCCAAGTTTCGACTAAATGTAATGGTAATTAGCGGTCCTCCTTTCAAAAAATCCTGGATCCGCGTCTTGTGGGTCTGTGCGTGAGAGAGAGAGAGAGAGAGAGAGAGAGAGAGAGAGAGAGAGAGAGAGAGAGAGAGAGAGAGATGCCCGTCTGTCATAATGCCCGTCTGTCATAATGCGAAATCCATGATTTTTTTTGGACAAGGGATATGGATAGACATGCCTTTGTTGGCTCATAACTTAATTATAACTTATAAGTATCTGCATCCGAGTCTTTAAATCTCTACTGCCTGGATGTGTTCATCAGCTAGCCTGAGGCTTTGGGCTAAGTGTGTATGGGAAATTATTGGGAATAAAAAAGAGAGGGGTGTGTGTGTGTGAGAGAGAGTGACTGAATGTGTTTGTGTGTGAGGGTGGATGGAAATGCATGCGAGATGGTGGGGGGGGGGGCAACTGGGGGCAAATTCTTCGTTTGGGGGGGCGCAAATGCCCCCCCCCCAAAAAAAAAACAAAAACATACCCCCCCCCCCCCCCCCCCCCCCCGTAGCGCCGCCGCTGACCCTGCGGAAAATGAAAATCTGTTCCGCATCCCCGGAAATCGTTGACAGACTATTTTTAAACAGAATCGAAATTGCACTGGTATTTCTGCAAATAGAACACATTTGAACTCAGGGGACGAAATAATAACACGGGTTCCCCTCGCAGATTTGGTTGGCGATACAATGTGTTCTTTTTGTTGATGGTTGTCAAATGAATTGCTGAGTGTCCTTTTAATAATTGTTTATTATAGACGCGAAGGCGTGTAATAAACGCAGAAAGACAAACACGTGTGAATGGGTTAATAGATATGGCACTTGTGCCATCGCGGAAGGATGGAACTCTAGGCCTGCGACCTCTCATTTTATCCTCCCACCCTGGCACTCGTGCCATATCGATTAACCCATTCACACGCGTGTGTCGTCCTGTGTTTTTATCGCACTTAGTCTATTTTACTCCTTGGTGCTAGTTACTCATGTTATGGTTTTTAATACCTTATGTTTGCTATGGATAGTTCGCAATGCTATGTCGTGCTTTTCTGTTGACAAAATTATTGGTTGTCCAGTATGGTAGCATGAACCTTTCAGCCTTGGTTGTCTAAAGCCATCCAATATACACCCTGTTAGTTTTGTACTATTTCCCTGCGTTTCGATTGTTGTGGAGCGCACTTCAGTACCGTAGATAAGCCATATCTCCTACGTTATAGCCTTTATGGCTCCTAAATTCCAGATTGCTACTGTTTACGGCACATATGAACCTGACTGGACTAATGTGGATACGTGTGAACTGCCGTGGATCAATCTTAAAGGAACATGGCTTGAGAACTTTTCGGACTCCTGAGAAATAATGTCAGAAGATAGTAGTTTGGAACTAAAAGTGGTCCAAGTTGTAGTAAGTAAGCGGTTTGGGAATTACTCAGGGCATGTGGAGGCTCGCAAAAATAGTGGATCGGTGACTTTCGAAGAGCACCTGGGACTGTTAGGGACTTAAGGCAGAAGTTGTTTACGTAGTAGTTGCTGTGGCCATGGGTATAATGGTGTGTCTGTTTAGTCGTTAGGTTAGTAGCTGTAGTGGCTGGTGTAGTTTCATGCAGTTACGCTGAAGTGGATACAGATACGCATTGACGACGAGCAGAATAACCTCTATTCACCTCTACACCCCTCCACCTCCCCATTGCATATGGCTGATTAGTGCTTCTCCTGGTTTTACCCTGCCCGGACCGACTCACAGGGGAATTAATATATGACCCCAGCAACAAAGTCTATTCCGCATCTAATCAGTCTGCACCCAGTTTTTCTTTACAATTGTGTATAGCCATAGAACACCATTTGCGGATTGAAGGCTATGAAATTATTATATTATTAACTGATTTCAAATTAGAACAACCTGCTTCTGCATCTCACTATTCTAAAAAAACAGTCTCTGATAAAGTGTAAAAAATACCCTCCCAATTTTCTGCAAATATTGATTATTAATTTGTACAGTACGTGGAGAGTGGATTGTAACTAAATCATCCGTGGAGTGGAGTTATCACCCAAGCTATAACTTTCAAATTTTGTACATTTCAACAAAAAACACAAGCAATGTTTCAGGCAATAGATCTCCGGGTTTAACCCGGAGGTCCATTGGCTGAAACTTTGCTGGTGCTGTTTATGCTTTGCAACAAATTTGAAATGATCGCTCGGGTGGAAGCTCCACTCTGCATGTGATTTAGAGATAATACACTCTCCACGTACTGTAAATACAGATAACAAATTTGTAAAGCATAATTTTATGACATCTCAGGTAATGGAGTCATGTATTTAATTTTAATACTAACGTTTTCCTCTCAATCTCCTCAGAGTCCTCATTTTCTTCAGTCTCAACAGGCTTCTCAGACTCCTCTTTTTCTGTTGTCTTCGTCCATTCCTTCTCAACCATTCAGCTAGGCCTAGAAAACAAGGTGTTCTGACGGATTACTACAACTTACTACAACATTCAGCTAGTCTGAGTCAGAGGTAGCGCCAGCTTTCTGCTTAGGCAGTGGGATGGGCAAGGGCAGAACAGGTTCTTCGTCGGGGAGGAGTCACATTTGTTTGTGTTGTGTTTGTGTGGTTGTGGGTGGGAGAAGTGGGGGCTATGGTATGGAGGAGGAGGGATATTCCCCTTAACACGATCACTGATCTGAGTTGTCGGATTCCGTCTCATTGTTAAGGTTAATCATTTGGATTTAAGAATTGATTACCACACCTGAAATATGAATGAAAGATTGAGTATATTTACATGATAGCACAACTTCTGAAACTGGAAGTATCTTTATCGTAGTTATAGCTTGTAGTATCGTGAGATCAAAATATAACTTTAGGCCTTAGCGAAATCTAAAAATGTGGTGCAGACCTGGGAAATTCCCAACATTATGGCAGTATTTTCAGATGATCTTATTCGCGTCACGGTTACAAAAAAAAATTAGATCACATCCGATTTTCATTTCATTTTAGTACGTTGTAGGGCTCAAGAAAATAGAAGACACGACTTTTTTTGGTTTACCGATTTATCTCCATTTTAGAGGTTCTAACGTTTCTTCAAATTTTGATATAATATCGACCAACTTATTGAACGTTCCTTCCTGAAAGTTTGGAAATACGGCCTCCACAAAAGTCCATATCTAAAAATGCAATCAGTTGTCAGCCAACGAAAAAAGGCCTTGAATTGGTGTTGCGCTGACTGTAGGTTGTCAACATCGCAACAATTAAAGTTCGTACGATGAAATTTTAGTTTGTTTTAGACCTCAAAAAATAAAAAAGATATCTGCTATTGAAAATTTTGATTTAGCGTCAAATTGCACTGTTTAAAGTCAATTGACGTTTTTTTGCACCCCCAAAAGCATGTTTCAAACACAAAACTATATCCGCAGTACTTACAGACACCAACCTTCGTCGAGGCAGTATATTTGTCCGAGCATTGTCAAGTTTACAGTTAAAATACCAAAAACGACAAAAAGGAAAATACACTACTTTAAACTTGTGGCACACCAAACGCCATAACTAGAACACTTACATAGATTAAACTTCGCATGCATTTCGCCTATACTTTCGATTTGAATCGCGTCCAATCTGGTCTAATAAGGTGCGCACATAGGTAACCCAGGTACGTATCCATGATTTTATATTTTTTCTATATACCATGCAACAGAGTTTGGGGTGCCATCTGGCGGCATGGCTCTCCCACTGGCAAAAAATCTAGAATCATTGTAACGGATATTTAATTGTTTTTGGCTTTCGATTTGAATCGGATCCAATCTGGTCTAATAGTGCACACCCACGCAGTGGCGTGTGCGCACATAGGTAACCCAGGTACGTATCCATGATTTTATAATTGTTCTATATATCATGCAACAGAGTTTGGGGTGCCATCTGGCGGCATGGCTCTCCCAATGGCCAAAAAATCCAGAGTCATTGTAACGGATATTTAATTGTTTTTGGCTTTTCAAAGGACATTATGTAAAACATATTGTCACAGAATGCTGGAAACTATAAGAAATAATTAAGTAATGAAGTGACTTTCGAAGTTAGGTAGTTGTTGGCGAGTTGAATATTGTTTAAAAGCTGGAAGTGCCAATGCCATCTGTTACCGGTTTCGTCAGATTCAAAGCCCAGTTTCAGTTTTAATTGAGAACGTACACTTCACAAATTGTTGACCACCGAATAAAAAAATAAAACAAGTGATTTATTGACACTTTTAATGGGCCTTTTCATTTGTGGGGAACTTAGCGCGATTTCCTTAGAAACAGCCTGTGTTCGGATGAATTCAAGTTGTGTTGACGTACGGTCTGGGGAAATCTTTGTTCTCAAAACACGGGCATGCTGTGTTGTAGTAAAATTTTACAGAAGCAGACATGTACGCGAACAGCGATATTAATTTATTTCCTAGATTTTTCTTTACAAGTTCACTGGCTCCAGTCTATGAACTATTTTTACTAGTGATACAATACAATGTCAATTTAAGACTGTCAGAATTACAGTGTAGTGGCCAGCCAATTTTGTGATCCGACGTCTTCTAAAGGCTAAATACCAGAACCACTCAGAACTCCCATTTAAATTACACTTTCTCGGTGTTTTTGGTAAACATTGATTTAATTCCTGGATGCTTTAGGCTTTGCAACCTGAATAGAACTGAATTCATCTTCAAACTAGTCAATGTCGCCCACCTCGTCTGACCAACATCTGGAGGTGGGGATTCTGATATTTAATATGTTTCTCCAAAAAATGACAAAAAAGCCTAAATACCAACCTCCCAAGAACCGACCTATAAATAACATTTGCACACTGATTCCAGAGAAAATATTTCATTTCTACTAATTCTAGTTTGTTTTAGCATTCAAAAGGAAACTGAAATTAAATTTATTACAAAATGTGTGATTGCATAAATTCTGTCTGTCTGTTCATCCATCCATCCATCTATCAGTGAGTTGGACAACTCACAGCCTGGACGATTCGTACCTCTGGCAATTCGTACCTTTTCCCAGGACAATTTGTACCTCCTTCTGGACGATTCGTACCCCTCATCTGGGCAGTATCCGACAGTTCGCACCCCCTCTGGACAATTTGTATCCTCTTCTGCAAATTCATACCCTGCTTAATTAACCCCCTCTGAAAAATATACATGGAGATGGGGTTGGTAGAGGATTATGAACTTGGAAAAAGGATAAAAAAAAGGTGATGTCATTTCTTTTATTTTAAAAAGACACAGAATATCAAATTTCATGACTTAAAGTAAA
Organism: Pictodentalium vernedei; assembly: GCA_031216915.1. Taxonomy (NCBI): domain Eukaryota; kingdom Metazoa; phylum Mollusca; class Scaphopoda; order Dentaliida; family Dentaliidae; genus Pictodentalium; species Pictodentalium vernedei. Next base: position 366,526,271 of record CM062294.1, read on the forward strand.
AAGCAAGTAACACTTAAAAGATTCAACGTCACAACGGTAAAAAGAAAATGCTCTATTGAGGGAGCTCAGAATTAAAAACGCCAAAAAGAAAATGCTTTATTGAGGGAGCTGAGGATTAAATTAATTAAATTATTAAGGCAGCACACTCTTTAACTTATTATTTGGGGCGTCATGAAATTATTTATTGTTAGATCTTCATCAATTTAAAGAATTATTGTGGCTTCATTAAAAAATAGTGTTTCAACTGTAAAACTACATCCATTACTACCTACTATAAATTTTCTTTTACCGCGTCCGGACCCGAAGTTGATAATACTGGAGGTCGCCTTTTTTCACTTATGCTGTTGAGCGATGGTTCACCCACTGAAGTTTCATTTCTATGCATAAATCTTGTTTTGATTGGTTGTTTCATGCATATGTTTACTTACTTGAGACAACTTGCACCAAAAAGGAGACAATTCATACGTTTTACTGGGACAATTCGTACATTTTGTCTAGACAATTTGTTCTTTATTGTCAATACAATTTGTACCCGCAAACTGTGGTATGAATCGTCCAGGTGCAAGCTGTCCAAGAACCGTCCATCACAAACAGCGATTCTTTACTTTTCATTTGCCTGGTTGTACATGTACATTTTCAGTAACTGGCTTCTGACTATTTTTCACACTGTAACCCCCTCCACTTTACACACATACACAAATATATTAAACATTAAAGAGCACTATCTTTTTGAAGCACACATCCGATTCGTCCTCTCTGGAAAACAGACATGTACATTGTATTTTCCTTTATTTTACTCTTTTTATCAAAATGGGTCATGAGTGTCTGAAGGGATTAAATCCAAGGTTGTAAAAGTGCCTTTATGATACTGGCAGCATAAGCACCGCACTACAGAATCAATATTTGATGGTTTTAGGCATTTAATGGTGCTATGAGATACCACATGAGCTGCACTGCCATGCTGTTGGAAAAAAATCAATGTGTAATGTTTTGTCAGAGACATACCAATGACTCTTGGTACCTTAATTAAGAAATATGAGGGATTTAAAAAAAAAATTTTTTACAAAAATTGCAAAATATTCATTAAACACAAAGTGAAATATCTTAAGAAGCCAGAATGTGATTTAAAAACTATCATAAATGGGCAATTTAATATCATAAGAGGTTTGTTTTGTGTCTACATCAATTAATTTATGAATTATATCATCATGAAAGTGGGTATGCTGGGGGTCAAGTGGACACATTCAGGGCTATATTTTACAAAATCAATATGTAAAAGAAATTTTGACATCATTTGTTAGGATAAAATGGCACTGTCTATTGATATTGGTGATTTATATAGCTGCAACCCCAGTTTTTAAAACAAAATTGGCATTCATTTTGTTTTGTGTGGAGGGAGGGGGGGGGTGTTATTTATTTATTTATTTATTTGAGTTTAAGGACATTTTCAACAGACAGTGTCACCTCATGTTGGACAGTTTTATGGGTGGAGGAAGCTAAAGTGCACTGAGAGAACCACTGGGCAACAATGCTAACTCCACACATGCAAGG